>JAFBJR010000137.1:4947856-5327856 GCA_016785285.1 Brachirus orientalis
ATATCATGATTGAAAAAAAAACATTTTTTGCCACTTTAGCCATCCTTTTTTCTTTTTACCGGCGTCATCATAGTTAACATGAAATCTGAGATGCTCCCACACAGGAGAGCAAAACGATGCTGCTGTTGCATCCTCTAACTCCGGCTATCCTCCTCTGTCTTTTCTCACCATTTCTGTAACTAACCAACTAACTCAACACTCTACGCCTCCGCTCGTCTCGTACCAAATGAAAAAATAAATTAGTTCATAAAGAAATAACCTTCACTGGTTACAATTTTCGTCCGTTTTACGTCCACCTGTTCCAAATGTTATCTCTGGTTTTTATTGCAGTGCCGTCTTGCCACTTACATGCAGAGATTTCTCTGGATTCCCGGAATCTTATGATGATACTATGGACTGTAGATGATGGAATCCCTAAATTCCTTGCACTTGTACGTTGAGAATTGTTGCTGTATTTGCTCACGCAGTTGTTGACAAAGTGGTGAACCTTGTCCCATCCTTGCTTGGGAATGACTGAGTCTTTTATACCTAATCATGACACTCACCTTTTTACAATTAACCTGTTCACCCGTGGAATGTTCCGAACAGGTGTTCTTTGAGCATTCCTTAACTTTCCCAGTTTTTTGTTGCCCGTGTGTGAACCTTTTTGCAGGCAACAAACTCAGAGTGACAATAAAGTATAAATATCTTATCTTTAAAGTGTATTCAAATGAATGTAGGTTGAAAAGGATGTGTTTTTATTTATGTTGAGTTTGTATATATATATATATATATATGTTAGTCAGACATAGTCAGACATTACCAACAGAAGTAATGTAGCCATAAGCCATGCATGTTGTGGAAAATAGTTTTAATACATGTGGTGAAGGAATTTCCCCTGCAATGATTTAGAAGCGCTGCATGCTATTATTATGTTATTGTCTGAAACAGACCGAATTTGAGGTGAGGTCATGTCCCATCATGTGACGTTTGTCTTGCTGTTACCACAGGGTTTAATTTTTACAGTTACTGGAACAGCCTTGTTTCGGTCATTTTATGATCAATGTTTAAATGAAAACACATACTCTCATCTGCACAGAGCAACGCAGATGTCAAACATAAGAGAACTTGTTTGATGTGCATCCTACTCTGATACACTCAGTATGTTTACATGGCACTGGACAAATACAAACTAAATGCCAAGTCTGACCAGAACAATACTTTTAAAATATCTATGTTATGGTGCATAAGTTTCAGGCCACCACCAGCTTTGTTATTTTATGCGCTTAGATTGAAAAGCTGTGACTAAAAGTCAGTCTTCTACTATATGATCAACCTGTCAGTGAGTTGAACTTGTGCAACATGTGTATGTAATGCTCCAACATGTCTGGAGTAAACCAGGTATAATAGACCTTTTTCACAGCAGCTATTTGTTGGCATGAAATAGTAGGAGAAACACAGGTTTGACCAATAACATTAGGGTTCCATTCCAGGTTTTAAAGAGCCATGGTTGTGTTATTGTTCAAGTGGAAATGTAGGTCACACTAAATATTTGATATTATAGAAGCATTTTTTGTTGTTTGTTGTTTCTGAAAAAGATGTTATTTTCAAACTGCATATGTGTTTCTCCATATTTTCAGGATGTGTTCCAAGTGATTGAGAAATAATTGTAAAGGATGGTCATTATAGCATTGCTAAAACAACAAATCTGATGGTAGTACTGTCTATATATATATATATATGTTTATATATATATATATATAATATATATATATATATATATATATATATATATATATATATATGTATATGTGTGTATAAATGTACTTCCCTCTTCTTGGTGCCACTGTCCGCCACATTCTATTAAAATGCTGTTCATCTACAGATGGTCACCAAGTAGCCGCAGCATACATCAGCATACGTACTGTATGTCATGCAATAAAGACCCCACATATAATTTCCTTAAGAGCAAATCATTGATGACAAAGTTTTAACAATGCGCCCTTGTAGGTTTTCTTCCAGGTTTTCTATGGTGTACTCGAGATGCTGAGGTTGTCACTGGGAGTGACCAGGATGGACAGGATTAGAAATGAATATATTTGAAGGACAGCTCAGTTTGTATGGTTTGGAAATGAAGTAAGGGAGAGAAGGGATAGTGATTATATTGGACAAAGGGTGTTGAAGATGGAGCTGAAAAGAGGAGGTTAATGGATGTTGTGAAGGAGGACGTGAGGACAGTTGGCGTAACAGAAGAGGACACAAGGGAGAGGACAAGATGGAGACAGCTGAAAGAGGAAGGTGCACTGTTCAAAAAGCTTAAACAGGTTCTTTGACCAGTAGGAATTGGGGTATTAATTGGGCTTTCAGGTATCAAAATCGGCTCTGTTCGTTTGGTTTAGTACCCAGCCCTGTATTGACTTATTCTAGGTCCAGCAGCTTTTTACTCTCTCCTCTACTGCCTGCTCTGCACGGGTGTTGAATTAATAATCCTGTCATCTTGAATGCAATTATAACTGGTTAATTACGATGATGCCAGAGTCACTGGAAAGACCACCTGAGAACATGTCCCCAAAGACACCACTGTGACATCATACTAATGTCCTAATATAGCTAATGAAGACTGTGGGGATGTTTCAAACGTATCTTTGAAACATGTTTACATACTGTAGGTTTGTATTAATTTCCATACTGTATCGCGTTTCTTGTCATACTGTGCGTGCACAGTCACAGCAGGCACGGCTGCTGCAGGAGTCTTGTTACAGCACAGCTGAACATCTCACAAAAGCTACAGAACAGGAATATGGAATGGCTCAACAAAAGACAATAAGAAAAATATTGAAAAGAGGAAAAAGGATCACATGAAATTGATTGTCGGGTGGATTTAAAACCAATCTCAGATGTCTGACTGTCCTTGAATGCAGCAGTAATGACAGAAGAGCCTCACATCCTGTGAAAATGATGCTCTCTGCTGTTTGCCGTTGTGACCGCCATGTTTGGTGCTACTATTTATGAATGACTGGCTGCATGATTGGAGTCAGTGATTTGAATGGAATGTGTTTCATGCCCTGCTGTGAAAAACACTGCATTTTGTCAAAGAGGGAGAGAGAATATCAGTGTTATAGCTTAATTTCTAACAGAGTATCAGCTCATACAGTGGGTGTTGACAACTGTTAAGTGATAACATGTATATGTTATGTTGTAAAACAAACAAAGGAATGAGGCTGTTTGCGTTTTATCACTGTGCGCATCTTAGCTCGTTTTAAAATATGGAATATTTCATGTTTTTTTGAAATGGGGTTGTACTGTATGAGATATTGGTACATACTCTAGCCAACACTGACAGTGCCCCCATGCCAAGAACCAGCTTGATACTAGTACTTTTCAAATACTTGAAAAACTGATTTTAGCCACTCAACAAAAGGCTCAACCACTGAAATACCAGTCTCCAATATCTTATAACATGTTCATCTCTTTATGTTGCCATTAGACAGACTTTCCTTACTGGAAAACTGAAGTTTGTGTCGCTTTGTAGACTCATCTCTTTCCCTCCCTGCTCCAAAGTCCATATGAAAAATCTGCAATTTTATTTTGGTTACACTATTAGTGTTGATCCCCTGCTGCTTCCATCAGTAAGTTTAATTTGTTATTTTGTGACTTTTTTGTTTGGAAGTCTTCATTCAGTTTTACCTGGAGTGACTCAAACTTACAGAACTTGGCAGCTGTAGACCAGCAGCTCGTGGGTTTTTGTGAGCTAAAAAATGCAGGTTTTCTTTATTAACTTTGGTGCAGAGAGTGAGCAATTTACAAAAGTCAGGTTCCAGTCACAGAAGGCAGTCTTATAGTAGACATTAGAAGGACTTGATTTTAGCCACTAGGGATCACTCAGTCAAAACAGTAATGAAAAACCTAGTTTGATGTTGTTGGGAAGCTGTGTGGGATCATGGGATTTGTTGTCTGTTTTGGTCCCACTGTGCATTTGATGGGAGAGCTTCAGTAGCTGCAGCAAATGGCAAATGAGTCGTCCATTAATGACAAATACATGTAATGCATTTAAAAAAGAAATCAAGGCAAAAGAGTCGGTAACTAAAAGTACCAAATATTTCCTTTGACACGCTGATGTTTCTTATATAGGAGGTTTGTCCGACAAGTTGCAGCAGGTATGGTAAAGCAGATGACATGGTTAAAGGGCAACCAAAATGAAATGGTTGGTTACCTTGAATATAAATACAAATATCTATGGATTTTAAGAGTGTTGAAAACATTCTACCTGATGTAAGTTCACTCCTCATAGAAATGCATTGGTCTCATCCTTTTTAGATTTTTAAATGCAGAAGTGTTACATATCGTATCTTGAAGTGGCTAAAATTGTGTTTGCACTGAGAGTGAGCGTGCCTGTTTTATTAGGTGTTAGTTCTGGGCACTGATGTTTGCTTTGCAATAGAAAATTATACTACTATTTCTGCTAATAATAATAATAATAATAAATAAACAATTAATAGGGCTCATAGTCCCATGGTCACTTTACAAAGTTGTGTGCAAAAACAATACAGCCTCAATGTATTTGCACTGTGCACGTTTCATATGTTTTAGGGGGAAAGTCCGTTTAATTTTCCCACACTACAGTACACTGAGCGCTGTGTGATGCTCTGTGTTCAGCTGTAATGACTTCTCACCGTGTGTTTCCTTCTCCACAGAAACCACACAGCGAAAGGTCATTATAAGAACTTAGAGCTGAGCAGAGGTTAGAGTCCTCTGACCCGCGGACAAACAGCCAATTCAGCCCATATTGCATCATTATCGTACCCATTATTCAGGTGAACCACATTCAGTGATCCACCGTATTCTTGCTAATATCCTCTTCCTTGCAGGCTTGACTCTCCTCTCCTCTCTGTTCCACTCCGCTCCACTGCAGCAGAGCAAAGCATGTGACCATCACGCAGCGATGCACACGCAAATCGACAAGCTGCTGCTTCTTGTTGTTGTTGTTGTTGTTGTCTGTGTTGAACATCATCAGACGCTGAGGTCACGGCGTGTTCCCGTTGTTTGTGGGCCCGTGCTAACGCTCCTCAACGATTCATATTCTTATCTAACAAAGATGAAGTATGAAAGTTATGATGATGTTTTGTTTCTTTTTTTTGTTTGTTTGTTTGTTTGTCAACATGAGCACTCACTGCTGCTTTCACTGCCTCTGCTCCTTTATTTTTTTTTGTTCTGCTGTTTGTAACGCGCCACCCTTCTCCTCCCACTTCCCCTAGGTTTTGGTCTGCTTTGGGTTGACTGGTCATTATGCTGATGCAGCTCTGTAGTTTCAAGGTCAGTGGCCTCACCCTTCCCCCACCCCCCATCCACCACCACCACAGTCACCCACTACCTTCTCTTCTGTGTGAAAATAAATCTCTCTCTCTGACTGATACAACCATCAGGAAGTCTCCCTCCACTGCATACATACAGTTTTTTTTATGAATATATGTATGTTTGAACATATGTTTGCATATGATTTGACTTCATTTATAAAACACACACTGGTTTCCATGACTTCAGAGGACATTACATTGACTTTCATTCATTTCCTGGAGACTTACTATAACCTTAACCATAATTACTACTGCCCTAATCCTAATCCTGACCCTAACCTTAACCTATCCCTAACCTCAGCCTAACTTCAAAACATGTCTTCACATTAAAATGAAGTCATTACCTGACTTTGGTCCCCATAAGGAAGACAAATCCCCATAATGTGACCGTGTAAACAGATTTAGGTCCCCACAACATAAGGACTACCAGGTACACACACACACACACACACACAGGTTTGTGCAACTACACCTCCTAGGACACTGCAGTGACTTCGATCCATTTGGACAGTCTAAACAAATGGTTATCACTAACTTTAACCATAACCAGTTGATGCCGAACCCTTACCTTAACCTGACCACAATTCAAATCTTAACCCTAAACTTCAACAGAAACACAGATGACATTCATTCACGCATTCACAATAGTCAAGTCAAGTCAATTTTATTTATATAGCCCAGCATCACAAACACAGAGTTCACAATATAAAAGTTGTAATAAAGAGCACACACTGAGGAACAGAAATGTAAAAGAAGATAAAAGAAGTGAGAATATATAGAAAAGCGGGAGTAAAACCCACAAATAAAAAAATAAAAACTGTCCATGTCATAAAAGTAGATTCATTCTTTTAGACTGTGTTATTTAGTGATTTTAACCTGTAAGGTGTCTTTGACAATCTGTAAAAGTGATTAAAGAAAGTATTATTGTTAGTCAGTTAAAGGCCAGACTTAAAAAAAAAAATACATTAAAAAAATTTATGATTTGATTTTAAATCATAAATTTATTTCAGCTTCTTAAATGTGAATAATATCTGCTTTCTTCTGTAACAGTATGACTGTTGACTGAATGCCTTTGGTAATTTAACATTAAATAAATAAATAAATAATAATAATAATAATAATAAAGGAGATTGTTATTTTGAGGTTGGTGAAACGCAGATAGACATTTTTACACCATTTTCTAACATTTAAACAACAAATCAGTTTATCAAAATAATCAAGATATTAATTAAGTATATAAATAGCACCATTAGTTGCAGGCCCTTTTTGTGAATCCATAGTGATGCTGTGTTTTCACCAGTAGTCACATCCCATCATGACTCAAGTAAACACATTAAGATTGTACTGGGTCTGCACACACACACACAAACACACGCACACACACGAGCACTGAAGCGCTTAGACTGATCTATCAAAGCCGACTGAGTCGTGCCCTGAAGCTGTGCTCACACTGGAACATTCTCTGACTGTGTGAAAGAAGTTGGCTGCTATGTTCGATGGCATGTTTTCTGCGTGACTCTAAACGTGTTTGTGTTACTTTCTGCTTTAAATCCAGATGCGGAAAGTGAAATAGCAGCTAATATTTGTTCACAGTGCAGCCAGACATTCACATCACAGCGGTTTGAGAAAGAAAACCACAGAAGGCAGTCAATGGCCTCTCTTCTACACTGAGTCCAGTACAAGCATGCAGTGTTGCCTGTGAATGTGTGCGTGTGCGTGCGTGTGTGTGTGTCTCACTTATCACTGTCCTTTAGGTTTTCCACTCGAACACACAGTCTAAAATATTGCTGGTAGTTTCACCACTCAAAATGTTGTATTTATATTTATAACATGTTATAATAGTATTATTTATTAATAATATTTAGTCAAAAGAGGTGAGTTTTTATGAGGCCCATATTCAGTACAGACGAGAGAGTTCTCTGTGCCTAAAACCAGCCTGAGACGCACATGTTTCTCTCTCACTGAAACACGTGGCTGCAAGCAGAGGCACAAGGAAAGCCAGATTTTAACCACTTAAAAGGCTCGCCTGATAAAATCTACACCCATTGAAGTCAATCATATCTTAAGAGTATACGTTTACCTCTTTATCTCCCAGTTAGACTGTCTGTTCCCACCCTAAAGAAGAGTTAACCTGCTCATGTTCCCTGCACCAAAGTCAATTGAGAAAATCCTGATTTTTAGCAACTATTGATTTTTATTGCTGAGTTTGTGTCGCTCAGAAACATATGAAAAATGCTTTTCAAATTTTGAAGTCATAAAATAATGCATTTGATCATAGATGGAGGCAGTAGTGGACCTACAACTCCTTTGTGCCTGAAATTAAAATCGATTTTCTCTGGACTATGCACTTTGGTTTGGGGAGTTTACAAAGTGACACAAACTGCAGTTTTCAGTAGGGAAAGGCTGTCTAATGACAAGATAAAGAAATGCTTAAGATATTTTAGAGCTAAGCAGGTACAGATTTAATTTTCTGAGTCTTTAGTTAAGTTTCTGCAGTTTTGTCTGCTGTTGGCAGCCATACTTTCAGTGAGTGTCTAGCGGTGGCTGACTTTGACTTCGGCTCTGACTTTGTCACAACCTAATACATATAACATATTTAATTAAAAAAAAAGAACAATTTCTTGAATATTTCAGTGTTCACGGAGCTTGTGAAAGGTGTAAAAAATTGTGACATTGTGTCATTTATGTGACATCCATATTATTAAATTATCACAGAAAGTATGACCCTTCCTATGGTTTGTTTTATTGCAGAACTTGTACCAGAATCGCTTCCTGGGCCTGGCGGCCATGGCATCTCCAACCCGCAACAGCCAGAACCGCCAACGATGTAAAGGTGCGGTTCGTCACAGCTACGGCCCGGAGAGCTACGCCGTCAACGGTCTGAACCAGGAGGCCTTCATGCTGGGCCTGTCACGGTCCACCAGCGACACTGACCTTGTCTCCCCAGACGCCCGCTCCACCCTCACCATCAGCGCGTCCTACTACACCATTGGCCAGTCTGAAGACCTGGTTATCACGTGGGACATCAAGGAGGAAGTGGACGCAGGAGACTGGATTGGGATGTACCATGTTGGTAAGTTTGATGGGACATCTGGACTTTGAATGTTGACACTACATCAGAAACTACGCTTAAACAAGTAATCCTCATTTCTTTTGAAGTACTCAATAATTAGCCCCGGTATTTTCTAGACCATAATGATGTAAGTACAGAAGCCTTGAAAGCTCATATCCACAATTTTTCCATCTTTCTTGCCATTTACTAGTGACTAGTGGCATAGCTAGTCCTGAGTCAGTCAGTACACAGTTTAATCGGGGTAAGGCTGTAGTCCAACTAAGACAGGCAATCGGACAACTGGCCGAACCCGAGTAGAAATGGAAAGAAGAAAATCGATTTGTTGGCTGTGTACGTAGGTGGCGCTGTATCTCTCTATAAGCTAGAGCATATTGAATCAGTTTTCTGTTGATCTTTATGTCACAGAAAAACAAACGGAGAACAGCAAGATGAACGGTAAGAAGGATCCTGCTGCGGTTCTGTATGTTTGTACCTGCCGTTAATCATGACACAAATTAGACTGAGCATGGCTCTTGCGGTTGCTGTGTTGTCTGAAGAAAGACACCGCCACCGTATGATTTCCAGCAACACTACTGCAGACATATGTCATCTCCTTGTACTTCCGGGTAAAAGACCAAGGAGGAAATCCTGGTGCATGCGCAGAACGCCATGTCCGATTCCAGTCCGACTGCATGCAGGAGTAAGCAGACTAGGTATGACATTAGGAAAACTAAATTATTGCCTTAGTGCAACTAAAATTGGACTTTTAACATGCATGTAAATGTACTGACAGACATCATGGCTATCGTTAATGATATTACCTGGAGCCTCTCCCTCTCCCCCTCAATGCTGGAAGAAAAATGGAGCCATTGTTAGAGTGGAAATGAAAATTATATATACATATATATATATATATATATATATATATACATATATATACGTGTGTATATATATATATTCCTTGTAGAAGTGTGGTCTCATCCATTTTTCTCTTCCAGATGAAACGTTGTCTGAGAATTTTCTGGACTATAAGAACCGAGGCATCAGCGGCTCTCATAAGGGACAGATAATTTGGAAAATTGACTCCAGCTCCAACTTCAATGACTGTAAGTAACAAAGACTCTCCTCTGTTTTTAATCCTTACAAAAAAAAAAACGGTTTTGTCATTAAAATCAGCTGAAACTATTATCCCTCATGACACTACGCTGATCAGCTTCACCACCTCATCCAACTATTTTTCTGTGTTATAACCATACTGTTGTTTCTTGACTCCTCACATGTGCTCCATCATATCAGTTTTGGCCTTGTCTAAAGCCACTAAAATCAAAGAAGCTCTGTCTCATAGACAGTGGGTTGAGCCTTTCAGCACAGACATCGCTGCAGCAGCGTGTAAACACACTTCCCTGGAAAAGAAACTGTTTCTTGTGGAAGCATCATCATCATCATCATCTGAGGGAAGCAGAGAGAAAATAGGCACAGTGAGAGAGACAGTCGCAAATGATCCACAATTACCGCGTTTAGGGACACTGGGAATGGTGTGTTTGAATAAGAGAGACCAGACATATGCTCTGATGAAAGAGAATAAATTCATCAGCGGAAAGTCACGCAGGTGTTTCCACTCTACCACACAAGTGGAGGAGGCCGGTGCACACATGTAAGGATTTTCTGTAGAAGAGCACGGCGAAGAGATGGTACTGTATATAAAACACATGATATTTAATCTCATACCCCATACTTTACATTCAAAAAAAAGTGGAAAACCAATTGAGGAAAAGAAATAAAGAAATTACAATAATTTGTTGTCGTACAGAACAATGATGGGCATTTCAAACAAAATTGGTGTTTGAATGTTAAACAGGATTATACATGGAACATTTTTATTATTTTTGTATCATAGCAATAACCAAATTATTGAATATTTATGACTATGCCTAGTACAGAGTGGTTGAATGAACAGTCATGAGGTCAAAAAAAACGTGCATTTTGTCAAATGTTTATTCATGATGGTGATGATTACTGTATTCAGTAGCTGAGTTGTCATTTTACAGGCCTTTTGACACTCAATCACAGGTCCTGGAAAATGCAGTAAGACAGCAATAAAAATGCTGTTGTTTGTGTCACTATGTTAACTGCTCACTCCCTCCACCAAAGTCCTTAAAGAAAATCAGGAATTGTACATCATGGCACTCAGGTTGTTGATCCACTGCTGCCTCAGCTAGTAAGTACAAATGTCTTATTTTGTATTTACCTCTGTGACACAAACTGACCACACAAGGCAACAGTAGACAGCAGCTCCTATGTCCCTGTGAACTAAAATCACTGATTTTCTGTATGGACTTTGGTGCAAGAGAATGACCATTATACCAAATTAAGTATCCATTCAGAAAAGGCTACCAGATATTATAGATATCTACATATCTATTATGAGTCTTTATGATATATAACCAGACTTTAACCGCTGTTGTAAAAGCTGATTTTAAGGTTTTTTTTATTGTTATTTAAGAAATAAAACCCTTACCAGACATGTATGAAAAAGAAGCAATAGGTTAAATAGCCTCAAATGAGTAGCACATACAAAACAAATGACCCAATTCATGATAAATTGACTTTCACTTAAAGAGGACAATGATATATAACCAGACTTTAACCGCTGTTGTAAAAGCTGATTTTAAGGTTTTTTTTATTGTTATTTAAGAAATAAAACCCTTACCAGACATGTGTGAAAAAGAAGCAAAAGGTTAAATAGCCTCAAATGAGTAGCACATATAAAACAAATGACCCAATTCATGATAAATTGACTTTCACTTAAAGAGGACATTCAATCAAATTTCTGATGTTTTTTGGTGTGTCCCTGTGTCCTTCCTTTATCTAAACATCACTAAAGTATCACAATAAACACTTCAGCCACTTTTGAGAATAAAGGGCTTCTCTGTTTACCTGTGCTCGAGCAAGCGGTTTTGAAAAGTCGAGTTTAGTTACGTAACTAGCACATTTGCCGTGCTACGAACCCTCCCCCAACAGCTACTCCCGGTCATGGGCGTGAACATTCAACCTGAAGAAGAAGAAGCTGAATCACTTCCACTACTACAACTGTTGTATCTGTTGAGAGCAACATGTCTCAGAAGAAAGGTTCAGTTCATTGTTGCTCTGTTGCTGGTTGTCAAAAACAACACCAGATGCTTCATAGACTCCCTACTAATGAGGAACAAAGGGCAGAGTGGATATCTTTCATTTTTGATAGTAATATCACTGCTAAGCTTCCTGAAATGCTGTTTGTTTGTAGCAGTCACTTTGAAGTGAATAGTTATACAAACTTTGGCCAATACAAAGCTGAACTCAGCTCAAAACTTCATCTCAAATAGGGAGCAGCTCCAAAAATCTGTAATGGATTTCCTGAAGGCAATGTAAGTATTTCCAAATGAAGTAATAATGTCTTTGTGAGCTTGACTGCTTCTTGTCTTGTATAGCAATAGCTAATGACAGCTAATTGCAGCCTCATTTGAAAGGCAGCGTGTGTGTTCGCCTTTACTGTTTGTCTCAGCAGCAGTAGAAAATGAGTGAGTGAGAGTTTGTCTCAGCTCCATATGCTGCTGTTTACAAGCGAACCGCTGCATGACCTGTGTGGAAATGTGCGTATGTACATGTTGGTCCGTGAGTGTCTCTGGTTAGCACGTATGCTAACTATGTGTGTGCTCGCGTGTGTGCTTTCTGTCTCGGCTCACTGTTTTAAAAGTGAACCGCTGCATGAGCTGTGAGAAATCGTGTGCATAGGGAACAACTTATACTAAAATGGTTTATTTTACATGTAAATTAAAGCACGCAGGCACTCAAACTGACGCTCCCGCGCTTCGGGGGGGCGGAGCACTGCACAGCATTTAGTCTGCTCATAGCTGGCCAATCACAAGCAAATGGGAATGTGCTTGGTAGCTGGCCAATCACAAGAGACTCAGTGTTCTGGGGGGCGGGCATTAGTTCAGAAACAGAGCACCTGTTCAGAGGATGTCAGAGATGAGCAATAAACTGGCTTAAGCTGAAGAGACTATGAGGTTTTTGACCATAAATATTATTTAGTTTATCTAAGTAGACATCAGTAATCTCAATTTTTGGTTCAAAAAGATCATTCTATGTCACCTTTTACCTTTTAGAGTAGGGACCGCTGAACCAAAGATTATCTGGCCATTTCCCAACATAACAAGGCAAATGGCAAGCAGAAGATCACAGTTCAAGACTAGTTTAATAAGTAAACATTGGACCTTTTTTATTACACAGCATCAGAAAGACCATGTCAAGAATCATTGCAGATTGTTATGGTGTAACGAGGACAATTATGGAAAACATGGAGAACCTTTGACAGTGTTTTTATGCTGTTGTTATGAGGACAAAAAACTGCTTTGACCATCAATTTTTCTCTCACTAAACCAACCCACACTCATAACCGGAGAACAATTATCATCAACCTTGTGTAACTGTCACGCTGATAATTACAGTAGGGCTGCAACATTTATTTGATTCATCAATTATTAATCGTTTACTAAATTTATCATCAACTATTTTGATACTTGATTAATATGATTGTTTTTTTTTTAATAATTAGAACAAGCTTTCTGATTTTTTAGCCTCCTAAATGCAAATATTTTCTTTACTCCATATAACAAAGAAATCATGAAAACTGAATCATTTTGGTTGGTGAACAAAACAAGACATTCAAGAACTTCATGATTTCCAGGTTTGAGAAACACTGATCAACACTTTCTGACATTTTACGAACTGAACAGCTACTTGATTGATGAAGAAGATAATCAAATAGCAATAGCAATTTCAAATTAGATTTAAGAAGTCAGTGTCTTGGAAATAAGTTATTTGACCCTATAAGTGTAGTGCAGTATCTATGTGCTGTATGTACATTTAATTGACTTTTTTTTCTACAGCATGTGCAGTAACAGGATCCTTGTTGGAGAGTGCTTTCTAATGAGGTTTTCTCTGTGTAAACAGTTTACAGCAAACTGAGGACTTTTAAAAATGACGCCATGACTCCCTATACTGTGAGCAGTCAGGCTGAAACAAAAAAAACAAAAACAAAATTGATTCTTAGATGATTATTTCTTTAATCAGTGCAGGAAATTCAATGATCGGTAAAAAAAAATACAAATTTAATTGATGTAATTTATTAATTAATTTATAGATTATGCCAACACAGGTTGCATCAGCTTTTCATTTCTGCTCATGTGGTTTAAAACTTTATCTTTAAATTTAAAGGTGATATAGAATGTTTTTTTTTTGAACCAAAATTTGAGATTACTGATGTCTACTTAGATAAACTAAATAATATTTATGGTCAAAAACCTCATAGTCAGTTTGAGTGCCTGTGTGGTTTTTGAACCAAAATTTGAGATTACTGATGTCTACTTAGATAAACTAAATAATATTTATGGTCAAAAACCTCATAGTCAGTTTGAGTGCCTGTGTGGTTTAATTTACATGTAAAATAAACCATTTTAGTATAAGTTGTTCCCTATGCACACGGTTTCTCACAGCTCATGCAGCGGTTCACTTTTAAAACAGCGAGCCAAGACAAACAGAAAAGGTGAGCACACACAATCTCTGCCTTCCACGGTTGGTAGTTAGCATACATGCTAACCCGAGACACTCACAAACTGACATGTAAATGCACACATTTCCACACAGGTCATGCAGCGGTTCACTTGTAAACAGCATCATATGAACCTGAGACAAACCCTCACTCACTCATTTTCTACTGCTGCTGAGACAAACAGTAAAGGCGAACACACACGCTGCCTTTCAAATGAGGCTGCAATTAACTGTCTTTAGCTATTGCTATTCAAGACAAGAAGCAGTCAAGCCAGAAAGACATAATTACTTCATTTGGAAATACTTACATTGCCTTCAGGAAATCCATTACAGATTGTTGGAGCTGCTTCCTGCTGATGAGTCTTGCGTTGTATTGCCCAAAGGTTGTATAACTATTCACTTCAAAGTGACTGCTACAAACAAACAGCATTTCAGGAAGCTTAGCAGGGATATTACTATCAAAAATGAAAGATATCCACTCTGCCCTTTGTTCCTCATTAGTAGGGAGTCTATGAAGCATCTGGTGTTGTTTTTGACAACCAGCAACAGAGCAACAATGAACTGAACCTTTCTTCTGAGACATGTTGCTCTCAACAGATACAACAGTTGTAATGGTGGAAGTGATTCAGCTTCTTCTTCTTCAGGTTGAATGTTCACGCCCATGACCGGGAGTAGCTGTTGGGGGAGGGTTTGTTGCACATCAAATGTGCTAGTTACGTAACTAAACTTGACTTTTCAAAACCGCTTTCTCGAGCACAGGTAAACAGAGAAGTCCTTTTTTTCTCAAAAGTGGCTGAAGTGTTTATTGTGATACTTTAGTGATGTTTAGATAAAGGAAGGACACAGGGACACACCAAAAAACATCACAAATTTGATTGAATGTCCTCTTTAAGTGAAAGTCAATTTATCATGAATTGGGTCATTTGTTTTGTATGTGCTACTCATTTGAGGCTATTTAACCTATTGCTTCTTTTTCACACATGTCTGGTAAGGTTTTATTTCTTAAATAACAATAAAAAAAACCTTAAAATCAGCTTTTACAACAGCATTTAAAGTCTGGTTTTATGGCCTCTTTAAATCAGGGGCAAAGCTCAGTTCTTAATTATCTGGCATTTACTATAATAACTGTTGATATCACTGGTGCTGGTAATGGCAACATGCAGCAGCAGAGTGTGGTTGTTTTATCTTATTTTTGTGACTTTATTGGCAGTTTTTAAATATGTCTGTGGGCTTGGAAGCAGCCACCATTCTTCGTCCTAGCTGAATGTGCCTTTTTTTCTTCCGGATTTTTTTAGCAACTTTTTGAGTGTTCTTTGTTTTTGAGTCTGGGAACCTCCTTTGTATAGCCAGGAGTTTCTTCTCTCGCTATGGAACATTGGTGCGGGCATGGTGGACCTATCGCCAGTCTGCAGAAACTATCAGCAAGAACTATTCTGTGAAGAACCAGACGTCTAAACGGAGGAAAGGGGACAGATGTGGAGAAATCGTCAGCGACTGAAGAGACAAGTTCATCGTCGAATTCCCCCCACTACTGTCCTTCTTGCTAATGTCCAGTCACTTCGTGGCAAGATTGACGAGCTCCATGCGAATCTCAACTTTCTGACAGGATACAAAAAATGCTTGTCTTCTTGCCTTAAGAGAGACTTGGGTGATGGCAGCTCAGTGGTAGAGCGAGTCGTCTTTCATCTCAAAGGTTGTAGGTTCGGCTGATCAAGTCATGACTTGCAGTCCGACCTGTTGATTGAAGGCTTGGGGGTCCCCACTGCCTTTGACAGAGACTCAGTCGTGACAGTTAAATCACTCGGCGGAGTTGTCTGTCTTCATGTACGAGTTTATGGCCATTTTATTTGCCAAGGGAATTCCTGCAAATATTTGTTTCGTTTGTGTACATTCCCCTGAAAGCTAATGCAGCCCTAGCTACACATGCTATTCAGAAAATGCATTATCTCACCTTCTTAAGGAGATGTGACTCGTGACAGAAAACTGCAAGAACAAGTTTAACAGGTTGCAAAACTTTTCCAGGGTGTTAAGGAGAAGAAGAATCCTGGACCTGATGGCACCGGGGGCCATGTTTTTAATTGTGCTGCACAGTTGGCAGATATCTTCTGCTTTATCTGCAAATTGTCACTGTATATCCTTAAGGTTCCCTTTATATGGAAAGACTCCTTCATTGTCACTGTCACTGAACGATTACAGACCTGTAGCATTAACCTCCTTGGTGATGATTTTTTTTAAATTGTGAAGGGTTAGCTTCTGAACGTTGCTAAAGATCACTAGATCCTTTCCGATTCACCTACGGGTCAGATAGAGGAGTAGAAGAAGCATTCTGCACTTTACTGTATATGACATTATCCTAACCTTGAGACTGCAAAGTTGTTTGGTGGTCTTGTTTTTGTTGATTTCCCCCTGAGCTTTTAATTGTTTCAATCACACATTTTTGTTGGTAAATGATTTGTCTAACTTCTCACAATGAGTTAAAGTGAATTTTCTTTTTTGGGATATAGTTGAGATATAGATAACCACATTACTAAGTTGGCTCATACTATGACTCAGTCATAGTATCCTTGCTTAATAATGTTTCCCCCCAAACACGGCCCTATCTTGGACGTTCTTAGTAATTGGTGTAAAGCTGCTTATCTAACCATTAATGTGTCTGAGACCCAAGAAATGAAATTAGATTTCAGGAAAAATCCCAATATCATTTCTCCAGTGGGGAAAAATGACCGAGCAGTGGAGCGCGTACTCCATTATAAACACTTGAGCACCATCCTTGATGACAAACTGACCTTTGATTTTCACACTGACACCATTTGCAAGAAAGTCCACTACCACCACTCAAGCTTCACAACTTTGAACTTTTATGAAAATGTTTTATTGATGTTTTATTGAATCGGTATTAACCTTCACTGTTTCAACTTATCTGTTGGTATGGCCTAATGAAATCAGAATAAGAGGACCAGTTTCAAGGCTCAACCTTGAATAATCTCTCTCACCAAGAAGGCCAGGTCAATCCTTGCTGATCCCAGGCAAGATAAATTCGGATTGCTGCCTTCAGGCTGCAGATACAGAGGTGCAGAACCAAAAGACTAATGTATTCTTTCGTGGTTGCTGACACTATGGTTCTGAATGTGTGACTTGTCACTGTCATTGTCATTGGCTGTGCTTTAAATTGTCCCCTCAGGGATTTGGCCCTATCTTTAAGCCCTGACAACAACCAAAAGTAAAATTGTGCTAAAATCATTTAAAATAAGGACTTGTTATTGACATGGTTGCTGTCAAGTATAACTACTGCACAAAGCAAATTTTTTTAAAAAAGAGTTTCAAATTTTAAGACTTCTGTTAGTCAGTCATACATGAAAGAATAAACAAGGATCTAGAAATAAGGATGATAAAACTGAACCCATACTAGAACATTTTCCTTTTGAAATTTGAGGTAATACAACAATGTCGATTTAGAAAGAAAACAAAGTTTTGTTTAATATTTCTCTTCATTATTGCATTAACATCTCTCTGTATCTCTTTGTGTGTCCTTTAGCTGAGACCCAGGTCTGCTTCAGATACTACCACGGTGTTACAGGAGCACTGAGGGCGACCACTCCCACTGTGACCATCAAAAAAGGCCCTGCACCTGTGAGTCTCACTCTTCTGTCACAGCTTTGCTTTATTTATTGGCTGCTTCCCGTGCCACAAGATAACCCCATTTAATCTGGCCACAGCTGATTCTGACAATTATTTTAGAAATACACAAGTCCTGTGTATCAGCTGACTGTGGTGGTGGGTTGATGGCTTATGGGCTGGAACTGGAGGTAGTTGGGAGCTTGTAACCAATGCGGCAAATCTGCAAATGGAAATGTGTTCTTTCCCCTGTAGAAAAAATGTACAGATACATGCTCTGTCTTCTTACACTGGGAACTTAAGTCTCTACAGTAGTGATGTTGTAGTTGAACTGCAGTATCAAGGTCACACAGATTCATCCGTCATTTGGTCTGTTCATTAACATGGAGGAGGATTGTGACCTAAACAACCACAAGGGGTGACTGAGACGTTTGGCTTCATTTTTTGGAGCGTTCTCTTTAAGCCTTGTTTATACTAACGCGTTGTTTTTACGGGCCTCGACCTCAACAGACAGTGCTCAGCCTACCAGTGTTGTTCACTGCTGTAAGCTCAGAAATGCTAGTGGCTGCACAAAAAATATCTGCTGATAAGCAAGAAGTCGTTTACAACCAGAGGAAAGTTAGTTGAAAGCATCAGCACAGCTACCCTCAGCCTGTGGTCGTAAACTAAGATACTACAACATTGTTTTTCCAGTGATGCCTACAAAATAACCACACTGCAACCTGATTTCTGACTTTCAGGGCAAAGATTATTTTTTTTTATAGGCATGTTAATGTCATGACCCACGACTGGATTATACAGGAGCTTTTAGTTGGACATTTATTCTGTCTCAGGACTTTTTAGTTGCTCTTTCTGTTGTCTGGTTTTCTTTCCCTTGTTTACTCTTTTATTTTGTACCTCTTCCTATTGTGTGTACCATGTTAGGTTCGACTTCCTGTCCTGTCTGCCCTGCCATAATGTGATTCACATGTGTCTGATTGTCCCTGCCTCCCTAGTGTATTTAGTGGCCGTGCTCCTCACTGTCTACATTGGTTTATTTAGTTTGATTCAGTGCACTTTCTAGTTTCCTGTGGAGGTACATTTTTTTAATTGTTATTTTTTGCCTGGTAGTGTTTTTGATCTATTGAAGACTTTTTTATTTGTTTTCAATCTGCATTTGGGTCCTCAGTCTTTACAACAACCATGATAGTTAATGATTGTGAGAAGCTCATCAATGAGCGGAATGGAATTGGACTTCTAATCGGAAGGTTGCTGGTGTGAATCCCCATCAGGTAAATGGCTGCAGGACCCCTGAGCAAGGCACCCAATCGCCATTTGCTCATTGTTAATTGGAAACACTCAAAATTGACCCCAGCCACACATCCAGTGTACTTCTAGTGTAGGTCCCAAGCCCAGATACTGTACATAGGAGGGTTGTCACTGGGGGGAAGGACGACTCCGAGAGAGGAGGAAGCTGAAAAAACAAAAAAGAATTCTAATTATAATGATAATTTGACTTATTCCCACAGAGGGTGCACATCAACCAAAAACACAAACATTTAAAATAAAAATTTTTTTTTTTAAATATCTGGAAGTGAAGATAGTTATAGATCTCAGACAGCGGACAGGGCAGCTATAGGCATGGTGCTACTGCTCATGGGCCACCACCTTTTAAATCCAAAAGCATTGAAACCAAAGGAAAAATAATCCTCTGGATGTGCACCTTGTTTCCTTTAGTTTCCTCATCTGTGTATCCCAGGAACATCAGTGGCATCAGAGTTTATCTGCAGCCTGACAACAACAGGACAACACCAGCAGCTTTTTAAATGAACAGCCAATGTGTACATTGGTGGCACATTAATGTAAAATGTGTAAAAAAAGTCACCTAAGAAAAAAAGTGCATTTCTATTATTTATTGTCAACAATTAACCAACTGTTGTTGATTAAGTCATTTGACTAACGGTGAAGGAAAATGCACAACATTCCGAGCCTTTCCTCAAACAGAGGCGAGGGTCCGAGGATTCAGACAGATGTAGTGCGTGTGTGAGCATGACTGCGATTTTATGCTTAACACAGCAATGCAACTTCAGAAAAACAAAGTTAGGAGAGACAGATGTGTAAACGAGTAACAGTTGTGTTGCATGAGAAATATCACATATTAGCTGTAAACATGTTCTCACTTGTCGAGATGCATGATGTCCTCAGATTAGTGGCCTTTTAATGCTTCATACAACACTTTGAGTTGTGTACAAACATAAAAGCTAGAAGTTTAAAAACGAAAAGTGCTCGGGTGGGTGGTTGTCAGTTGGTTTGAGGTTGTCTGGATTTATTCTGTCGTTTTAAACGGACTTGGCGATGAGATCAGTGCTCTCTCCGTCCTCTCTTGCTCTTGTGTTGAAGCTGTTGGTCAGGACTGAATGTTTGTGGATACTGTCGTGCTGTAGAGTTACTGGTGGGCCGTTATAGAAATGTTGTGACAGTTCAGGCAGCTGCGGCTGAGACTGCACGACTAACACCTGACCTTTTTCACTGAAACTACTCTGTTGTGATTTTACAACTGTGACTTTGGTCACAACACGCCTGGCTGTTGTGCAGGTAATGTGACGGAGTTTGTCACTTGCACTTAAAGCTAGGGGAAAAGCTAGTAACGCAGGCAAAACTCCAAAAAACAACGAATACATTCCACAACTCCACCGTTGTGAGGACCAGAAACAATCTCTTTTTTTTCCTTTTTCTCAAAAAATTTTACAGATGACTACAGCAACAAAGATGATTTTTTTAATCAAGTTAAAGTGTGTTTGAAATTTACCATCCCTAACGTTTAGAAGAGTTGTTATTCAGCCATGTTTTATGCTGATGTTGACATGACATTAATAGGAAGTGAGTTATTGTGTAAGGTAAACTAAAATTGGACTTTTCACTCAACTTCTACCACTTTATCCTCTACATCAGGGTCACGAAGGGTGCTGGTGCCAGTCCCAGGTAACAAAGGGCGAGAGGTGGAGTCACACCCTGGACAGGTTGTCAGCCTATCGCAGGGCCACACATAGAGACCAACAACTATCCACTCTGACTCATTTAGCGTGTCCAAATTTGTCATACACAATCAAAATATATAAACAATTATCAATTTTGAAGAACGATATACATTTCAAGTTCATTTTACTGGCCGCTATACATACAGATATGCAATTGACAGTGGAGTTAATATGTTGACCAGAGTTGGACCAGAGTTGGACCAGAGTTGGACTCATTGAATAAATTGATTCCCCACTAGGGCAACATCAACTTGTTTTACATTGAGAGAAAGCAGCAAAAATATTATTAACATATCATAGACTTGAGATTTCATCAGGTGAGCCTTTTGTTTTTTTGTTTTTCCTTGTTTCCCTGTAGCCATGTTCTCAGTGAGATTGGGTGCCCATGCCTCAGAACCTCATGTAACCACACTTCAACAAAGCTAAACCAGCCCTTAAAAGTATTATTGTGCATATTTCACTTCACTATAATAAAATGATAGATCCCAGTGTGAAACATGTTAGATGAAACTCAGTTTTAGCAGCAGCAGCATCATATCAAATTGTCCGTTCCTCGCGTTGTGGTATCATTGCTTTTCTAAAGCTTCCATCAGTCCCACCCTGCTGTAAGAGCGTGTCCAGCAGGGTGATTGGATTTCCATGTTTACCTTCCTTTTCTGCTGCTGTGGGCCTCTGGAAATGCTGATGGCCCCAAAACTTGATCTGCACTTGAGGTCAAATGAATAAAAATAACTGCCATAGGAAGAGAGACAGAGAACGAGGGAGGGAGGGAAGGAAGAGTAGAGATGGCAGATGATAGTCCAGTGTCTACTTCAGGTAAGTCATTCAGGTTGTTGAAGGCGAGAGGTGGAAAACACCGGGTCAATGAGCTTGAGGCAGAGGGAAGCGCAGAGAAGAAGAGACGAGATGGTCAGACTTTCTTTGCTGTAGTCAGTCAGAACGGATCCACTCTGCAGACAGAGGAGACACAGCATTTGGTTCACTTATGTGTGGGATGGACGGTATGTGTCTCCAGCTGGGACTGCTGTCTCCCAGCCATCCTGAGAGCAGGAGCCGGAGGAGGAGGAGGAGGACGGGGTTCAGCTGGATAGCCTTGGTAAACGTAAACATTTGCTCTAGCTTATATTTTTCTCGCTTCTTTTTACACGTAACATTAGAGGGAGTCATTCAGTCACCGGTCATCCCATTTGTTTCCCTGCAGTTGCTGCATTTCTGTTGCAAACCAGACTTTTGATTCTGAGCTAATTGCAGAGTTGAGCTTAAGACTGCTATGAAAATATGAAGATATGATAACATGACGACATACTGGTGATATGCACCTGGGGTGGGCTTTAAATTGAGTTTGAAATTGCATCACAATATTCCATGGAAATATGCAATTATGATATGACATTTATCAGTGCACAAAATTTGAAGCGGATGTCCATATTATTCCACTGAGGTACAGACATGATAGGAGTTCCTTGGTTCCTTGAATGCATCTCGCTGCCTCTGCTACTTTTGTACAAGAGTAACAAGTTCTCTGTTAGTCAGCCATAAACAGGAAAAGGGTTAGGTTTGGTTCACTCAGTTCCCCTGGTTTGCCTTTTAGCCATGTTACTGAAGATGACACTGTGGCGACCCACTGTGTCACAAATCATGTGACATTATCATTGGCGCATATAAATGCGAATATGCTATACATATTTATCAAGCATCTCTCAGAAATGAATTGTTTACCAATGCAAAATAATATTATGTTTTACAGCTATGGCATAAGCTCAGAGTATATTGTGGTTTGAGTCACAATTGTTTGCTGTTTTTCATAAAGTGGTTGTATATTAACACTGGTTTATATCACCATATGACATTTTTACATTTTTATCATGTAAAAATGTATACTGCAGTATTAGGCATGGGACGATTAAAAAACAATTCCATTTAACAATATTATGGCGATGTTTTAATCAAATTTTTTTTTAGATTCTTATGAAATAGGATCATAGATGATGAACGAATGAATATTAAGTCATGAGGAAAGATGGCACATTTTCAGAAAATCACATGGACTGTATACTGGTGTGCTAGACAGGACTCACGTGAAATATTGAGGTTTTTCCTCATTCATGATTAACACAATGATAGAAATTCACCACAATTAACTTATTTCAAGTCCTTTTAAAATGATAAGATCATATATTGTTCCATCACTGCTGCAGACGTCATGAACAGTATCATATAGCACTACCCTTGGGCCTGTACCACTAACTCTGTAGCTATTCATCTTCTGTAGCCTCTAACTCACTGTACATATTATAAATTCTCCTGCTGTTGTGAATGCATTCAAGCCACACAATCTCTGTTCGTCATATGTGAACCACAAATCTGGAAAATGTCAGGGTCAAATTCTGCGGACGTTATCTGAAGTTTATTCTACTTATGCCATGAATTAGAAGCAATATAAACAATTTATTGCTGATAAATGATAACATGTGAATGATATAGTAGGGGTCTGGAAACACCATAGCACAGATTTAGAACTGTTCAGATGCTTTGTCACTGAAGAAAAATCACAATAGGCAGGAAATTCGGACCTGATAGTTGAGCTGGAAAAAGAAAGTCCAGGAGCTGCCAAAGGTATTAACCTCTGCCAACACCACCATCCAAATCGTTACCTGTTCATGGAAATTCACAGTCAACATCTTCCTCTTCGGAGTGATTTCTGCAGTATCTTGTTAAGAAATACTGCACATAAAAATGTGAACAGCACATTCAGTTGCATTGTTAAACAAGGACAATCTTTGAATAGTCTGCTAACAGGGAGACTGACAGCCTTGAAGCCGGGCACAGAGAAGATAACCTCTTTTGCACAGATTATTATGATCGAGGGACAACTGATATCCATAATTTCATCATCCACTGCCCTGTGACTGATGAGATTTGATGGTGACACAGAATAACCATTACAGATATACAGTTCATTCTGGCGGTAATATGATAAACATATGTAAAGGTAACTGAGGTTAAAGCACTGATTTACTAATTTTATTAACCTTTAGTGCAAAAGCAATAAGAGGAGCAGGAGGAAGTTAAGCAGCCTGAGACATGTAGGCTCATTCCTTGGTGTGACTCAAGGGAAAAAACCAGATGTTAGCCACTTCACAAAAGGCCCGACTCATTAAATCTAGGTCTGTTTACATCTGTGACATCTCAAGAAAGTCTTTTCTGGCAGGAAACTAAACTTTTTGTTGCTTCTTTGGAACTGCTCAATCCCCACACCAAACCTCATAGAGAAAATAATCATTTTTGTCATCAAAGCACATATAGGAGTTTTTAACCAACACATGCTTCTATCAGTAGGTTTAAATGTGTTGAATCTGGTGATCAAAATGCATCGCTCAGATTTACCAAACTGACCAAATATGGCAGTTTGGTAAATCTGAGCTAAAAACAGTAATTTTCTCTATGAAATTTGGTGTGGGAGAGTGAGCACTTTACAAATTTCACTTAAGCATAGGTTTTATTTTTAGACTTACATGTAGGGATCAGTTTTATTCTGTAAGCCTTTTGTTAAGAGGCTGGTTTTTCCTTTTGTCTCCTCTGTCTTCAGTTTCTTAAGCTGGTTCTCGGGGAAGGGGGTGTGTAAAAGTTTTGCCAGTGTGGTTAATTATCCATTTAATTAGTTTCCAATACCTGGGTCACTTGGGTTTTGTCCCTTTCAAGGTCAGGAAGGGATCATTGTAGCTAATGAAGAGACGGATGTAAGAGGAGGCTGCTGTAGGACAAAGGCAAAAGGCGAGACTGAGGTCAGACACAGTGGTAACATTGTGTATTATGTATTATTCACTGTATTGTTTGTTGGGTTTTTTTTTTCTAATAACCATTCCTCTCACTGAAGCTTTGTCACACAGCACCAGAACCATGACTGAGTGTCCGACATTGACGCTGGTACTAAGTACTCACTCGCAACACTAAGCTGACATAACCACCTCCGCTCAACCACACTAGGGTGTTAGATCACCCAGCAGCCTCTCTGTCTTAAAATTATAATATCACATACACACACTGAGAGATGGGAGTCATGGTTTATCTGACCTGTAATCAGATTCTAATCCTTTATGTAAATGGAGGTATCAAAAAAGGGAAAAGGACTGATGGAAATGGATTGAAAAGGAGTAACAAAGGTTTAATACAAAAATTTAAACACAAAATACCAGTCCAAAAACTAACTAAAAATGCTGAGGCTGGTCGGCTGGTGAGGCAGAGCTCAGGGGACAACTGGGGAAAAAGAACAAAAAGCAAAAAATTAGGAAATGCTGATAAAAGGGGCTTTTCAGGCTGGACCTCAGACAATTGATGGTTTTATTCTGAAAAAAAAAAAAATCTTAAATTTTACATGAGTTGATTCTTGCAAGACTTTTTAGACACTCATTCATTCATTCATTCATTCATTCATTCATGTTCCTGTTATATTTGGATAGAGCTTTTCTATAGAGAGTATTTCTCTGTGTGCATTCTGCAGCAGGATGATAAATTATATAAAGTGTGATGCAGATGGACGGAGTTGTCATTTGGTTTTGAATCGCTGAGGAGAGCCATGCTGGCACTTCTGTCTCTGTCTGTACTGATTAGCATCTCATTCAAATGCATTGGTGTCACAATCTTTTATCCCTTCATCTTGTTGTCTTCGTTGCCTGTTGTTTTTGGGCGTTGATTTGTTTCCAGTATGAAGTATCAGACCTGAGATTGAATTTCATCAGGAAATGCTGCAGTATTTTTTTTCTCTATTTCCCTTCTTACTTCCTGTGTCTTATTGATTCTAAATTTTGGTCAACCAAATTAATGAAGTGGTGCTTTCTGAGTCAGTGTAGTAAACATTTAAAAGTAAATATTATAAGTACTGTATGTCTGTGGTGGTTTGTACACCAAAATGTCCATCCAACATCATATACATGTCATGTCATCAATCACTGGGCAGATGGTGATGAAACTCGTTAATCTGTCAGCAGGATGACACTAAACCTACTACACTGATTTTCTTAAAATCTGGTCGGAGGGTCAAGTCTGTTAAGAGTTAATGGGATAGTTCTGGGTTTTTGAAGTGTTGTTGTATGAGGCTCTTATTAAAAAGATGTCAGAAAAGGCTAAAATCTGATAAAACTTATTTCTAAATATTTCTAATTATATCTAAAGAATGTGTATGCTCCTTTACCTCATAGTTTGACAGTATTTACTGGCAGGAAACTGAAGTTTGTGTTGCTTTTTTTTAGATTTGCTCAATTCCCCCACCAAACTCCATAGAGAAAATTATCAATTTTCTTCGTGACAGCACACACAAGTTTTTAATCAACAGTTGCCTCTATCAGTAGGTTTAATTGTGTTACTTTGTGAGTGTGGTGTTCAAAATTCATTGTTTAGATTTACCAAAATGACACAAAGTGACCATACAATGCAGAAGTAGACCAGCAGCTACCGTCACTTCTTGAGCTAAAAACTGTGATTTTCTGAACGGAATTTGGTCTAGGAGAGTGCTTAAAAATGAGTTTGTCTCTTCATCACGCCACTTTCTCTCGCACCAAATTCCACAGATAAAATCATAATTTTAAGCTAGGGGAGACATGTGAGTTGTTGATCCACTGCTGCCTCCATCTCTAAGTTCAAACGTGTTATTTTGTAACTTTTTTGTTTTAAATCCTTCATTTGCATTAAATTAAATGACACAAACATACCAAACATGGCAGCAGTAGACCAGCAACTCCCTTGTCTCCTGGATCTAAAAATTGTGATTTACTCTGTGGACTTTGGTGGGACTTTGGCGGGAGGGAGAGCACTTTACAAACTTGATTTTCCAGAAAAGCTGCTTAGTGGCCTAAGCAGGAGCAGATGTTTTTAAGTCAGACGCATGGTAAATAGCTAAAATCTGTTTTTCCTTGTGTCCCTGCTGGCAGCCACATAATCATCTGTGTCTCAAGTTGGATCCCTGTACAGAGGGTGTGTTAAGAGTTTGACTTTAATAAATCTCTAACCTTTCATTTGTTCCCCTGCTCTTAATCGACTGAGTTACACATTTAAGAGATGTCAAGACGGAACGGCGGAGCTGACACACCACAGTATTTACGCAGTCCTCCACTTTCTCCACTCTCCACCAGACTCTACTGTCTGTCCCTCACCCCCCACGCTCCTCCTCTTCCTGGCGGACGAATCAATGTCAGGATAATGAAGACAGAGTTATCGATCGCTGTCAGGCTGAAAATCGAGCCTTAAAAACGCATTGCGTTGAAAAGAGATTGGACGGTGTGTCCCAATATCAACTTATAGCTCATATCGTTGGGATTTAAAGAAATGGTTTAACAGTGTAACTGCTTTAAATTACTTTACCATACAATGCCTTGATTCATGCTGTTATTTTTGATCCATCTTACAGGAAAGAAGTGAACATTCTGGTGTCGAGGAGAAGGAAGGTCTGAGTGCATTTTCATGTCCCTCGTATTCAAAGTAATATTAACCTGTCTGTCTGTGCCTTCAGGTGTTAAAACCAGTGGTTAGTCCGGAAGTCAACCATGGACTGGGCAACAGGAGACTCATTAACTTTTCCCTCTCAGGTATACGACACCCATCAGTCTGCACCTCCTACATACACTTCAGTGATCCCTTCAGTCATCATCTCCACACACTGTCCCCGTCTCACCCTCCTCTCCGTCTCCAGCTCTCTATACCAATGTCATTCAGCTGCTGCTTGTCCAAAAATAATTGGCAGCTTCATTTTATTGCTCATCATTCATCCGACCATTGTGCATACCACTTAACTTTTAAGGGTCATGGGGGAGCTGAAGTCAATTCCAGCTGACTTTGGTTTCACCTTTGACCAGATTATGTTGATGCAAAGGGAGATTTACATTTTGATAGTTGGCATCCACATGACAACCTTAGTGCCCGTTCAGACCTGGTATTTACATCTATACTGACATGTAGATTTGAAGAGCATGTTAATTCAATTCAATTCAGTTTTATTTGTATAGCGCCAAATCACAACATACATTATCTCAAGGCACTGTACATAATAAGGCCAAAACCTTGACAATATTACAGAGAGAAAAGAAACCCAACAGTTCGCACAATGAGCAGTGGAGAGAAAAATCTCTGACAGAACCAGACTCAAAGATGTGCGGTCATCTGCCTCGACCGGTTGGGGTGAGAGGAAAATGGGGGACAGAGGAGAGGTGGGGGACAGAAAGGGGGGAGAAAAAGAAAAAGAGGGAGGTGAGGGAGAGACAGAAGAGAGAGACCAGGAGCAAATATACAGCAGTTGTATCAAGTTTAGAATCAGTTATGTCATGTTTATAGAACTACAGTGTCATTTATACAAGCAGCAGCAGAGATTATTGATAAGAAACTATAATAATAATAATATCATCAAAACTGGATCTGGATCCTGCAGCCTGCAAGATGAGGACAGAGGGAGAGAGGATGGAAGGAAGCAGACATAGACTTGGGAAGGAAGAAAAAAAACAAGGTTAATGACACATAATTAAGTTAGCATCGGTGGGTTCAGCTAAGAAACTGCTAGTAATATACAAGTGGCATCTGTATGTTCATCTAAGTTGATACTAGAATAATAATGTGTTACTAGACTGTATGTTTTGCCTTTATAAGAGATGACCAAGAGTTTTGCATAATTTTTTGTCCTTGAATGAATTTCACGTGGTGCTTCAGACCTCCAGGCAGTTGGTCTGAAGAAGGGCATGTTCTTCAACCCTGACCCCTACCTGAAGCTCTCCATCCAGCCAGGGAAGCACAGCATCTTCCCCTCGCTGCCACACCACGGCCAGGAGAAACGCTCCGGCGTGGTCTGCAACACAGTCAACCCACAGTGGAACACAGAGGTATGTGCACACACACTCACACAACACTGGTTTCCAGGACACTGCATTGACTTACATTCATTTCCTGGAGACGTACTCTAACCTTAACAATAATTACTAGTGCCCTAACCCTAACTCTGACCCTAACCCTAACCTCAGGCTAACTTTAAAACATGCCTTCACCTTAACATTGAGTAATTTGCTTCATGGGGACTTGATTTTTGTCCCCCATAAGGAAGACAAGTCTCCATAATGTCTCTTCTGCTGCTTCACTCAGGTGAGGATCATCTGGAATACAGATGATTTGGTGTCGTGATTGTTGCTTGTGTTCTAAGAGCAACATAACACCGCTGTCTTCTTTTGTCTGATTGGTCCAACAGAGGTGTAAGGCCAAGCTGTGCTCACTGCGCCCTCTGCTGGGCCCTGGGATAATCACTTCTGATTGTGCGATGGGCTTCTAGGCTGTATATTTTAAGCTTGGAAAAAAGTTAAGTTTCGAGTTTGAAACACTGATGCACATCAAAACATTAAATCAAAATGACATGTATACAATTGTAATTAAAACACTAGGCAAGCTTATAAATAAATGAATGTTGAACTGAATAATGTGATTAATATAATATAACCAAATATATTATTATTATTATTATTATTATTATCATCATTAAAATATTGTGCATTGTTGGTTAATTGGTGTTTTCATTATAATTTTAAAACAAATGTAGACATTTGAAACTTGATATGTATGTGCAAGAAGGGGTTTACTTTAAGTTTCATGCTTCAGATTATTTTTGTTTCTGCAATTATTTAATGCACTTTATCAAGTGAGGCACTACATGATATATATATATATATGAAAGCTTCATATATATATATGATATATATCATGATATATATCATATATATATATGAAGCTTACTTGGTGGAAAACAAGATAGCAGCTGTTTCTCTCGTTTAAAGACTTTTTCTGGGAAAACCATCTGTTTCTGGCAAGTTAATCAATACTGTTATAGACACTGGAGATTAGTGACCAAAAAAGCCCCATCCTGTCATCTGTCCACAGATGAATAATGCTAAAAAAAAAGATGTTATTACAAACTATATTATGTGGGACAACACACAGAATATCCTGAAAGAACTGCAGAAACAGGAAGATGATATCGATGATATAGGGTGCCGTCGTCCTGTCGAGGAACCCGATGACTGGTCTGTGTGTTCCACCATCTAGTGGTGCCACCATTATTGCTGCTATATGGAGAGTTATTATATATCATTAAAAACTATAGTGAGCTGCATTCTTGGTGATCTGCTGTTTAATTTGGTCTATTTCAATGAAGAAATAGGAAAACACCAACCAGTGGACAGTTTAGATCTTATATTCACTGGAAATGAATCAGTGCTTTGTGCATGTAATATTGATCTGCAGTGTGTATGTGTGTCTCTCACGTTCCCTAAGCTTTATTGTGTCCCTCAGCAGACTCCATACACTGATTTACTGCTCTGTCCCTCTCGGCAGCATCCACTCAGCTCAAAGCCACTTTCCTTTTCCAAACAGCTCCCATGTTGAGTGGAAGTCTTGTCAGTAATGCGTTGTAAAACTCTCTAATGGCTCTCTATAACATGCTGGTTCAGTCAGCACAAGAACCACACAGCAGTCCAGCACTGGACAGATCATTTTGCAAAGAATTTTTGCAAAATATACCAGTAGTAGAATGAACCCCTGGAAACCTACACAGTCAAAATACTGAATTATTGATGCTGTGTTATTTTTATCTTCATTTGCAGGTAGATCAATGTAGACCACGATGAATATCACTTTATAGTGGTCTAAAGGCTGTTTGTAGCTATAAACGTTACACATTTATATTTCAGTAAGGCTTAACATTGTTTCAGTCGCACTGTTTTAAGCACTGTAAGCACACACCAACACTGGTAAACAATCTACACTGAGTAAAAAAATGAAAAGGTGCTTGCTTGTATTAAAATAGATGCGGACATTATAGTCAGAGCTGACTGTGCTGTTCATTCGCCTTTTTCAAATTGGAAACTGAGGTTTGCGTATCACTTATTCTCCCACACCGAAGCCCATAGAGAAAATCAGTGATTTTACATCACAGCATGCAGGAGTTGTTGATCCACTGCCGCCTCCATCAGTAAGTTCAAATGTGCTATTTTGTGACTTCAGTGTTTGAAATCTGCTTTTCAGATCAACCCAAGTGACACAAACTCACCAAACAAGGCAGCAGAAGATCTGCAGCCCATGTGACCCTGTGACCCCATGTGACTTCTATGAGCTTTGGTGTGGGAGAAACGTCAGTTTCCAGTCTGAAAAGGCTGTCTGACTCCAAGATAGAGCTGAGAATTTATTCTTAGGGTATCATAGATTTAGTAAGGCAGGTATCTATATGTTATAGTGGTGGTTAAGTGGCTGAAATGTGTCTGTGTCTCAGGCTAAATACACTCAGATCATGTTACATTTTTCATGGCATTATCCTCCTGCTTGTCCTCCACTCATCCTTCTCTCTCTTTGTGTCTTCGATTCTCCTCCACATCTTTGTATCACTCGTCTTCCCACAGATTAAACATGTTAAACTTTCTCTGCAACAGCCACATACACTCTCTCCTTTTCTTTGCCTTCCCTTTGCCTTCCACATCCACTCAAGACAAGAATGAACAGTTTTGCTCTCTCCAGCCTTCTGCCTCTTGTAAATTCACTCTTCTTCTCTCTCTATGTGTGTGAGTTTTTATGTCTCACCTCTTCAGGACCTTTTCTGTCATAAACACTGACCTTGTCAGGACCAGTAGTCCAAATGTGGTTCTGCCTCTCCTAATGAGGCAGAACCACATTAGTGAAGAATTGGTTTATTTTAGGGCTAATAGGTAGTTAGGGTTAGGCATTAACTGGTTATGGTTATGGTTAAGGTTAGGGATGATGCTTTGTTTTGTTTGTCCAAATGAATGGAAGTCAGTGCAGTGTCTACAGTGTAGCTGTACAAACCTGTGATTTTCTGTACGGCCTTTTGACCAGGGAGTGATTGTTATCAAACATCAGCCTAAATGACCTTAAACCCTCTCTTCCTCTCTCTTCATCTGTTTCTCCAGAGGTTTAGCTTTGTGTCTCTGCCTACCGACGTCCTGGAGATCGAGGTGAAGGACAAGTTTGCCAAGAGTCGGCCAATCATCAAGCGTTTCTTGGGGAAGCTCTCTGTTCCTGTGCAGAGGCTCCTGGAAAAACATGCCATCGGGTAAAACAGGCAATCACTGAAGACATGCATGCAGACGGTGAAGCAGCAGGACTGTGTGTTGTTCTGATGATTCACTGACACACAGAGACGGCTGATCAGAGAGAGAGAGAGAGAGAGAGAGAGAGAGAGAGAGGATGGACGCGTTGACACCTCTGTAAATCTCATTTCACCCTCATGTAATCGCGGTGAAGTCAGTAGCTCTCACGTTCTTGGTGGTCCGAATCAATATTACTGTAGCAACAGCTGTGTTTTCAGTGCTCTTATTGTCTTCCCGTCTCCCTCTCTCTTCCACATTCTCTCTCTCTCTCTCTGTCTGTGTGCAGGGATCGGGTCGTGAGTTACTCTCTGGGCCGCAGGCTGCCGACGGATCACGTCTGTGGACAGCTGCAGTTCCGCTTTGAGCTGACCTCATCCATTCACCCAGGTACACCAGGCACCACGCCTTCTAGTGGCATGAACAGTCATGTCCCCTTCTCCTCACCATTAAGAACTTTGCCGGCCGTTGTATTCCGCTTATTGCATTCAAGTCATGCAGTGAGAAAGTGTTGCCAATGTAAAGTCATCCACAAATGCACATGGGAATAATTATAGTACTGTTTGTTGTTGTTTGTCCTGTAATATGGGGAGTATTTGCTTCCATCCACATTACTCTGTTATAAATTACAGATTGAAAATGGTGTAATTTATGCATGTGCAAGAAGGAAGTGGGGTTTACTTTCAAGTTTCATGGAATTGATTTGAACAAAGTACAGGTCATTATAAATTAGTTTGAGCATGATTTTTGGAAAAAGTAACAGCCCTAAAGTCCATAAAGAAAAGAAGCATTTTTAGCTCATGGGGCATGTGAAAACAAATTCTACAATTTGAGATCGTGAAGTCGCTATTTTGACACATTTTAACTGGTCATCAAAGGGATATGATTTGTCTTTGTCTTTTTTAAGTCCCCTTTTCACAACATCAGTGGACTTATGTGATTAAATATAATTCCCGTTTCTAAAGCTGTAAATGCCACAGTTTTCTATGAGAGTTCAGTGATCATTAGTGAAAATGTGTGCGTTTTTATGTTCTGTCCTCAGATGATGAGGAAGTCTCCCTGGTCATAGAGGCAGCCTGTCCTGACGGTGGAAACGCAGAAGATGTCAACCATGCTGCTCATGTGCCTGATGATGACACGCTGAGTGTGGGCCCTGACATGCCCGACCTCCCCCTGGACGCCCCGCCTGTCCCCGAGGTGACTGCACCTCCAGCCTCCACAGCAGAGGAGCCCACACCTGAGGAGGTCCCACCTGCTGCTGAGAAGGAGGTTGAGGTGGCAACAGAGGCGGAGCCCGTAAATGTGGAGGAGGGGAACACAGAGAGGGAGGAGCCAGTGTCTACAGAAGCTCACGTGGAACTGGAGGAGCAGCAGGGGGCTTCAGTGGAGCAGCAGGAGGAGAGCAGTGGAGGAGGAGCAACGGAGGAAGGAGAAACAGAGGAGGAAAGGCATCAAAAGGAAAGAGGGGAGGAGCAGAGGCAAGAGTCTGCATTCCAGACTGAGGAGGTTCCAGTGGAGGTTCCAGATGAGGTAGAGGAGCTTGTGCAGGAAACACAGCCAACGCCAGAACCTAACAATCCTGTGACAACACATGAGGAAGCTACAACTGTGGAGGCTCCCACGGAGGAAACCAGCACAGTCCGGGAGGCTCCTCCAGAACCAGCTCCTCAGGAGGACACAGAGGGAGGAGAGAGGAGCTGCACCTCCTGCTCCTGCCAGTCCTTGTTGTCAAACTACAACTCCCACGCTCCCTCACGCCGGAAAAACCGCCCCTGCTCTCTCCCAGTATCAGAGCTGGAGACGGTGATCGCGTCAGCCTGTGGCGAGCCGGAGACACCGCGATCCCACTACATCCGGATTCACCACCTCCTACACAGCCTCCCGTCTGCTCAGTGCAGACCTCCCAGCCAGGAGGAGGAGGAGAATTCAACTACTGTTCAGGACACCACGCCCACGTCACCTACACTCAAGACCTCCAAAGACAGAGAGGAGGAGGAGGAGGAGGAGGAAGATGACGAAGAGGAGGATACGACACAGTCTCCCTCTCAGGTAACCTGTCACAGTTGTTTGCTACCACAGGTCACTTAAAAAACACAAGGCAAAACTGATTTCAGCCACTTTACGAAAGATTTACCCAATTAAACCTTCTCTCGCTTTATCTCTTTTCTGTTTCTGCTCAAACACCACACCAGCGTGCATAAAGAAAATTAGGATTTTACATCACGGCACAAAATTCAAATGTGTTGTTTTGTGTTGTTTCAGGTCAAATGTGTTGTTTGGTGAATTTGGTCTTTGAAATCTTGTGTTTGTATTTGCCAAAGTGACACAAAGGCAGTAGACCAACAGCTCTCATATAACAGCAAGCTAAAATTGATGAATTTCCCTATGGACTTTGGTACTGGAGAGTAAGAGTCTGTGTCTCAAGGTGCTTCTTGACACAGTGGTTGGCAAAGCTGAGTTAGTGCTGACTTCTGTATGTGTCATTACCTCATACAACAACACTTCAAATTAGTTTTTTTTTTTGCTATACAGGCAAATTATGTATCTTATTAAATGTAACATTAACCAACAAAATAATTTAAAATTAAATGTTCTGTAGCGGGATTTGTGCGACGTTGATGTTTGGCACCACTGCTACAAACAATCAGTGTCCTCTTAAATGTGTGTGTCTGTGTGCAGGTTCCAGAGTGTCCAGGTCCCTGCTGCCGTCGCTCTCTCCCCCGCAGCCTCTCCATCGAACGTTTGTCTGAGCTGAACCAGCTCCTGGAGGGTGAGGGAGGAATTCATGTGGCCGTGAGGAGGATTTCTCCCTCCTGCCTGGAGAGTGAAGAGGGGGACTCCAGTAACGGAGGAGGAAGAAGAAGAGTCGGCGCACAGGGCACTCTCAGACCCACGGGCGAAAACGAGTGCGAGTTCTGCGACACTTCCTGCTACAGCACCTCCTGCTACAGCACTTCCTGTTACAGTACGTCATGCTACAGCAACTCAGGCTACGAGGGGAGGGGCCGCTTCTGCAGCCACACCCGCCTCTCCTCGGTGGACAGCAACAGACTCTCCGGCAGCACCGTGTTCTCCTCCCAGGATGAAGAGGAAGATGAGGAGAGCGCCTTTGAGTCGGTGCCGGATGCCGGGAATACGCCAGAGGGCCAGGAGGCGGGAGGAGCAGGAGGAGAGAGGAGGGCAGGGAGGTGGAAGGAGGCCAGGAGAGGAGAGCAGGGGGAGCCAGCTGTGGCCGGACCCAGCGACAGGACCAGTGTCGGTGAGATCAAACTACAGCTTCTTGTCGTTTCTTCACTGCCATGAGTTTAGCTGAATATAGTTGAAGTGAAAAGATATCAGGAAGGTCAGAGGTCAGCTGAAAAAAAAAAAAAAAAGACATTCTTATGCTGTGTTCACACCAAACATGAAGATCATGCGAGTCGCGCCAAAGGATCACTTAAGTACCTTTCTGTGTAGAATTCCAGAAGTGGCCGTATTTTGGCTGTAAGAAATTTGGCCATTATTTTCTCCATCAACCACGGTTATCATTATCATTCTCTCTTGTGGAAACATCTGCAGTGAAGAAACCAATCATGTGTGGTTTCACCAAACCACTCGGAGCCAGACACAACTTCTCAGCGATACTTTGGCATGAGGCTCTGCAGCTGGGACGATACCTCTGGAGTCGGCATCGCCCCGGGGAAATCCTCATTATAAGCTAGCAAGTCATAAAATTCTCATGTGAGAATCTCAATACTGATTGGTCATCGCGTCAAAGCGATTCTTAGAGCTCTAAGATCGCACCACGCAGTCCGGCCGATGCGAAATTCGAGTCTACTCACATCTGTGCATTGACTTTGCACTGTAGGTGAACTCGTTGTGCGAAAAACTTGCTGAACAAGTAGTCGTTTTATAATTGAAATCGCAATTTAACACCGGGTATTTCATTTCTGCCACTAGGGGTCTCTGTCGGATCCTCGCAGTCTCATCAGTGCCTCCATCTGTCACATGTGTCACAACACAGCACGTCCTGTAACCATTTCAAATCACACGCCCTTTTGCGTTTTTGTTCTGTTTCCATACATTTTTTTTTCCAACAAGGCTTTTATTGTGAAATATTTCCAGGTTTAGTTTAAATAAACCTAAATAATCTCCTCAAGTTTGTCCAACCATTTTCTTTTTTTCAGCGATGCTGCGTCATGTTTTATGTCTATTTGACTACTTGAATACTGATCTAGAACCTGAAAAGAAATCAAATTATTACGACATTGTTCAGCCCCACTGAACTGATTGATTACGATCAGAGTCAATAATCACCACTGTATTTGTCTCTATTACAGAGTCATTCAACTTTTGATTGACTGAATCCATTCTCACTGCAGATAAAAATCCAGTAATATTGGTGGGCATTTTTTTCAACATGTTGAAAAGAGTCTTTTTAACTGGTTGCATCTTCTACCCTCATATGTTTTTTTTGGTTGATCTTCATGTCATCAGTCACAGTAAAAGCCTTCTTGTGATTTTATTTTATGAGCCTATACTGATTATGGACGCACAGTAGGTGTTAGGAAGAGCAACATGGAGGAGTGAGTCAGTAAAACTGAGACAAGTGCAGACTTTTGCTGTTGTGTGTGTGGGTGTGTGTGTGTGCATGTGTGCGTGTGCGTGCGTGTGTGTGGAGAATCGCTGTGTAAATGTTTTGAGAAGAAACAGTTGTGGAGTTGGTGATGGAAGTGTGGGTGCAAACTGGACAGCAGTTCTTATACAAAACGAGCTTACTAACAATTCTGAAGTCAATAAACCTTTACTCTTGCTGGCATTGCAAAGTTTATTCTTGCCGCCTTATACTTTCATAATATAGGAGTATGGCTCACGCTTATGTCCAAGGATGACAGGGACATTATTGATTTGTCCGCTATGGTTATTCTACAAACATTTAGACTCACTTTGGTAAGAAAAAAAAAAAAAACTTTAAACATTTTTTTAGAAATTATGATCATATAACGATACAACTGTTAATTTAAAAATGAATTTAACTACAGGATGAGGTTTTCTTCAGGTTCTCCGGCTTCCTCCCACAGATTTGGGGATTAGGCAACTTGGACGCTATAAATTGACCATAGGTGTGAGAGTGAATGGTTGTTTGTCTCTACTATATGTGATGGACTGGTGACCTGTCCTATGTCAGCTTTGATTGGCACCCGCACCTCCCACATCCCTCATGTGGAGGATAGTGTTGCCTGGATATATCACACACGATTTCAACTGCTGTCAGTGACAGAATCTGTCTTAAATTGCCCTTAATTGTCACTTAAACGTCTGCAAGCACATGCAGGTGTTAAAGTGACAGACAACTTCCTCCCTTTAGATTGATGAAAAATCAAACTAAACTAATATATAAGATGAGAAAGAGTGAAAAAAAAGCCTCTGTTTTTTTTTGTGGTTTAGCTCAACAGATAAAAGTGATTGGTTGATCGGCCGGTTTAATTTAGTTTAAAGTTAACCGATTATTGTATGAACTGTTCACTGCATGAGGCAGAAATAGTTGTTTTTAATGTGAAGTTATATATCATACACATGATAATTAGATATATTTCATTAGCTTTTAATTTACATAAGGTTAGGTTTGGTCTTTGTTTCCCCAAAACAAAGAATATGCAGTTTGTTTTGATGAATTTGATAAATTAAAAATGTTTTGGTAGTCACCGTTTTGTAGCACCGCAAAGGTCATCCAGGGGTTTGTGAGCCAAACTTTGGCAAGCACTGTTAGCATCACTTATATGGATGAGTAATTACTTAATGTCATGCTGTGTTTTTTGCTTTTGCTTTGGTGGAGTCATCAGGCTTTCTCAGTAATTTGACGTCATTGTGTGGGTCCCATTTCCACAGCAGGCTGACTGAAACGGATCTGACTGTGCCAATCATCTCAAAGCATGTTCTTTCCACTTCACATGAACACGCACGCGCACACACACACACGCGCGCGCGCACACACACTTCCTCCTCTTTTGGAACCCACACTGAGTCATAGTGAAGCAGCAGATTCTGACCCTGTCAGAGAGCAGCCAGTGAGAATGCAGCTTACAGTGAGGTGATGTAGAGTGAGTTAAGAATCATGTAACATGATCAATCTGAATGATATATATATATATATACATATATATATATATATATATATGTATATATATATATAAGTCAGTGTTTAGCACTGAACAAAGTTCCAAAATATCTGTGCATGGAAACTTGAATGTGGTTAAAGCTGAAAACCGCTAAATGACCATTAAATCTGCTGTCCTATTCAATTATATGGGACATTTTATCTTCTTTTTAACACTGTTTTGGGTTAAAAAGCTACCCGCCTGCTCAACAGCATGCTGCTACCAGAAGAAAGTCTAACTATTAAACTATTACAGTTTGTTCCACTGCCCCCAAGTGACCGAAATTTACTTTAATGTCTTAGGTTCAAATAATGAAATCTACATAAAATATAAAACACTGACATTCTAATTCCAAAATTTTAGTAATGGTTTATATAAGTGAGTATAAGTAAAGATTTTTATATAATACACAAAATGAACATTTATTTAACGCTTCTCTCTATCTCAGATCTATATATTTTAAATTAAAAAAAAATAATAACATAAAGTAAATATTTAAATCATCAAACATCATCAAAGAAAAGTTCAGTACTTTTACCAGTATTTGTCAAGTTTTTGAGAATCAAATGCGTAAGCATAACAGTAATACTGGGTCAATTAAGTAAATAACAATCTGCTAATGCTGAGTATTAAAAGTTGTCAAAATGAATTGGCCCAACCTATGAATGTGGCTTCGTCTGACGGTAAGTCTTTTCCTGGTCTGACAGTTGGTTCGGTGAGTCCCAAACCTTCTAGACATTTATCCCACGCTGTCTCTCTGATGTCCTGTAGGCTCAGGCTCCTCCCCTCCCGCCGGCCATCTTCCAGTCCTGCGACCCAGCCATGACTTTAACCATTTTCCTGCTGCCACTGACCCAGCCTTACCTCCAAGTAAGAAGCCACAGCCCCAGTCTTACTCTGGAGTTTCACCCCATCACCTTGGTTTGCTGTGACTGTGTGTGTGTGTGTGTGTGTGTGCATGCTGCCATGTGGCTCAGCTCTCCTTCGTGTGCCATCATCATGTCATTGTCCCCTCCCGTCATCCTCCTCTCATGTTTTCAGCTTTACGCCCTTCTCTTCTGCCTCATCATTTCTTAGCTTTAACAGCATCAGTCCACTGAGAGTCTCAGTTGACTTCTTAGAGGAGGAGGAGGAGGAACTAGAGGAGGCAATATTTGAAGAAATTGCCATGGGAAATGATGAGTTCAAATCTCTCCAATGCACATTGCTTTTACAGGAGTAATTAAAGCCACATTTTGACGAAAAAATGAACACACGTGAGGTATGAACCACCATAAATGATAGAAATGATCTTTGAAAAAAATTACATTTGACAGTGGATCCCATGTTCCATCCACCAACATGGAGGCGGCACGGTTTATGCATGTTCTGTAGCCAGTCATGAGGGGGCGCTCCAGGTCTTTTGGCGTCAGAATGACAGTTCAGCTGTACAGTCTACTGTCAAGTAAAGAATGGATTACAATTGACACAACTCAGAGTCATAAAAGCTCAATCGGTGAATTTTAGACAAATATTTTCACTGAATCATAACCATGGAATCATCTGGTAATCTGGTGGCTGTGGAAACCTGGCAGTCAGCAGTGCATCATACTTAGAATTTGAGCAACAAAGCAAAGCAAACTAAGGACAGAACCTTGCCCTGATTCTCAAGACCGGCTGTTTCTCTGACACGTTTCAAGCTGCGTCATAATAACACAAGGTCAGTTAGAACACAGTCCGACCAGCACATGCACACACACGCTTAAATGTATATGTTATAATGTTAAAATAATTATTATTAAAAATAATAAGTAAATAATAAAAGTAAATCCATAGAGAAAATCTGCATTTTTAGCTTGCAAGAACCCAAGAGCTAATGTTCTACTGCTGCATCATGTGGTCAGTTTGTGTTGCTGAGTTAAATCCCAACAAAGGTTTTCAAACACCGAAGTCAAAAAGTAACTAATTTGAGCTAACTGATGGAGGAAGCAGTGGATCAACCACTCATATGTGTTGTGGTGTGAAATTGCTGATTTTTTGTCTATGCACTTTGGCGTAAGGAGTGTTTGGTGTTTCACAGAGTTCAGTTTACCGTTGAAAATACTTTGTCATAGCAAGATAAAGCATTGAACACATTTCTAATAAACTGTAGCCTTAAGTGGGTGCGGACTTCATTATGTGAGCCTTTTAGTACAATAATGTGTCAGAACCTCATACAACTGTCACTTTATCTAAAATGTTAAGACATACTGGGTCAAAATGAATTACACTGGGGGCCACAGGACACTCACGTGCTCACACACCATCACCTCACCACAGGACTCGTAATGAGAGGTTCTTCTACACTGTGTGTGTGTGTGTGTGTGTGTGTGTGTGTGGCTGTCCTGAGGGGACATCCGTCCTCCTCTTCCTCCCACGGCAGCTCGTCACAGAGCTGAGAAAAACTGCCGCCGTCCCCGTCTCACACATTCACACTGTGGCCTTTTTACGAGATCAATGATAAACCGATTCTAGTGTGTGAGATCGACACAACGACAACAACAGTAGCAACAGCTTTCCAGTTTTAGTGAGGTTCTGGTGTCAAACATGTCAGCATGATTCCAATTTCCCCAAATTATGGATTAATAAAAGTGAATATGGATTAAAAAAAAAAAACAGGCGTTCAAGAAAATAAATGTCAACATTGTCTTATACAATAATACCTGTAAATCAGGTCATATATACAGATAATATAAAAGCACAGAAGAAAAGTAATTCAGGCTGCAGCAATACATCAATTATTAATACTACTCAAGTCTATTTTTTGATAAGAATTTTCTGGGTTTTAGGGTCTTTGGTCCTCGGTGACAATAACTTGAATGTCCTTGGTTTGTGGACAAACTAAATAATTGTTGATGTTGCCATTTTGAGGTGTGGGAAACTACAATTAATATTTTATCTTATTCTGACATTTTATGTACCAAACAGCTCATCAATTAATGGAGAAACTCGTCAGCAGGTTAACTGATCCTAAAAAATAATGCAAAATGAATATAGAACATTTTATTGTGTGTGTGTGATTGTCCATTTTAAATAAATGGACAAAACCAAAAAAATACAACAACGTAAAGATCGCGGTATTTTGGCTTCTTTTTATTACCCATTAGGGTTGTTGAAATTCACGAGGGCTTGTTTTCTGTATATGGGTCTCCTCCTCTCTGTTGCCACAGACTGGGAAGCTCGTATCGACAGCCATGGCAGGGTTTTCTACGTGGACCACGTCAACAGGACGACAACGTGGCAGAGACCGAGTCACAGCGGCAAGTGTAACCACGGTATCCCCCGCTCAGGATCCACCCAGCAGATGGAGCAGCTCAACAGGAGGTCAGAATCTAAGACACGGAGACACAAAGACATTACTGGCACTGGTGTATTGTGTATTTCTAAATAGATTTGGTTTAAATAGATTTTATGTGATCATACAGGATGAAATGATGAGTATAACCCAATTTGTTAAAAGGAAAATTGGTATTTTATTATTGATAATGAACTTCCCAGTAAATCTAGACGCTCCAAAAACATGATTTTAGCAACTGAACAAAAGGCATGTCTAATACGTTTCATACTATCTTATCTTTGAATATGTTTGGTGCTTTATTTCATTGTAAGGCAGCTTTTTCTGAAAACAGAAACTTATTTGGAAACCACTCACTTTCCTTCACCAAAGTCCATAGAGAAAAACTGCATTTTTATCTTGCAGGGGCACAAGAGCTGCTGGTCTATTGCTGCCTCATTTGATTAAATGTTGTCACTTAGGTGAATATGAGTGAAGGTTTTTTTTTTTTGTTTTGTTTTTTTTTTAAATCCAGATCTCATTAAATAACTCGTTTAAACTCACTGATTGTGGCAGCAGTGGATGAAACGCTTGTGTGTGCCAGGTTTGTAAAATTGCTGATTTTCTCAATGGACTTTGGTGTGCAGATTGAAAAGGCTTCCTAACAGCAAAATAAAAAAGCTAAATTGTTATGATATTGTAGACTTAGGCAGGTGTGGATTTTATGAGGTGGCTAAAAAACAGCTTTTCCTTGTATCTTGTGCATCCATGTTTTCAGCGAGGGCGAGCATCTGTCTCACAGTGTAGGATGCTGTGCCAACCAATCAGTGTTTATTTTTCATGTTTACAGTATACATGGTTATTTAAAACTTTGAACTGTAAAGTTCTGACAAAATAAATCAGTAGAAAGTGTTGTGTCGGAGTGTTAAGACCGGCACAAGACGGTAGTGTGTCTCTGGATGTACAGTGGTGTTACACTGACACCTGGTGACGGGGGAGGGAACTCAAACCAGGAGTCTCTGTATGTGTGCAACGTCGGTTGCAAAATAAGGGCAAACCAAATAAAAAACACAAAATTGTTTTGGTTCTGACTGTTTGTACAGATACCAGAACATCCAAAGGACCATGGCCACTGAGGAGGAGGGAGGAGGTCAGAGGTTAGAGCGCAGCAACAGCACAGAGACTGATCCAGACTCTGTTCACACAGGTACACTTCTACTCATTAGTAAAGAAGAAAGAAGAAAATACAGCTCTAAAGGCAACATGCTCTGTTCCTTTCCTCTTTAATGTAAATGGAACGGGCTCTGTGCTCTGTGTGTAGGCCCGTCCTCTCCTGTCAGTCACCAGAAGATCAGCCATCTTCTCCAATCACCTGCTGTCAAGTTCATCACACACCCAGAATTCTTCACTGTGTTGCACAGTAACTATGTGAGTGTGTGACACACATACACTGTGACACAGTGGTCTTTAAAAGGTCCATTGACATAAACTGACGATGAAACAGTTATACTTTTGTATATAGTGTCAAATCTGATTGTATGAATTGTTGTTTTTCATTACACCAGAATGAACCTTTTAAAATGAACATCAGAAGTTGGGGCAGCTCTACGGAGGCTGTCATTTTAGACTGGCATGTTTTTTTACAGTAGCCCACAATGGACAAACTAAGCACATTTTGTGTTTTGATGCTAACTGAAGGCTACATAGGTTCTTTAACACACTTGGAAGTGAAGAGTGAGGTGAGGGATATTCAGCTGCAACATGCTGTAACTTCACCGACAAATGTTGCAAAATTTTCCGCACCGTACCTGTAAGTTATTAAGTCAATGAAAACCTCTGCTGTTGTTTTAGGGTTTGCGTGTTGACATTTACACTTTGCTCTTCAGGCAGCCTACCGGATGTTCACCAGCAGCAGCTGCGTCAAACACATGATCCTGAAGGTGCGACGCGACGCCAGGAACTTTGAGAGATACCAACATAATCGCGACTTGGTGGTTTTCATCAACAAGTTTGCGGACACTCAGCTGGAGCTGCCAAGAGGCTGGGAGATCAAGACTGACCCTCAGGGCAAGGTGCCAAACTTTATACAGCTCAGGTGGTAGAGCTGGTGCACTGTAGGGCTAAGGACCCATCGCAGTGACCCAGGTTCAATTCCACTAGCCGTACCCCTTTCATGTCCAGTAAAGCCCCAGAAAATATCAAAAAGAAAATCAAGAAAATTAGGCTGCAAGTCACTCAGGTCACTCAGGTGCACTGGTCATACAGTACATGTGCCAATGTAGAGCAGAAGTGATGCTTTTATGTTCATTTTAAAATACATCACTACACCTCTGGAGATGTCTGGAAATGCTGCTGCCTTTGTTTTAGTTGGTTTTAGTTTGAAAGTTTTTACTGTGGACGAGCAGGAACGGACCCTCTAAATAGAAGTTCCGCTTACTCCCATTTTCTTCCTTCCAGCGAAATGCCTATTGATGGGAGTATTCATAGAATATTTAAATATTGTAAAGTAACGCAGGGTTCACAGCGTGTTGAGCTAAGAGGAGAAGCTAATTAGATGCCTTCAAAGACCCTAGGAAATGACAGCCACTAACCAAATGCTTGCTGCTGTGGTAGAAGGGGCACAGAATGTTCTGTAGACGAAACAACCATCCACCCTCACTCTCACACGTACAGTCAGTTTAGAGTGTCCAGTTAACCTCTGCATGTTTTCCAAACGCTACATACTGTTTGAAATGATGTCATTTCAGTCCGTATGTCGTCCTCTCTCCCGCAGTCTTTCTTCGTGGACCACAACAGTCGGGCAACGACCTTCATCGACCCTCGCATCCCTCTGCAGAACGGCCGCCTGCCTGGTCACCTGGCTCACAGACAGCACCTACAGAGACTACGCAGCTACAGCGCGGGAGAGGTCCGGTTACACACAGTGACATCACTCTGTGACTCGTTTGATCCCCCGTACTGTTGACATTTTATGTCTTTGCGCCTGGAGACAGCTAAAGAGGATAGAAGAAGAGTGTTTTTGGTTCATGTGTCCATTCAGATTTGGTGCAAACATTCAGCTGAACCTAAGGATGGAGTGGTTATGACCTGACAAAACATTTGACTGACCTTGTGAACAGTGCAGGAGGCAATTTCTTCATATTTGATAACTAAGAATAAGTGAATGGATTGGTTAAAGGTAACATTAACATATGAACAACATTTGATACAAACATTCACTCAGATTTATGCACTCATAAGATTTTGGGAGTCATTGGTTAAAATTGTCCTTACCGACTTTTTCTTCTCCTCCTCATGCGTTATCTTAAGAATTCCTCACGACAATCCTGTCAAATTCTGTTCATTGTTGATTTTTCTTTTAATTCAAGGTGCTCTCTCATGGTGAAACCTGCCTTCTCTCCATGTGTCTTCTCAGGCCTCTGATGTGTCTAGGAATCGTGGGGCATCTTTGATGGCCAGACCAGGAAACAGTCTGGTGGCCGCCATACGGAGCCAGCACCATGCTGACTCACACCTGGGCGCTCCATGTAGGCACTGCACTCTCATCAGTCACATAATGGACAGATGAATTCAACTTTCTCATGACTTGACTCAGGCTGTGTCCTTTCCTGTCTCTCTCTCTCTCTCTCCAGCGTACAATGACAAGATTGTGGCATTCCTGCGGCAGCCGAACATATTCGACATGCTCCAGGAGCGACAGCCGAGCCTGAGCAGAAACCACGCACTGAGGTAAGCGCTGATACGGAATCACAATTTTTATTTTGAGTGTGGCCCCTGCAAAACCAAAACAGCTTGAGACACAGACTGAATTATTTTTGTTTGTTTGTGGACAAAATAAGACAATTGAGAACACCATCATTTCCAGGGTCGGAAAAAACACTGATCAACATTTTTTGTGACATTTACAGACCAAACAAGTACTCGATTCGTCCAGAAAATCAACAACAGAGCAATCGATTATGAAAATAATAAAGATTGATATATTAATTGATGAAATCTACTATCTATGCTTGGTTAAGTAGCATTATTAGTGTAGAGCAGAGCGGAACAGTGGAAGAGCAGACTCCTGCTGCTCCTGCTGCAGCTAAACCAGCTCAGCTCAGCTCAGCTCAGAACAGTCAGTCATCAAACTGACACCAAAATAGTGAAAATGTGTGCTTCTCTAAAAGTTGTCCTACTGTTTCAAATTAAAAATGGCTCGAGAGCATCAGTATTTGACAGACATACTGCAAAATCATATTTTGCATCAGCACGGCCAACAACTTGGTAAGCGAGCTCAGTCTGCACAGTCGAAGAGATTAGGAGTGACAATTTGTGTGGATTGTTCAGGGAGAAGATCCACTATGTCCGGACAGAGGGGAGCCAGGGTGTGGAGAAGCTGTCATGCGATGCAGACCTGGTCATCCTGTTGAGGTGAGGAGCCTCCCACTCTTCACTTTCTCTACATGAGCGTGCTCACACTTGACTGACATCACACCTGTGTATGTAGTGTCTCATCTGCCCTACTGTCTCTTGTCCTTGCAGCTTGTTTGAAGAGGAAATCATGTCCTATGTTCCGCCTCATCCCATCCACCCCGGCTTCAGCTTCTCTCCTCGCTGTTCACCCGCCTCCTCACCACAGAACTCACCTGGTAAGTTCTCCAGCCTCACCTCACTTTGCCTCACATGACACATGATGTGACAAGGGTTGTAACAATTAATTGAGGTGACACATTTTTTTCATAATTATGAAGTAACAATGAGAAAAAGGGCTGAATAATTTGGGGAAAATAGCTAAATGTGATTTTATTTATCGCATTTAGATAGTGAAATTGACATTTGATTGTCAAGCAACACTTTAATTCACAAAATTCAATCTTGCCATAAAACATTTTTCTAATAGAACCTGACATTTGTCTCACTCTGTGAGCTGATTACTCCCTGTGCCAAAGTCCATAGAGAAAATCAATGATTTTACATCACAGATATAGGAGTTGTTGATCAAATGCTGTGTCCATTTGTAAGTTCAAATGTGTTCTTTTGTGACTTTGGTGTTTGTAATTCTCCATTGGGTTTTACCTCAGTGACATAAACTGACCACATGAGGCAGCAGTAGACCAGCAGCTCTGTGTCCTCATAAGATTAAAATCACTGATTTTCTCTATGGACTTTGGTGTGGGAGAATGCAAACTTCATTCCGTAGTCAGAAAACATTGTCTAATAGCAAGGTTAAGTGGCAAACATGACCTTCAAATATCTCAAACTAAGGGGGTGTTTTCCCTTGTGTCCCCCCTTGTAGCCATGTTTTCATGGGAGCACATCCGTAGTAGTTATAAGGTTTAAAAGGTTAGAGTAAGTCTATAGAAAATTAATGTAAGTCAATGCAATGTCCTCTGAAATCATGGAAACCAGACTGTCAGACTGTGTGTTGTTGTTGTTGTTGTTGCTGTGCACAGCTCATCAATGGGAGTCTCTATAAAGGGAATTCAGGTCACAGCAGGGACTCCTGGCTTGTCGTTGCCTTTTACTTGTTAGTTGTCTTTGTGGAAACCTGACCTGGAAACACAGTGAGATGTGCCATGAGCTCAGCTGCTCGGTCAGGAAAAAAAAAAAACGCAAAACAACAAGCCATCAAAAATGTTAACTGTAGAGAATGAGAATGAGGGAAAAATAAATAAACAAAACAAATAAAAGGGAAAAAAATATACTGTAAAAATGACAATGGCTGACAAACTTTATATTGATAACACCTACATGAAGTTCATACAAAGTACATTTACCAAGTTATGTGAAAACAACTCCCTTACTCTAGTTTTAATTATCTTAATTCTAATTCTAAATTAGTTTTGTTTGTCAACCTTTTTTTGTCTTGAGTCCCAGAGTGTTCAATATTCAACATGACCGCTCTTTGTTTTTAGTCCAGTAAAACACACATCCTGGTTCTGGTCAGTCACACTTCCTGTGCTGACACTGGGAAGAGTCAGCTGTGTGGTCAGGGCTGGACTGATGTGTTCAGAGCGTGAAGGCTTCGGTGGTCACTCGTCTCAAGAGTGGAATGTGGCCTCGATTCTCTGACCAACCGACTGGTCACTTTCAGGGCTCAGTGGGTGGTCATTAAACAGGTTTAACGTTCACTGACAAGAGACGGTTCACTGGTACTTAACTTTTAACCGAGTGACTGTATTTATGTGTGTACCTGGTTTTCCTTATGTTGTGGGGACCTAAATCTTGTTACACATTCACATTATGGAGACTTATCTTCCTTATGGGGACAGAAGTCAAATCCCCATAATGTAAATAACTATATTTTAAGGTGAAGACATGTTTTAAAGTTGAGTTAAGGTTAGGGTCAAAGTTAGGGTTAGGGCACTAATAATTATGGTTAAAGTTAGAGTAAGTCAATCTTCTGAAGTCATGGAAATTAGTGTGTGTGTGTGTTTGTATTTATTGCTTTGGGCGGACCAAAAATTGTATAAACTGTACAGAGTGAGGACATTTTGGCTGATCCTCACATTTTTAAAGGGGTTTTTGGGGGATAAGACTTGGTTTGGGTAAGGGGCCAGGGGATGCATTATGTCTATGAGGGTCATCACGTCATGTGAAACGACGAGTGTGCGAAACAACAACTAATAATGTCAATTATTTACTAAGCGCTTTTTGATGACACCTGTTGTTTTATTTAATTCCACCCAGAAGAATCAGTGACTTCATCAATGTATTTATGATGAAGTGGGAAAAATGTAGTTATGTTAAAAGTCACTATTAAACATGATATTAGTCCGTATGTATAAGATTTTTGGTGTAATATAAAAATGTTAGAGGATAAACTAAAACATATATTATTTATTATATATTTACATCTTTATGTAAATGGTCAGTAACAGTTATATTCTTGTGTGTTTCAACTGGTTATTTTATATCAGCATATAGTGCCACGAATATAATAACTAAAAATTGAAAATGAGAGTAAAAGAAATTCCAAGTTTTAATTAAAGGTTATAGATTTAAATGGCTAAAATACGGAAGTCTGTTATTCAGCGATTCCTGCCTCAAAATACTGCAGATGCTAAACGTATTTCGCACAAAATAAAAGTGAAAACACATGTTGTTTCCCACCATCTTCAAAACATTTTTATAACATTTATTCTTATCTAACCTTTTGTATTTGTTCTTCCTTGCCTGTGTGTGTGTGTGTGTGCAGGCCTACAGAGAGCCAGAGCTCCAGCTCCTTACCGCAGAGACTTCGAAGCCAAACTAAGAAACTTTTACAGGAAGTTGGAGGCGAAGGGCTACGGCCAAGGCCCGGGCAAGATTAAGTAAGACACACATGTGAAACCAAGCGAGTGTATGAGTAAAACTAAGTCATTAGACTGTAGCAAATGTATTAGTTAGAATTATGGTCAAAGTGAATGTCATCACTGTTTTGTGATCTCCATAATCTGCTCCCAAAATATTCATCCATCATCATCTACATCTATGTACAGTATTACAATGAGATTTTTCTAATAAAATATTTAAAATAAATTGAAGTAGCTTTTTGAAAATGACCACCGTGACTCTGCAGAGAGGCCTTTGACAAAGAGTGCATGATTAAAATGAAGAAACTGAATAAAAACATTCTTTAAAAAAAAAAAACGAAGAGAGACACTGGAAGGTTTCATGCACTTTTTTTTCGAGTTATTTTCTGTTTAGTTGTTGTTTTTGTTGTCATTTCCGAGCTGTTTGCTTTGTGGATGTGGCTGCAGGCTGCTGGTCAGGAGAGAACATCTGCTGGAGGGAACCTTCAACCAGGTGATGGCGTACTCCCGCAAAGAACTGCAGAGGAACAAGCTTTATGTCACCTTCCTGGGGGAGGAGGGGTGAGACACACACACACACAAGAGAAAGAAAGTGCATTTGTACTGAAAAACACTTTTTTTATGGTGTCAGTTTCATGTCTAAATGTTCTTGTTCCAGTCATGTGAAAGCACTCGTCCTCTGTGTCCTCTCGTCTCTCAGGTTGGATTACAGTGGCCCTTCCAGAGAGTTCTTCTTCCTTCTGTCTCAGGAGTTGTTTAACCCGTACTATGGTCTGTTTGAATACTCTGCCAATGACACGTACACTGTTCAGATCAGCCCCATGTCAGCGTTTGTCGAGAACCATCTGGAATGGTACGTTTCCCCATACATACACACACAAACTGTCACCAATGATCAGCGAAATTACTCACTAATATAATTACGAGGAATTAACTGCTAATTTGTGTTGAACCTCTATCGCCCCGTGTGGAAAATTTCTGCCCCACTCTCACTCACACACACACACACAAGAGAAGCTTTTGTGTACAGTAACTTATGTGTTGTAAATCTGTCTTTTAACGTGGCGTTAGTTGTCCAGACTGCATCCACCAGACCTAATTGGAGCTGCGTGGTGAAGGAAACAGCAGCAGCATGCAAGCACTTAGACAAGCAGCTATTCAGCAGCTGTCTTTGATCGCCAACAGCAATCAAACATACATTTTCATCACATTCACAAGAAGACAAAGTTGTATTTAAAATACAGTTGTTCCAACTGAACATCCAGGTTTAATTTTAGTTGACTCCACTTCTAAAACTTCTTTTTCTGTTCTGGGTGTCTCACCTGCTCGGTTTTCTTTGCAGAGCTTTTATTACTTTTTTATTTAACCAGGAAAATCCCATTGAGATTAAGAACCTCTTTTTCAAGGGAGTCCTGGCCAAGATATGCAGCAGCAAATACAAACCGCACAACAGAGTTATACATTTACACGGTTAAAACACAAGCAAAAGACAAATAAAAAAGAAAACAGGTTAAATTTAAAGCAGATTTCGAAAAACAAGTGCATGTTACGGAGTCAGCCTAAAGAACTCTCATTTTGGATTTAAAAGCGCTCACTGAAATTAACTCAGTTAGTTTTCTGTCTTTCTGCAACATATTGTGTGCAAAAGGTGCAGAGTGGACAAAAGCCCTTTAACCCAATTCAGTACAGGCATATGGAACAGAAAGCAACAAATGATATTATGAATGGAAAGAGTAAGGACCAGCACTCCTCTATGCAGTTAATGCACGAAATGTAGGTAGGCAATAGTCCGAGTATTGCCAATGACTGATCCTTCGAGTGGCAAGAGCAGAATATCCCACCTGAGAGCCTAACTCACAATGGTATGTCGACCCTTTACACTTCGTATTGAACCTCAGGTAAGCATGGAAACAGTCTCACTCATTCAGCAGAAGCCATCGACAATGAGCGGAAGCATTCACATACAAAATATCTCCATAATCCAGCAAATGAAATATCACCACAGACACGAAAACAAAACACTGCTATACTCGGAGAAAGACGGAGAAAGTCATGTGGAGCTGATGGGCTCGATCCTTACACACAACAGCGTTAACACATGTTCTTTGAGTTTCTTTAGTCTTTTATGGATCCATTTTGATGGACAGACTGATTTGTCCAACAAAATGACTGAACAAAAGACTGAATTACAAAATAAAAATTCCTGTGTGTTTCCAGGTTCCGCTTCAGTGGTCGTATCCTGGGCCTGGCTTTGATTCACCAGTATCTGCTGGATGCTTTCTTCACCAGACCGTTCTACAAGGCCCTGCTCAGACAGTCAGTACACACACACACACACAGGTTTCCGTGACTACAGAGGACATTACATTGTCTTTCATTCATTTCCTGGAGACTTACTCTAACCTTAATCATAATTATTAGTGCCCTAACCCTAACCCTGACCCTGACCCTAACCTCAGCCTAACTTTAAAACATGTCTTCACCTTAAAATGGAGTCATTCACGTTATGGGGACTTGATTTTTGTCCCCATAAGGAAGACAAGTTTCCATAATCTAACTGTGTAAACAGATTTAGGTCCCCACAACATAAGGAATACCAGGCACACACACATGGAGCATTACAGCATTTATCAAGTGTCCTTGTCTTCTGAAACAACATCCAAATAACCTCTTATCCTTTGAAGTGGGAGGAGTTACCATCCTGGTAGAAAATACTTGCTGTTGTCTTGTTCTTCTTAAGGCAGAAATCTGAAGAAGCCGAAATTTGTAATTGTCAATTAGTTAATAGTTGTTGCAGCCATGTTTTCTGTATCTCAAAGATTAAATTTATTCATCAATTCACAACTTTAAGTCCATTGTGCCTCCACTTACAAACAAAAAAACCAATGAAATTACATTTTCATTGTATCTGCAGCTAAAAGATTAGTGTTCAAGTCATGTGGACCAGTGTGTAATGCTCTGTTTGTGTATGTTTTTCTGTGTGTGTGTGTTTGTGTGTCCCACAGGCCCACAGACCTGTCAGATCTGGAGTATCTGGACGAGGAGTTCCATCAGTCCCTGCAGTGGATGAAAGACAACGACATCACCGACATCCTGGACCTCACCTTCACTGTCAACGAGGAAGTCTTTGGTCAGGTCAGTGTGCGTGGTGTGTTAGTGGTGGCTGATCTAGGCTTAAAATGATATTAGGATATATATTCCCAGGAATGGACGGATGTTACTATCAGGTCTGAATGTCTACCTAAGAAGTAGTGGTTCTATTGTGTTTGTGGAATTTAAGTCCTAATCCTTAGCTGTTCCTTTGTTATCATACTTTTGACCATACTGTTGCATCCTGCCCCCTGCTGTGTTGCTAGGTGACGGAGCGGGAGTTGAAATCAGGTGGCTCCAACCTCCAGGTGACCGAGAAGAACAAGAAGGATTATATAGAGCGAATGGCCAAGTGGAGGGTGGAGAGGGGAGTGGTGCAGCAGACGGAGGCTCTGGTCCGAGGATTCTACGAGGTAAACAACTCCAAACCTACCTTTTTTTTCTTATTTATGAACACAACAGTAAGATCCTGGACTGACCATCACCTGCTGCGGGAAGCAACCAACAAAAACAAACCACATACAGTACGATATAGGTTCTAATCTATAGTGAGATACAATCAAACATATTGTTCAAATCCTCGAAGTAACTGCTTTGAGTTTTGAAGCATCAAAATAGAACTATAAGAACAGGAGAGTTGACATACACAGGTATATAAACACACCTATTATTTGTATTTAAACAGGTATATTAACAACCTGTTTAAATACACCAGGTTGTATTTAAACTACCTTTTTTTTACAGAAGGAAGCAAAACTAGTCCATATGCATCAGCCAGTTTTTTAACCCACTGTCATGGCCAAGATAATGAAATTCATTTGACAAAGTGCATTTTAATTAGTAGTAAAATGGTAGTGGCTTTGATGAAGTTTATACAACTGCCTTCAATTTTATTCATACCTGCCCAGCACTCTTCATCACTCACATCAACAGTGGAACTCTTTCCACTGTCCCCACATGCTGACCCAGCCTCTGACTCACGCAACATATCAAGACAGATGAAGATGGGCTGAGATGGGTTTTTCTTGAGAACTGAAGTAAACAGTCAAGAAATTTGCATGAAAATAACTGACAAATGACATGTTAGGCCTGGTTTAATACGTGGTGGTGGTCACTGTGTTTGAAACCAATGGTCTCATCAGCTGAATTTTAAAAAGTGCTGGGCATTTGCAGATTTTTAAAACACTAAACTCCCAATAAACTTTTTGAATGTGAATATTTTATTTTTGAGGATAATGAAAAATACCAGCAGATGGTCCCTGTGCTCTTTACTAGGCGTAGCTGACGCTCTTAAAAATCCATTTTCATTGTTCAGTTGAATGTAACATTAATCTAACATGACCTAGAGGCTCTGTAACAAAAGAATAAGGCTTTAGCCGATGCTGGACATTTTGAGATGGCACTGGGGATGATGTTACCTCATCTAGCTTTGAGCAGCCTCCAATGACAGCTGCATGTGACTGCATGTGTCCTGTGATCCAAAAGTGTAGTAAAAAAAAAGCAACTGGACTTAGATGAATTTCTTGAAGATGTTTCGCCTCTCATCCAAGAGGCTTCTTCAGTTCTGTTTGACTGGTGGAGAGTGGGACTTATAAACTCTTTAAACGTCTTCAAGAAATTCAACTAAGTCCAGTTGCCTTTTTTTACTACACTTTTGGATACCATGACCTGGATGACTGAGAATCTTCACAGACATGTGTCCTGTGAGTTGTCATAGGTAGGTAATAAGGAAATCCTGGAGTAGATTTTCAGTGGTATAGGTATTTCCTAACAATCAAGTGGAATGGATTTATGTCAAAGCAATGAAAGCATTCCTGGGTGGATGGAGAGATGGAAATGTGGAGGGACATTTAAAATTGATTCTCTCCACCTCAGGTGGTGGACTCCAGGCTGGTGTCCGTGTTCGATGCTCGGGAGTTGGAGCTGGTCATCGCGGGGACAGTTGAGATCGACCTCAGTGACTGGAGGAACAACACAGAGTACAGAGGAGGTGTGTGTGTGTGTGTGTGTAATAAACAACTAAGGCTGTGCAATGCAAAGTGGACTATCATCAGACTGCTTTGTAAGTGTTTTTGATTTGCACATTAAAATGCAATGGAAACAGATTGTTACACACTTGTTATCTGAAATTCAGATATCTGTTAAACCTCGAACCATTTCAGTTCAAAACATACAGCCTAGAAGTGCATACAGACCATCTGAAGTAATAACCACATGGTCCAGCAGAGGGCACTCCGAGAGCCTGAGCTCGATTCTGGTGTGACACATTAACTCCTCTGACCAGGTTACCATGACAGCCACATCGTGATGCGCTGGTTCTGGGCTGCAGTGGAGCGCTTCAACAACGAGCAGCGCCTGCGCCTGCTGCAGTTCGTCACGGGGACGTCGAGCGTGCCGTACGAAGGCTTTGCCGCCCTGCGGGGGTCCAACGGCCTGCGGCGCTTCTGCATCGAGAAGTGGGGCAAAGTCACGTCGCTACCCAGGTATCTAACCCTGGTTACCCACAAAACTCGATTTACAAGCTTCTGTCTTCATCTTACAGCTGCTCTGAGTTAGGTGTTCAATGTTCAGCTTATTAGGGTCCGTATAATCTGAAGTATTACTGTTCTGCGTTTACTGTATTGTTTTATCAAGTAATCAAAGAGATAAGGAGAAAGCTTTTTTCATGTTTTTTAAAGGATAAAGTCAATCTAACCCCGTATGGACTGACCTGTTATAAAGGTGAAATCATGTGCAATCACAAACAGTAAAGTGGGAAATAATAGTCTCAATGGCTTCAATTATCGTAATCTCTTCTTTAACCTTATTTACTGTATTTATCTTGTAAAATTACACTGTTTGGGATTACACCACACATTTAATCATTCGAAAGATGCTGTCAGTGAAATCATGTTAGAATCTGTGTTGCATAGCTCTGTACACTAACAGCTGTCACTGTTTTTAGAGTGGCTCCTCAGTGACATGAGTCTCGCAGTCGCAGGGCTCTCACAGTAAATCCAGGGATTGAGGCATACAGCTACATTTTCATTTACATTTTCAAACAGAAATGATCTGCATTCAGACCCCCAGTTCAGCTCCGTACAGAAGTTTGTCTGCTTCCATACTCATACACCTGAAAAAATACTGCATGTCAGTGCTCAATATATATCATTTTTATGTACTGCAAGTTCGGGCAAAGTAATACTTTTGGTACTATAGTCCGTGCGGGCTCTTATGTGGAGTGAGTGTTTTGAAATCCAAACCCAGGACAACCCATCCCTATATTATAATATGATATAATAAAAGTATGATACATTCTCCCAGATTATATTGATGCATTATTACGTGACAACTAAAGCTTTAATGAGTCTTCCCAACTTCTTTTCTCTTGCAGCAGTTCCACATTTTTGTCTCCTCCACATTTTCAGCGATGGAGTTTAAGGCTCTTTTCAAAAACTAAGAAGCAACTGAGTAATCTGTCGTTATTCTTCATGTGTTCCCTTCCAGCTGTGACTGTCCATAACCGTGTCTCTGTCTCTGTCTCTGTCTCTGTCTCTGTCCCAGGGCTCATACCTGCTTTAACCGCCTGGACCTGCCTCCATACCCTTCATACACCATGCTGTATGAGAAAATGCTCATCGCTGTGGAGGAAACCAGCACATTTGGCCTGGAGTGAGAGTGACGAGAGCGATGACACTGAATCCCTCTCGGTGAAACACTGGCTGAGCCATAATGTGAAAAAAAAGCCGCTGTTGTGGGCTTATTCTGTCATAGAGATTCCTGAATTGTACTGAACAAGGTTTTTGGTCCTGTGGATGTTTGTAGGTGACTGTTAGAATACTGTTTGGTGGATATGGAGCTTCATGACAGCAGCCAGCACATAGTACACCACAGCAAGACTGGAGTTATTTTTCTATTAGTCATTACAACTGGAGGATATAAGACAATGCACTGGTGGTATGTACTGTACATACCAAAGGAAAGAGGATTTATAATTGCATGAATTAAAATGCATCATTCATAAAAAAAAAATACTTAACAGATGTAATAAGAAAGATGTTAAAAAATAAACACCTGACAAATAGAGAAACCTATAAAGAAAACTAACATACCTGGTTTACAACTATGACTCAACAGAAAAGATTTAAGTAATCGAGTAATACATCATAAAATATATAGAATTTAATGTACAGAAGAAATGGAATTCAGAAATAAAAAAAGAGGGGCTTTAATAGGAGCATGTTTGACAAGTCAATCGAGAGTAAAAGTTAAAAGTACAGTTACTTAAAATGTGTTTACGGCAGATAAAATGATCATTTGTATATCCTAACACCTCCCACATGTTTCAATTGATAAATCTGAAAACGTAATTGCTATTGGCGTGCGCAGAGTTCTGCACACGGACTCTCAGGTAGTTTGCTGCTCTGATATAATTCAGATATTAATTAATTATTTATCCATACATTCAGATAATCTATAAATGCTGCCTTAAAGGAGTGGCTCAAATTATGATTCAGAAGTCTAGTAAGAAAAGGAACAATCAATGAATGATTTTTGTTATTTATTTTCCATTCCATGAGGGTCATAATCTGGACTGTAACAGGACAGAAGGATCTCAAGAAATGCAGATTAAAAGAAATGCCGTGTTACTTCAAAATGGAATCTTACAATACAATCAAATGTAAAATTGCAACCAGTGAGGGTCATTAATTAAGTTATAAGCAGCAGGGGAAGCACATTGACAGGGGAAAATGGCACTTGGACAAGAGATACAAATATTTCCCAAAAGAGAAATGTAAACTTCATGATGAGAGGACTGTATGTACAGACCGCCATGTACCGTCGGTGTGTCCATCAATCATCAGCTTAAGTGGATTTCAGGCAGACTTCAGGTAGTTGTAAGAACAATTAAACATCAGTCGTGTCCCCAGCAGTTTGTATACAACATACAGCAGCAGAGGAGTGTAATTAAGGCTGACGAAACAAGAGACACAAGTCTAGATGAGTTTTACTGGACCATTGGCAGCTGGGACAAACCTGAATCAGGGAAACGAGAAGATTTGGATTAGAATACTTAATCCACTGAAAGGATGAATCACTGGCAGAGTAATAAAGTCATGCATACACATTATGGATGGCAATTCAATGTCAGTGACACAGGAGGAGTCTTCAAAGTCTTTCAGAGTGGTCTCGTGAACTACCGCTGGAGAAAAATCTTATTCAGACGTAGAACACTGGCAGCATATGGAAATGGAGTGATTTGCCTTCTTTAATGGGTGATAACGTACTTTGCAACGGCTACAATGCTTTGTCCACTTCTAATATTCAAGTATGTGTGTCATCCAGGAAGGTCCGGGATCGAACCTGCAGCTTCCCACTCTTTGTGTCAACATTGTTCAGACACACAGATGTTAGGTTTCCTCCTTGAAAGACTTTCAAGCAGTCTCTCCATGGCTTTGTCTCGACGTCGTGTCTCCTTTAACAAAGTATGCATCGATGCCAACGCAAGGGCTTCTGGGATTGCTTCACGTCATTCATGACAAAGAATATGCGTGCGCGTCTGCTCCAGCTGGCTAAAGGCGACTTTCAGTGACTCCTGTGCCGTCGTCCAGAGGACCACTCTGGTCTTGGTCCCGCTGTTCGAATGGGAGCTTCTTCTTCTCGTAACTCAAGTCTTCCACTGATGGACTCTTCTGCGTCTGTGTAACGTGGCGTTGCTCTGTGCACGGAGCAGGTACTCCAACCATGTGTAGCTTTTACGTCTCTAGCAGTACGACTGGTGCAAAGCAGCCCGTGGCTCTAGCAAGGGCTTCATCAGATCTGCCTCCTGGACCTGGTCCAGCTGAACACTACAGGGGCCCTTGGATGAATCAGTGTTATATATGCAGTAGTATAAAAGACTTTCAGATAAGTTTCTGTTCAGACAGCATACTAACTGAGTGTTCCCTCCTTATTCCCAGCCCTTTGTCTGTATCTCCTGTCCAGTATAGACACCGTGCCTCACTTACTCACTGCCTCATATGTGGAGGTGATTCATACTTGAGCCTCATATAAGAAAAAAAAAAAAAATCCAGAGTTAAGAATCAGCATTTGTTCTTTGCTTTCCTTTTCTCTCATACTGATAAAGATGCTTATCTGTCACGCTCCAAACACAACATGAATCAGTCTCGAGTGTATTCCTGCACAGCCGTCTACCAACAACAGCAACAACTAATTATTCATGCAACTAGATGCATTAGTGCTAAATTGAAATCTGAAGGTTTAATCTGCACTCCCCCTCAGTCACTGTAGGGTCTGAGTGATAATTCCTGCCTTTTTCTGTGGCTCACTGGGGTAAACAGGACACAAGCAAAGCAACAGAAATACAAGAATCAGCTGTTTGCTGCAGGGGTATACACCACATTTTGTAAGGTCAGTTAAAGACATAATATGTCAAATATTACAGTTTTGCTCCCCCTGAGGCAAAGCGACTATACTGGCAGTGAGATCATTAGCATCCTGGTGGCGAGGTCTTATCAGCGCATCTCCAGCCAGGAAGACAAGGCTGTGATTATTTTTGCATCCACTGTCTTTTTTTCTAAAAATCTTTTGTACTCTTATTTATACTGTAATGTGACTCTTAGGTGAAGGGAAGTCCTGAAGCTTTGCTTAAATGGTTTTTTTTGTTTGTTTGCTGTTTTATGGATGATGATGGCGATGATGATGATGATGATGAGTAGCATCGGTATGAAAAGTTTGCCTCTGTGTCGGTTTTTGATTAGAAATAATACAATTGCTGGTTATTTGCAGTGTATTAAAGGGATAGCGCAGGTGTTTTTGACCTGTGGTTGTATATGGTATTGATATACACCCTTAGACAACTGAATTCCCTAGAGAAAACCAGCAGTTTTTACACTGATGAACACAGGAGTTGATCCATCACTTAGTTCTAACATGTCACGTTGTTAATTCTGTGGTTGAAATCCTCTGTTTGGGTTTGCCTAGGTGACAAAGATTTACTGAATGATGCAGCAGTTTTTCTCTATGGAATTTGGTGCAGAACGTGAGTTTATAAACTGACTATCCTTGACATATCCTTAGTATACTTTAGACTTAAACATTTTTATATTTTATTAGGAGACAGAGCTGACTGTGTATCAATACTTTGGGGAGCCACATTTCCAAATTCTGTTACTTTAAGCTGCATTTCCATTCGGCTCATTTGTTGTTTCTCTTTCTGTGTTCACCACTGTCATCACTGAGGTTCCCCTAATGCTTTCACCACTTGTCATAGATCATTTCGATAATCGGACTGTACCATACGTTTCATTGTCACATGCATTCAGCGAGTTATTATGTGCTTTTTGGGCAGTTTTGGACAACAATTATCGACATGCGTTAAAATATGAGACTTTTGTATGAAGTTTGTTGTAAGACGTATTTGTGTTGAGTACATGCAGTATGTCGTAGATCGTCGTCAGTGTTATGCCCATAACTCTGATACATGAAGTGCACTGATTCAAGCTATTGTAGAAATATTTAAGTAAAGCTTTTGGAGATGTAAGAAATCAGAAAGGAGAGGTTACAGTGGCATATTGTAGCGCAAGTTTGGTATTTGTGTGTCCTTTTTAAGTTATTTGTTATTTATTGGTTTTAATTTTTAAAAAGGGAATTAAACATAGGGAATATATGTAAAGTACTGGCTGGACGGTAGCAACTTTACATGGGAGGTAACCCTGAAGCATGCATTTTAATTTATTTTATTTTTTTTATTATTGCGTGTGTATTATACACACACTGTATGTGCAGAATATTGAATTGTACAGCACTGTTTTGTCTGTGAACGGGTTGTTGAACACTCAGGCTGTGCTAACACTCAACCACACCATAAAACTGTTTAAGGAGCTCAATAAAAAGGTCACTTTGTTACCTTGATGTCATTGTGGGTGTGTATTTATACTGTACACACTGAAATTTAGATCAAAAACTGACAATCAAATCAAATATTGTTTTCCTTTTGGCCTTGGAAAAAGCACTTTGATAATTCTATCCATACCCTGTGTATATACAGTAAAAGTGGAAAATGTCATAAACCTGTATTCTCCTGAATGGCCTTCAGGGGGAGACACTGTATGCAAGTTTATGATGAAGCGAGCCTACTTCTCCCTGGAAAATAAAATTTCTTCTTATGGTTTATGGTCTCAGTAACTCGTTTCAGGGGTCAAGACCTTCATGAAATAATTGATCGCCATATAGGTGAGGTGAATCTGATATTTATATTCAAAAAAATAAAAGAAAGAATTGTTCATACCTGAAACTATTTGACTGATGAAAGCTGCAGCACTCTATTTTCTATTTTGAGATTTTCTTGTTTGTTCTTATTCTAACTTCTGTTATAGTTGAACAGAAATGACCGTTGACATGTGGGATTATATCATCAACTATAGCCTCAAACACTGTTGCACCATGTTTTCGCTCAGCTGTTTGACAGAGGACAGATGTCATTCCTGATTGGCTGCATTGTTTTTATTCAACTTATTATAACGATTATTAGCTGGGAAGTACTATAAAGACAGGAAAAATGATAACTGGACATAATTTTTACAGTCACATTTTCAGTTTGTCATATTTAGTTTGTGTCTTATAAAAAAAATGTATTATTATAACCCCTGTGTTTCCAATTTCTTGCTCCTTCTTTTCCTGTCAAGCGCACTGAATGACCCATGTGTATGATCATTTTCTGTACATAAATTAGCTTTGCCTTGCCAAAAATATTATTATACTGCATCAATATGTTCCTCTGCTTAAAATTAAAATGTAAAGCTTCACTATTCTAAACGCTGGACATTAAAATATTTTGCTCCAGTCACCAATAAATAATCATAAATAATCATGATGTCAATTAAGTCCGCAACTAAGCATTCTTTCCATTAACGATTAATCTGGTGATTATTTCCTTCATTAATTGATTCATTTTTTGCATCCAAAAATACTGTAAAATGTTGATTAACATTTTCCAAACCGTGAAACAGTAAATATTTCTCAAATAGTTCCCTTTTCACCCACTAACCGGAAATGTTCCCTTTACTGTCAAAGAGTAAATTAACCAGATAATAGTCTTGTTTAAGAAGCTAAAATCAAATAACTTTTGAAATTTAAAATGATGCCTAAAACCTAATTAATTAATGATGAAAACACAGTAGTTGTCTGTCTGTCTGTCTGTCTGTCTGTCTGTCTGTCTGTCTGTCTATCTATCTATCTATCTATCTTTTCTATTTATCTGATGATGTCTAGCCTCTTTATTAAAGTACAGTTCTGATAAAAGGCAAAACGTGATAAGTGGAACGTTGATCCTCTAAAACATTAAAAAAGCCATAAAATTTCATCAGAATGTAAGGAATGATTACCTATTTTCTATTATATACATTTCATTGACAATATTATTTATTTCTTGTTTATTATTTGTAGTAATTAATAGACTTATTCTGTGCATATTTAGACTATAAAATGTAGGTCCCGCCTCCAACAACGGCGACGTTCCTCCCTAATAGGCCAGTCCATCTGTCAATCAAAACAGGCTTCCATGGTAACTGACAGAGGCAGCGGCAGCAGCTCAGTGTCAAACCGCTGACAAACGGTTAAAGATGTACACGACAGTCGCGTCATTTCTTACATTGCTAGACGATGCGGGTACTTGTAACACGTAAACTGCCAAGCGGTGACATTTTCCTTTTAACCAGTTTTTAATAAATATTTATTTTTAAACTTGTGCTTTACAGTTTATAAGTGTTGTTTAATATTAGAGTGCTAACGCTCCCCGTTTGCTAAACTTTCCACCTGGACCTTGTTAACGAACCGTCAAACGACGTCACCATGATCCCAGAGTGTCCACGCGCCGGGGAGCCGAGGAGCCGAAGCCGCTTCGTGTTCAGCGCCGCAGCCGAACCGAACCAGAGTCGCATTGTTAACGGCTTGTTGAGCGGAATTCAGACCACCATCAGAAACGAACCATTCACCGACCACTACACCATTATCCCCGGCAAAGAGCTGGGCAGGTAAGAAAACACACCACTACTGCTACTACTTCGTATTTGTCACCGGTGAAACATCTCACTTTGACCTAATGTTCACTTAATATACACAGAAGTATCTTAACTATCTGGAAAAAAAAGAAAACATGGTGGAATTGTCTATTTTATGGATGCATGTGTATGTTATAATGATTGAAAGCAACTGTATGAGGTTTTTGAACAGCTTTTCTCTTAATGTTTAAAAAAGTTTTCTGTTATTTCCGGTGAATGTTTTCTGGTTTCTTTACTCCATGTAACAAAGAAATCATTGAAAGCAAACAATTTTGTTTGGTGGACAAAACGAGACATGTGAGAACAGTGGCATGCATAGACATTTCAGAGGTCTGGGGCATAAATTAAAAGGGCACCCTGCTCACTGGTGGGGCAGCCGCGATTAGTACACTTAAGGCAGACATATCTGACTTTGTTTTCTCTCCATTGTAAGGGAACCTCGTAGTTTGACGAGGCTTTTAAACATTTAATATCAAAGTTTGAGTTTCTGGAATCACTGTTAGAGGTACCTGTGATGTCATTTTGACTAGTCAGTTACAGTTTCAGATGTCTACAATTCAGTGTTTGCTAGTCAAAATGACGTCATGTATATCCATAATTCAGATTTTACCGGTCAGAATGACTTCACATTTGCCATTCGTTTGTAAGTTTTGTTAATATAGATCTACAAGTCACAGATTTACAATTGCAGATAATGTACTGTACCTCTCATTCCACTTTCAGATATCTATGTCATTATGACTAGTCACAATTCAAATTCAAGATATCTACAACTTTATTCTGACTGTCTGAACTTAAATCGATATTTATAAAGCATAATGTAGACATCATTATGATTACAATTAATTATATAATTGTATTTATTATAGTTGCAGTCCTAATATAATGTACAATAAAATTAAATGTAATTGTGAGGATAGAGTATTTAGCACAAGACTGGTGCCTGATTACTTCTTCCTCTTCAGATGGTTTAGACAGTGTGCCAGCATGTGCCCTGAAACTGAGGAAGCTAAATGGAACTCAGCCACATTTAATTTGATTATTTACACCTGTGCTTGATTTGCTTCCTTGATTTGTTAAACTGCCATAAAGAAGGCCCTCAAGTTTGTCTTTGGTACTTAATTTCTAAATTGCGTTTCACTTTGGATGATGATGCTTTCATTCACCAACCATAGACTGACTGTGTGTTAGCAGTGGATGAAGTCGTCCAGTCGAGAGTTGGGATTTTTGGTTTTATGTCTGTCGTTGAAATTGGAAGTTCAACCATGTCACCTGCAACCATGTCAAAATGGCTGCTTTGAAACCAGTCTGTTGCTTAGTGTAACTTAGTGCTACTGCCACCATCTCAGATAAACTGATGCTTAAAATTGCTTTAGAGTTGACATTTATTAGATTTTAAAACAATATTATGAATGTCTTGAAGTGACTTTTTCCTGCAGACAGTTTGCTACTCTCTCAGATTAGATTACTTAGAGATGGGGCCAGATCCAAAAGCATTTTTGCACAGTTCAGTAACAGTAGAGTTCAGTAGTTAGCCATCAGCAGTTGGACTCACTTAAGTTAGGTTGAAGACATTTCCCCTCTCACCCAAGAGTTCAGTTTTCAGTTCAGCATACATGTCACTTGGAAAGGCTTTTGTTTGATGCCAAGGATCTTTACGTGTTTGAGAAGCTAATGTTTCACAGGATTTCTGAGAGGTTAATTACTTGAGGAAGTCCTCTTCCGTTTGTTCTGAGATTAAGCCCCTAACAGTCACAAGGGCAGTCCCGTTGTGGTTAGAATATGCTCCGAGCATGATGATTAATGGTCTTACAGAAACCACTTCTGTCACATTGTAAGTGTCAGGGTTTTCGCTCCGATTTCTGACAAAGAGAACTGTAATGTAGTTGGAGTTGTGTGTTGACTCAGGTACAATATTGGAGATAAGAGCTCACTTTAAACAGGTTTGTTGGTTACATACCAAGTTTTGAGGAAGACAATTGTGTGCTTTTTGTGGACTAAAACTTGGTTTCAGGGTTAGACTTTGGATAAGCAGTATGATTAGGCCTTGTGAATGCGAATGATAGTGTTAAAGGCAAGGGAATGCATTATGCTTGTATGGCTTCACACATACACAAATGTGTGTGGGTGGGTGCATGGGTGGCCTTGTATTGCATGACATGACATTGTGACTGCGATTAGCAGCCACACCACAATGTGAAAGATTACATTAATCTGCAGCACTACTCTGATCTGTAGCATAGTAGTAAAATACATCAGTTGATCTAAGTTCATGTGTTCAGCTTGTACTAGATCTTAGCTGTTCATTAGCTCTAATATTTATTCTTTGCACTTTGAATCTTCTTGACATATTTTTATTCATAAAACAAGTACCAACCTTTTAAAACACAACAGAGTCTCACACATGCACACACACCTGTTTAGTCAGGTTGTAACTTTCTGTACAAGGTCTAACAAGCACTGTCATATCTCAGTCTAAGAGTATGCTGCATGCTGATTGGCTCACTGACGCTGGTGAGATTATTTTACCAGAATTTGATATGCAATGACTGCACACTTTTGATATTAGGTGATTCAGAGGAAGTTCTACACCCACCCGAATACCACAAGAGAAATTTAATAACCAGCCTGAGTGCCATGTACTGTTCAGGGCCTTTTTTAAAACAAAACAAAGTTCATTATTCACTGGAAACAAGTCAACAACTATTTGACAAAAAGCAGGAAGCCTTTAGGATTCACTTAGTGCTCTATGGTGCACTTTAAATGGCTTTAAACTGACTTCCTACTCATGTTTTTTTCCAGAAGTAGTTTTTTTCTGTATAATCAGTGTAATAACAGATGAAGGGGTTGTCATTCTTTTGTTAAATCACTTGTGTTTATTCCCTGAGTGACTCTGCTAAGCCTTCTGAACTTAGTGCTGGAATTCCATTCATGAGGCCTTTTAAGATTAAGGTTTGACTCTAAACTAGTTGCTCATGCTCTGCTGCTTTATTGTGACACTGAGTTTTGATATGGACTATGAATATGAAAGTGTTAGTTGGAACATAGACATTACTTTTCTGAATTTAGATGTTGTTTATTTATTTTTTGTCTGAGTTTTTTTCCTACTGGTGGTAAAATTCACAGCTGTGCAGCAGGAGCTAACACCAAATCATGATCATTAAACAGACATGCAGAACACTTTGCCCACAGAACAGCCAGCATGTGTTTTTTGTTTTTTTTTGTTTTAAGTGTGAAGTGTGATGTGCATGGTGATCATGACGTGTAGATAGTTGCTGCCTGGTGGCTCTCCCAGCATTCCTACTCTGTGGGTAAACTCCCTGCTCAAATATTTGGCCCACTCACCTTCTAACTGATCCAGCTCAGGGTGGGGGGGTATTCACAGATTTTTACATTCACAGACATAAGGAGCTGCCTGAGGGATTAAAGGTCATGGGCATTCAGTTTTGGTTTTCTTGCCGCTTATGTGCAGAGATTTCTCTGGATTCTCTGAATCTTTTGATGATCCTTTAGGTGTAGATGATGGAATTCCTTGCAATTATACATTGAGAAATGTTGTTCTTAAATTGTTGGACTATTTGCTCATGCAGCTCACACAGTGGTGAACCTCATCCCATTCTGGCTTGTGACCGACTGAACCTTTTAAGGGATGCTCCTTTTATGCCCAATCATGACACTTACCTGTTTCTAATTAACCTTTTCACCTGTGGAATGTTCCAAAGAGGTATTCTTTGAGCATTCCATGAAGAACACCTTCGCAGTCTTTTGTTGCCCCTGTCTGAACTGTTCTTGCAGGCAAGAAATGCCAAATGAGAGAATATTTACAAGAAACAATAATGTTAATCAGTTTCAACATTACATATCTTGTTCTTGAAGTGTATTCAATTGAATATAGGTTGAAAATGATTTGCAAATCATTGTATTCTGTTTTTTATTTATGTTTTACATGACATCTGAATGTTCATGTACTCTAACAATTTAATCTCAGGAAGAATTAGTTATTGCAGTGCAGGCTAAAATGTTAGTTCTTGAAAGCAACATGTTGTGACCAGTTCCAAATCAAGTACCACCAATTACAGCATTTACACTTTGTTTCTGTCAGACTCTCTTACTCAAAATAAGATCTTGTTGTTTTTTCCATTTAACTCCTGACTTCCTAATTTCACCTTGACTTAAATCAAGTTACCAGAGTTGGTTTTTATCAATGCATAAGAGCAGTTTTCTTGTTAGTTTGTGTAGGATAAAAAGATGCAATATTTAAAAGCTGACTACTGAAAATATGCAAACAATATATTCAGGGTTTGAGGCTGTGGAAGTTACCTTTTTTGCACTATGTCTCTGCAGTAGAAATCCCAGATGGCCTGTTGTCAAGCTTCTTAATGACAGTAGTGAAGGAGTCAGGGATTTCCATATGGTTAAGACCCAAAGCTTTGCCACTCTCTTTATTAGCCCATATGTTACTGGTAGAGCTCTTCACTGAACTTTTGTGACTGGTTTTCACACTCAAAAGTAGGCATGGAATGACATGGAACAAACTACTAAAACCTTTAAAATGTCTCTGAAATGCATAAAAAAAAAACTTTTTTTTTCATCACAATTCCTGTAATGTCCATTACAAGGACTGCAAACAGAGCAGCTGGCCAAAACGCACCTTTGCGTCTGCTGATGGCTTTATATTTTTCCTTGCATCACAGGAATGTATCTTTGTTTCAGAATTATTTCCACCTGCCAGTTCAGTAAAACTTCATATACAGAATCACAATATTTCACAATAAACAAAGTAAAAATAACAAAAAGAGGAAGCAGCTTTTTGTGCACATAATGTATCTATTTTCAAATGTAAGGATGGCACTCAAGACTAGATTTAAATGACAGGGAGACCTGTGAGTTTGCCAAAATACAATAGCTTATTTGGGCTGTAATTATTGCTGTGGTTGAGGGAAATTACAGTATGCAGGCAAACTGTGTTTGTGATGTTGGACTATATAAATAAATGTGACTTGAATTAACTTGAATATTTCTGGTAACCTGTCAGCCAAAGATGCAGAGATGTTGTACAATTGGTGTTTGCAGAAGTTACCAAGAGTGTTTGGTAATGAATTGCAGGATTAAGGGATGCTGTGCAGCACTGCTTTGCTGTTGTCACCTCATGACACTTAAATGCTTTTCTTTAATTTTAGACCATGTTGAATCCCTCAGGGCTAACCATTTAAACTACTGCTAAAAAAAGACAATGTAAATTTAAATAGCTAACATTACCTTAAAAAGGCCACATTTCCCCTTATGACACCTGACTGGAAGTAAAGGAGCTGGCATATATTTTAGTGGTTGTGATGCTTTGTGCATATAGTCAATTCTGTTCAAATATCTCTGTAAACTCTGCAAACCAAAGTCCAGATTTTGTACTCCATGAGGACTACTGGTCCTGACAAGGTCAGTGTTTATGCCAGGAAAGGTCCAAAAGAGGCAACAAATACACACACACACGCGCACGCACACACACACAAAAGCCACCTCTTTCAGGGTGTAGTCTGTGAATGAGGCTACTGGCTTTGGAAATGTGCTGATGTTGCTTTAGAAGAGGCTGTGGTGGCCCAGTATGGTTTCTAAAGAGCAGGCCCAGGCTCCCAAACCAAACACTATCTCTCCACTGATCCCAGGCCTGGCCACACCCACACTGAATCTCTGAAACATGACATTTATTAATCGACACTTTTGCTATAGTATGTCCCCGTCAACATGAGCAACACAGGCAAAACACAGGCCTGCAGAAATTTCTCTGTCACTAGGGGTGTTGGCTGGTGTTTACTCTCAGGACCTGAACCCATATTCTTCTGCATCAAAAAGCTATAAAAGAACATAATTTTTTAGCTGTTACACATTGCTAAAAATTTAAAAGGAGCAGTAAAAAGCCCTTAAACATTAGAGTAAATCTACCAACAGAATGACTTCAAACAAAGATCCAACAGTAGAATGACCTTGGTCACGACAAACATCATAGACCTGTGGAACAATAAATGTGTGAGCTGGTACATTTTGGATTCAGTCACAGAGTTGGAAAAAGTGCATCCCTATTTAGCAAAATATTAGCTTTGTATGACATATTTTCACACATTAAAATAACTGAACACGTGCTTTTCCTTATACACTGCCTGCCCAAGAAAAAAAGGTCGCCAACTGGATTTAACTAAGCAAATAAGTAAGAGCCTCCTGTTGAATAATTACTGCCTGGGTGATTATCATTCAGCTGGCAACAGCTTCTCATCTCTTAAACAACCGTGTGGAAAGACACATCCTGTGGTCGTGGAAAAGATGTTAGTCTGTTTGAGAAGGGTCAAATCATTGGCATGCATCAAGTAGAGAAAACATCTAATGAGATTGCAGAAACTACAAAAATTTGGTTAAGAACTTTTAACATTATTAAAAACTGGAAGGATAGTGGGGAACCATTGTCTTCGAGGAAGAAATGTGGTTGGGAAAAATCCTGAATGATCTTGATCGGTGATTACTTAAACATTTGTTGAAATCAAATCATAGAAAAACAACAGTTTTTCTAAAACAACTCAGGGCCAGGTTTAATAGTTAAAGTAAGAGCATTTCCACACAAAATGGGAAGGAAACTCAAGGGATTGGGACTGAACAGCTGTGTAGCCTTAAGAAAACCACTAATCAGTGAGACCAATAAAAAAAAAAAGGCTTCAATTTGCTAGGGAGCATAAAGATTGGACTCTGGAGCAAAGGAAGAAGGTCATGTGGTCTGATGAGTCCAGATTTACCCTGTTCCAGAGTGATGGGAGCATCAGGGTAAGAAGAGAGGCCAATGAAGTCATGCACCCATCATGCCTAGTGCCTACTGTACAAGCCTGTGGGGGTAGTGCAATATCTAGGGCTGAAACGATTCCTCAAATAATTTGAGTAATTCCATTCTAAAATCACAGCAAATTATCTGTCTAGTAATCATTAAATACAGTATTACATTTCGCGCATCTGGGCAGTGGTTATGATGGTTATTTCAAGTGATAAACTCACCACACCTAAATTAGTAATCTATGAATGGATGATGCGAAGGCAGATTGCTTTGAATAGTCCATTCATTTAGTTGTTTTGAGTTAACTTATCAGCCAATCAGAAAATAGTATTTTTTGTTGCCGGGTATAGTCTTAAAATAGGTTTCCGCTACAAGTACTCGTTCCACGAAAGCACACAAATGTTGTGAATGTGTGCACAGGCTTCAGACAAGCTGGAAGTGAAAGAGCACAGTCAGGTAATCACTTCAATTATTTCACTCTCCAATCATCGTTACAAGATCTTGGCAAAAAAATAAAATAAATAATAACACTGGATGGAAATAAATCTTGTGACATTGCAGTTATCGAAAACAATGCCACAGCGAATGCGCAATCAAAGCTAAAGGCAGTCCAACAAAGTATTAGAGACACTTCTTTGGGTGGCAACTTTTTTTTTTTGCCCGTGTATTTCACTTGACTGGCCTTTCCTTAGCAGACTTGAAGCTTTGAGGGTTGAAGATTTGAGACCCCTGCATAACAATATCTGGAATCCCCTGTACTGCAACCCAAGATAACTGGAAGAGAGTGATTGGAGAAGAACTCATTGACATCAATCTTTCCCATAATAATGTGTTAAATCTAATTATCAAATTCACTTCATGGATTCAGAAGTCAGTAGCAGTAATAGATTCATAACAACTATCCACTGTAATATTCAATCTTTTCTTTTAATGTTGGAATCTGTAGCTTCCAGCAGCTTCAGTCTCATGTGAGAGTCATGAGGCTGAACTGTAGAAGCAGCAGCTCAGTTCCATGCTTCAGGCTGGCAGCTTCATAATGAGTGAATTTGAATTATTCCCATCTCTGAGATCGTTTACTTGTGTTGGGTAAGCCAGCTAGCTCTAGTTATTGTGTCATTGTGCCTCCTGTAGCACAGACTAAATACAGTATAATTTTAAGTATATATACGTATATATATATTTTAACAGCGAAATGGACTAAAGTCACTTACACATCTTTAGATTTATAATGAGAAACAAGCAGAGAACTGGGTAATGGATCTTAAAGCTCTGTTGGGTATACATGGTTTGTATTCGAGTGCCTGATCATGAAGAGCTTTGTAAGCACTAATTCTTATTTTAAATTGGATGAGCTGAATTCTAGCCAGTACAGTGACTCTAGGGTGGGTGTAATGTGGGACCTGGTTTAAAGCTTTTCTATAGTTTTATTGTCATGCCTCAAACAAAGCCAAATTTCTGAACGGCAGAGGGAGTGTGGTTCCGATGTGTTCATGTGCATTTGTCTTGGCTGAGGATGGGTCAGGTTCAGCCAGGGTGTTGCTGCGGTTTATTGGAGCATTGACTGCCAACGATAGCCAGAGGGAAAGTATGTTGTGGGCCTGTCATGTCCATCACTAGCTGCATTTCAGAGGATTTCCCCTGGGCACCTCACGTGGGTGTGTGCACGCGTGCGTGCTTGCATGAGTGTATGTGTGTATGTGTGTATGTGTCTGCACAGGACTTTGTGGTCTTCACATAAGACCCCCTTCCACCCTTCAATAAAACTGGGTCAGGCTACTCTGCTATGGTGGAAAGATAAGAAGAAACACTGCCAACAACAGCCACAGCCAGGTCCACAAAATATGTTAAACATATGTTTTGAACCCAGCACCAAATGCTGTGTTTCAGGTTGAACTTAGTTCAGCCTTGGGTTGACTGGAAAACTTCTAATGTTCGAATCATGCATGAAAGTAACTTTGTTTCTGTTAATGTTAAACACACATTAACACACATACTAAGTGATACGTAAGGTTTTTTGTGTGGTTGTATGAGGTACTGACGCATAACCTTATTAACCACTTAACAAAAAGCTCTCCTCCTTAGGTTTACAATATCTTGAGGTTGTTTACTGTTTTATCTCCCTTTTAAATGGCTTCAAACATAAGCAGTTTTAGCTTGTGTGGCCACAGGCGCTGCAGGTCTACTGCTGCCTTGGTTTGTAAGTTTGTGTTGCTTAAACACCATAGTTTAAAAAAAATAAAATTTGAATTAACTGATGGAGGCAGCAGTGGATCAACAACTCTTGTGGGCCTTGATATTAAATGACTGATATTTTGAGCGGTTGGGGAGTGAGTGGGTTAAAAGTTCACTTTCCAGTCACAGCAGGCTGTTGGAGAGACCATGTCATGTTGTATTCTAGGTATCACAGACGTAAGTGTGTACACACTTTATCCTTTTGTTAAGAGGCTAAAATCAGTTTGATAGCCATGTCGAGGTTAGAACTAAAAAACTGAACTGTCCCTTTTTAAACTTATATTTTTTATATTTCTAACTATGTGATGTATTTGGTTGCAACTATTATCCATATAAATATCGCTACAATGCCTGGAATAACTATTGGATAAATTGAAGACAGACTGTCCGTTGTACTTTTGTTCATGACCAAATACCTTACAATCCAAACTAAGGTGGTGAACATTCTTAAGATACCTGTCATACACAAAATACAGGGTACTGCCTTTTTTTCTTTTGAAGCAAAATTGGCTGACCTCAACATGACCACTGCTGGTTCTGTTGTCTTCCAGAGGGAAATTTGCTGTGGTCAGGAAATGTGTGGAGAAATGCACAGGACACGAGTACGCTGCTAAGTTCATGAGGAAGAGGCGGAAAGGCCAGGACTGCAGGATGGACATCATCCATGAGATAGCAGTGCTGGAGTTGGCCACAGTCAACCCCCGGGTGGTCAACCTTCACCAGGTCTATGAGATGGCCTCTGAGATGGTACTGGTCCTTGAGTTGTGAGTATCCAACCTGTACATTAATGACCTAACACTCCTAGAAGCCTGAAATATAACTGGGTGTCCTGTTTAGAAATATTACAAGGCTGGTTGTCAGTGTCCCAAATAAGTGTTAGGTTTTTCTGTGTGGTGTCTTTTTTTTGTGTGTGAATGACCTCATTTGACATTATAAAACAGTTAAACACAAATTATTCACACATGTAAAAAAAACAGACCTAAAAAAATATACACACATATATACTGTATATTCAGGTTTTTAATATTTTTTTAAGCTGTAGAATGTTATTGAATAATTAACTCTGTGTGAGTTAACTGTACTAGATAATAGATTATGTTTTCTAATAAATTTTAAAAATCTTAGTGTATAGTTTTTGTTCTTAATTTTCAACTTATTAAAACTTTTCTATAACTTTCTTTTAAAAATAAATTGACTCTATTGTTATTTTGCTTTTTATTACTAAGTCAGTATACACATTAGAGTATGATGTTTTCTCTCCCTAATAAATGTCACTATCACTGGTTTGAACAGTGAGATTTGATGTGACCGTGACTAAATGTGGAAAACGCAGGAAGTGAACAGTGTCATCTTCAAAGAAAAGTGCGTGAGGGAGCAGGTAATGTGCCTCACAGGTGTCTTTTGTATTTATATACACACACGCACACAAGGACACGCGTGCATGAAGGAGACAATCAGCAGTTTGATGTGTTCAGTTCACCCAGTAACAGTGAAAAAAGACCAACTGGAGCACAGCTGACTTTGACCCAGAATGTGGGATTTACACTCACACACACACATGATACTGCATGGTGTTGACTACAGTAGTCACACACCAGTTGTCGATGATCTCATCTCACTAGTTATGCCCAGGCCATGCTTGACCTGGTTCTCATAGTCTGTGTGTGTGTCAGAACCAGTAGTCCTCATGGGAACCAAAGCCTTGTCTTAATAAGGCATGATGTTATTTTAACAAAAAGATATAAACTGTGCTTAGGTTAAGGTTAAGTTTTGATTGGTTCATTTACTGATTGATGATATTTAATAAATTAAAATACATATGTTAATGTTCTCTTATAAAATGTGTTATTTAAAGTTTAAGTGTATTGGATACAAAGTGGTTATGTTCAGAGATTAGGTTTTGGTTTTGGCTGAATTAATGAATGGAGATCAATCCAGTGTTCAAACAAGAATAGCTTTTAAAACCTGTGTGTGTTTGCGTTCACTACATGTGTTAATGTGTGTCAGGTAATGGCACCCTGGACTAAACAAGAAAGTTTCCCCCACTCTCAACATGTTTTTCCCCTTGCCTGCTTTATTGGATTTAAGCTGCATCCCTCACTAAAGTGATACCCAAACTTCTCTCTAGAGACAAACACACACACACACGACTGCCAGATTAGATAGATGGGTATTGACACAGTGTGGATCAGCTGTCGTCTGTCGTTCATGACCTCTACTCACTCCACTGAAAGTACAGAGCTGACTTCACTGAACAGACGCACAGTACTTTACATGCATAGATTAATCTAGCTAATGCCGTAGTCTGACTAAGATAGGCAATCGGACCACTTGCTGAGTCCGTGTATACATGCTATAGCTCGGTATAAGCTGGTGCATATTGAATCAGTTTCCTGTTGACCTTTCTGTCACAAAAAAAGAAACCACAAACGGCGAGATGGATTGTGCTATAGTTCTGTATGTTTCGTATCTGCATATACTACATTGTCTCCTAGTTCCAGATCAAAGACCAGGGAGCAAATTTTGCTGCATGTGCAAAACGCCAAGTCTGACTATGAATTGCATTATCCAGGTATGTTAGTCCAAATAAGACTAGCTCAATTTTTGATGGACTAATGTGTTGACATGACATTTAGAAGACTGAATTATTGTCTTAGTCTTGCTAAAATCAGACTTTTAACCCCACTGACGCACACAAGAAAAATTCATTAATTAAGAAAGAACACAATACATGTGTGTAGTTAGGTTCCCCAGTGACACGTGTTTTGTTTCGTATTTGTCGTTTCTGGATTCAAACCCAGTATTCCACTCATCCATCCATTCCATCCATCCATCCATCCATCCATCTTCTGCAGCTTATCTGAGGTAGGGTCGTGGGGGCAGCAGCTTAAGCAGAGAGGCCCAGACCTCACTCTTCCCGGCCACTTTGTCTAGCTCTCCTGGGGGGATCCCGAGGTGTTCCCAGGTCAGCCGAGAGACATACCCTCTCGTCTACCGGGGTGAATCCCCAAGCTGGGGTGCAGTAAAAATGCCCACACCAGCTCGGCGCCTCTCACAAGGGGCAACTCCAGAGTGGGAAAGAGTCCCACCCCTCTCAAGGAGACTGGTTCTGGAACCCAAGATGTGTGTCGAGGTGAGCCCGACTATATCTTGTCGGAACCTCTCAACCTCTTGCACTAGCTCAGGCTCCTTCCCCACCAGAGTGGTGACATTCCTCGTCCCTAGAGCCAGCTTCTGCAGCTGAGGGTCAGACTGCCAAGGTCTCCGACTTTGGCCACCACCCAGCTCACACATCACGTGACCTCCTTGGCCCCTCCCATAGGTGGTGAGCCCATGAGAAGAGGACCCATGTTGCCTCACCTGGCTATGCCCGGCCGGGCCCCATGGGTATAGGCCCGGCGACCAGGCGCTCCCCATCGTGCTCCACCCCCAGGCCTGGCTCCAGAGGGGGCCCCGGACGAGGGAGCGTGTCGTCCATTTATGTTCATCATCATTGGAGGCCTTTGTTAATTGCTCTTTGTCTGGTCCCCTAACCTAGGATCTGTTTGCCTTGGGTAACCCTACCAGGGGCATAAAACCCCCGACAACTGAGCTCCTAGGGTCACTGAAAACCCCTCCACCACGTTAGGGTGGCAGCTCCAGGAGGGGGTATTCCACTCATAGAAAAGGATTTCTGTACTATTTTTGTCAGATTTATATATTTATTTTTTTCTTATCAGTTTTATAGAAAATTAAATGTTCCTAATATCGTAGGATTGATGGTTAAAACACACTGTAAAATATGAAATGGAGAAGTTAGAAAAAAATAAACTAATTAAATATAGACATACACAGTAATCACAACATGAATAGATAAGAATGTAAAATTAAGAGACAAAAGAAGGGGGCTAGGGCTTGTTTAAAAAGTCACTTAAATCTTCAACCATTTCAAACAATTTAATAGATTCTTACTTCCTTTCTACTTCATTTTTATTCCTCTCTCCTGTGATGTAAGTGCATACCTTTTTATTCTGGACTGAAAAAGATCATGAGGAGGAGTTTCACAACACACAGGAAATCAGAGGTCACCATAAGAATGAATGTGCTGCTATATGACTGTGGAAATGAGGTATAATTGATACACTGCCAAATATGTATGTATGTATTTATTCATTTTTTAACAACCATATCATGTTGAAATCGGAGGCTGTCTCGCCTGAGTGATGAATGAGTTGATAGATGCGTTAATTTACTTCTAATCTGTTTTATACCACGTATATCGCATTTTAAAGTGACCTGAATGTGGATTCCTCAGTGATTTAACCTTTACATAGACTGTATCCTAGGGTTTGACCTCCAATATTTACCAGAAACAATGACCTTCCAAATGAGATTAAACTGTTTAAACTAAAATGTTGTGTCTGCTGGATAGTAGTAGTAGTTTTAGTAGTAGTTTTCTATGGTGCAGAGTTGAACCAACATATAATTTATTTTATTTAAATCTATTTATATAGCAGAAGACATTGGTCTGAGTGTGGACTGTGTAGTGATTTACAGGATTATGTCCTGGCAGCAGCACATGCCATACAATACTATCTGTCCTGTTAAGGTGATCCCATAAATGCCCCTTTAAGTGCTCCAGTTGGTCCAGTCCTCCCCCACCTTAGTCCATAATTCTAATCCCAGCCATTGTTCATTAAAGGGATTATCCTAAGATTAACTGCTACCTTGACTGGGGATAGTGTAGTCAACACAGAAGTAGACATGTCGTAATCATACTAACACAGATGATCGACAATCTGGCTGGTGTTGTAATGCTGTTTTTATTTCTAAAATTTGAGAAAGGAAATTTAGGAATATGAATAATCTGAGGAGTATTATTTTTAAATGGACCTTTTCACATTAATAAGTTACAAGAGATGGTTCATTTCTTTTGTGGTGGTACAGTATGAAGTACTGACACATAGTCAGCAGTGAATATGTAGGAAGCGCCCCCTGCACCTCGAACTCGGCAAGCTCACTCTCATTGTAAAGATGGCTGCCAACAGAGCCACTTAACAAAATCTCCAATAATAATAATATAAAAGCTTCTTTAAGTCTATGATATCCTCAGAATATGTCTGTCACGGTATCTCACTGTTAGACACACTTTGTCACTTTGTAGCCGCTCCCTCCATGCACAAAAGTGCATACAGAAAATCACAGATTTTACATTGCGGATTGTAGTTCTTGATATTATACTGGCTCCATCAGTAAGTTTATGTCTTATTTTGTCACTTTGGTGTAAAGCAGTATTTCCTGTGTAATATTATATTAATAATAAAATATTACAATATTTTTTTTTATTTATGGTAAACTTAAGTGGGCATAGATTTATAGGATGAGGCTTTTGTTAGATGGTTATGTATGGTTTTTGGTTTTTTTTCCCCCACAATGTTTCATTTGGCAGCAGTTTTAACTGCAAGCAAGACTGCTGGCTTCTAGGAACAAAGAAAACACACAAATTTTAATTCTGTATAAGAAAATGTGTATTTATCCATTTTCATGGGAGTTAGTTCACAGAGGAGAAAGAGTAGGCAGTAGCTGGCGCAAAAGTCTGGGTCATTACAAAAAGATAAGTCGTTAATGTAAAAGATCACCAGTAGTTTTTGACATAGGGTGGTGTTATGTTGCTGCTTCCATCTGTTACTGAAGTCATTTATATCAATATGCCAACCTTCTCAAGCATAATCTTTTATTTTTCTATAAAATCAGGTTTAACAGAAACTAACCTAATGTGTCAGTAACTCATACAACACGTTTCTAAAAAAATAATATGAATTATCCCTTTAATAAAGTTCCTGCAGCAGATGAAGTTATGTTTATCTGAATATAGCATCCAGATTTCCATAAACTGGTTATGATGGGACATAAAGTCATTGTCCTAACAATGACTTAATCAAGTTATCATTTCTGATGCAGATATTGGAATAGAAGTTAGTTGTGGCTTTATTAGACACTGATTAACAATTAAATCCAAGGATAGAAGATCATTTCAGGTCTATAATGTGTAAAATATGGATTAATATGTTTATTGGACTGCTAGACCATTTCTGTATCTGACATCTCTGTTCATCTTCATATTAAAAAGAAATAGAGCAGAATGCTCTCATTCTTTCTAAAGCGGGACGTTGACAACAGTTACAGTTTTCTTTTCTCCTCGTCTTTATGTGGCTGACAGCTGACAGATATTTCGGGCAGTGGGCTAATGGGAACCAAGGAGGACTGGAGGATAGATGGAGGAAGGAGGGGCTAGATATTCTACAAATGAGGGTCAACTTCACATAGAAACCTATTCATGCCACGATGAAAGGGAGACAGGGATGGAGGGATTGGTCAGGGCAAAGAAGTCCAAAGGTTTTCAGGCCAAAAGGGAGAAAAAGAAATGAAGTGATGAAGGGCAAAAAAAAGAAAGTAAGGGTTAAGCAGATGCAAGAAGAGTATAAATAATAGCAGCAGTCAAAGTGGAAGCTGAAGGCATCCACAAAGAATGAATGAGAGCTATAGTGAGATCCATGTCCTCATTGCTGGCTGAGCTCCAGCTGGGAGTTTATAATTTCAGTTGAGCCACAGAAACACACACGTGACCAGCCAAAACATGGCTGCTCAACCAGAGTGAGAGTGTCATACAGAGGAAGCAAAGCATAGGAATCATTTAATGCTTTATGGTAAATTGTCAATATTCACACCACCAACACTGGTTTATAAGACTGAATATTGAACCTTACTGTTGATTTATTTTTTTTAATTGTCTTATAAATGCTAATATTAACAAAAGAGTTATCACGTCCCATTTTTCTGAGTGACTGTTGGTCAGCCTTATAATGTATGTGAAACATAAGCACAGCGTGGTCAGTAGGATTTATGAATGTTAGGGTCTTAGGAGAAATAAAAAGTTTCGCATGACTTGTAAATTTAGTGTTAATCTGTGGTTAAAGTGGAATGTACCAGTATTAGAGGGTAATATTGTTACACACTGGACCCTTTAATAAGTTAGTTGGTCAAATAGCATAGTGATAAACTTTCATAATTTCTTTTTAGTTTATTGTATTGTTTGTTTCTGAACCTCAACCTCATAAAAGGCTTTACTTTGCTTACCTTTGCCGGTGCTTTTCAGTTTGTTGTAAACTTTGAACCATATTTATCACTGAGCTGAATTTCCCGCGTTTTGTTAAACAGTAATTATATTGGTAGTTTCTGAATATACTGTATGTGTGGGAGTAAGCACAGGTAGATTTCCAGGCCTCGGTCTGAGGGATGAGGTTAGATTGTCTCATTTTAGGCCCACGGCTCATTTATGTTCTAGGACCCCACAGCAGGTTAAATTGCATCTAAAATGTAATGCATTCAGCCAAATGGTTTCATGACCAAACTGTATGTTATTTATTTTTTACTATGTGGGAAAGTCCACATTGGTTACAGGATGAGTGCAGTATAGAGAGCTGCTCAAAGGAATTCACTTGACCTCACTCTGACCTTCTCTCCCTCCTGTCTCTGTCACATGCATTCTGCTCTGCTGTTTTTCGTGCTCTCTCCATTGCTCTGCTTCTGTCTGTGTGCATCTCTTTCTAAATGAATTGTGATGACAGTTATGTTTGACTGATAAGCTCATACTCTGCTGTTACCCTCTATGAAGGACCTCAGCATTTTGTAGACCCCATTGTTGTCGTGTTTAAATGTATGACTGAAGTAGGTCAGATATGAAGCAGATAATCTAGGTCAGCTGATCCTCATGTTATTGTTAATATTTATACTAAGACACCTGTAGTGGAACGGGTGACTGATCACAGTTGAATTGATCCATTCCCACAGAACTGAGCTGACACAGATTTCATTAATTACATTAGCAACTCGCCAATCAAACTCTTCAGAGACACTGTCAGGGTTCAGGGTCAACACAGGCCGCAGGCCAATCTGGTTTTGTCGGGGATCATCTCAGTGCTGGTGTGGATCTGACCCATTTACTCACTAAGGCCTGTATTTAAAACTGATGAGGTGAATTCATGTCTGGTTATTTATTTGACTGTTAGACAGTGTTTCCTTCCTCTGTATGATTTATCTTTCCAAGAACATCAGTGCAGCAGCAGAATATAGCCGGGTGACACCAGATACTGTTCACAAAAAACAGTGTGGGTCAGGTGAAGCTGATAGACTTCCTCAGCATTGTGTGAACTTATTGACACTGGTTATAGTGGACATTTTTTAGACTTAGAAAAGTTGCTCAGTTGCTCAGTTTTGAGGTCTAACGCCAGAGATGGATTTTATCTTTGGCAATATTGACTCTGCTGCCTCAGGTAAACCAAATGCTATGGTAGAAACATAAGAAATGTGTTATTTAAACTACAGACATCACATTCACTTATTCAAACAAATAATAGCAGGAACAAACATTAGAGTTTACTTTGGAGAGTTCAAAGTAATTCAGTTCACTGGCATAGTGGAGCAACAAGCAGGTATATTTTCACACTGAAGAAGCAGAAGAAGCTTTATACAAGTGTAAACTCTCACATAGTCGACAAGTTACTTCAGTCAAACACACACCTTAACTCAATTAGGTTTTAGTTTGTGTAGATCAGAAATGAAGATCTGCTGATTTAATGAGAAGCCAGTGTGTGTAATGGGACGATGTCTTTTACCTATAATAATCAGGTCATCTGCAGAAATGTGTGTGAAATGATTTGTTTCTGTTTCCCCAGCACACACACACCGAGTCCTGCACACATGGCTGCTCTCAGCACATGTTACTCAGTTTAAATGGTTGTTCATTCCTCAGAGGATCAGACAGAATCGAATCCAGTTTGGTCACAGAAAATATCAACTACAGATTTCCTAATGTGTCTCTGCTGAGACTTTATGCATCAAGTCAACATCACATTGTGATGGCAGCCATAACTTCAAGGGAGGTAGTCTCCTTAATGATGAAATGCAGCAGGACTTTAAGGAAACATTAGTTATAATGTTTTGTTTTCATATAATTTATCTCTCTTTACTATTCAAACCAGACCAGAGTCTGGATCATTGCATCAGAATTTATGTCTTTGTCTGACACGAATGGACATTGGCTTTAATAAGCTGATTAGATTCACTTTAATACTCGTTGATTTCACTTTTTCATTAATCAGTTTATCACCTCAAACACAGTGGAACAGTGTCATTTTCTCATTTTTTATTAGATGCCACTAAAAGACAATGCATATTCCGTAAATCAACTCCTAAAATGCATTGCAGAAATTAAGGCAAGGATGTCATTTAACTTTCTGCACTTTAATGATAAAAATACAGAGGTCATGTTGTTTGGGCCGAGTGATACCTCCACAGTTTGTGTTGATCTGAATTCCTTAGGGCCAATACTTGATATCTACAGCAACACACCTGGGTGTAAGACTACACAGTGATCTTAAATTTGATGCACAGCTTAGCTCAAGTGCAGCTTCTTTCAATTGAGACAACTTGCCAAAGCTAAACCATTTTTCTCTGCATCACTTTAAGATTTTAATCCATGTTTTTATTACAACCCGCATAGACTACTGCAACACACTCTATGTTGGACTTAACCAGACGTCGCTCGTTCAACTACAGTTGGTTCAAAATGCTGCTGCTCGACTTTTAACTGGTGCAAAGAAACAAGAGCACATTATTCCAATTTTACCTTCACTTCATTGGCTCATGGTTCGTTGTAGGATTGATTTTAAAATTCTTATATAATGTATAATATATATAATGTCTTCATGGTCTTGCCCCTCATTATCTGTCTGACCTGCTTCAGCCTCCCTCACACTCTCTCAGATCAGCAGATCAGTCACTTTTAATTGTCCCTAAGACATAGAGGAAGCTCAGAGGTGACCACATTTTCTGTTGCTGCCCCCAAAACTGTGGCATGATCTGCCTTTACACATCAGACAGGCTGACTCACTTTCTGCTTTCAAGGCTTCACTCAAAGCACATTTTTTCTCTTTGGCTTTTAACTCAGTTTGATATTTTTACTTTCACTGTTTTATTATTTTACTGTCTTTACCATCCTCGTCTCTGTCTTCTTATCTTTTCTCTATTTGTAATATTTGATGTTTTGTTTCTAACTTGTAACTGCTGAACTTGTCTCTGTACATGTTCAGCACGTCTGCACGTCTGTCTACTACACGTCTGTCCGTCCTGGAAGATGGAGCCCTCCTCTGTGGCTCTTCCTGAGGTTTCTCCAATTTTTTGTGGAGTTTTTCCACTCGATGTGAGGGTCTAAGGATAGAGGGTGTCACTTGCTGTACAGACTGTAAAGCCCTTCGAGGCAAATTGTCTTGTTTGTGTACAGCACTTTAGTCAACTGTGTTGTTTTAAAGTGCTTTATAAATAAAGTTGGATTGGATCTTTTTTTGTGAAAACTTTAACTACTGTATTCCTTGAAGATGTCATGACGTAACATGCTGATTGGCTTTTGTTTGTCATAAGTATTTGACTGCTGCCAAGTTTATTGAATGTGGATGAACCAGGTAGATGACAGTTTTTGTCACAAAGAATAAAAAGTAACTCTCAGATCTTATTAACATTTTGAAATCACTCATATAACATCACATCATTTATATAACACTTTTCTTAAATGTTGTGCAGTAACATTGACAGTCCAATCAAGCCTAATCAAATATTACAAGGCATCTGGCTTGGTAAGGCAGTAAAAAAAATAAAAAAAGCCCAAGAGTTCACACATTGAGCAAACACGCAAACATCTCGGGAAGAAATCGCTGACAGAACGAGACTCAAGAGATGTGTCTTAATCCCGGGTCTGGGATTCATCATTCAGATGTTGTCAAAATGTCCCAGTTGACACATGAATGCCACTGACAAATGTCTGTCCTTCAGGGCCCAAAGGATACTACCTATAAGTATGTTTTTGTGAGTGTATAATTGCTTTCCAAAAAAAAATTATTTTTTTTTGTCACCTAAGGCAAGGGCCTTGCTTTACAGAGGCTGCCATCTTGTTTCACCATTTTTCTACAGCAGCCTGAACAAAGAAGTGAGTATGTGATACATGTTTATGAAGGCAAAACTAAAATTTAATTGAAATGAATTGAAAAATTATTATGCAAATGAAGAGGAATCGCTAAGTGTGTTACATGACTGAACTGCATACAGAAAATGTAGATTGGAAAGACAGACTACTAGTGTCAACTGGTCTGTCACAGCAACTTTTGATAATTGTGTACAACTGAGCTCCTGTGAGACCTGATGTTTGTGAGGTGTAGCCTCTAATGTTTTTAATTTTATTTGGGTCAAAGGCCCTTTCCATCTCACTGTGCGAGTCTAAAACACTGCCGCCTCCCCACCTTCCTTCCTCTGAGATAAAGCCTCATTTATCAGCACCCTGAGGGAACACCTTGTCTATTTCTGACTGCTCTACTTTATAAAAAAAAATACCTTATTCACTCTCTAATCGAGTTAGTTCATGTTTATCTCAGGTCAATGGTGATGAAGGTTGATTGAAGGAGGCCGCTTTATTTTACAGCAAGTCTGTTTTCACATGTCACATGAGCTAAGAGTGTGATCAGTCAACAGTACAAATGGTCTCTTTCAACAGAAGCTTGTAATTAGTTTGCTATATTTAGAGCTGCTGTGCTATTTCTGTCTCCACCTAAAACAAAACCTAAAACACACATTTGCCCCATGACCTCTTGTGAGATTTACCATAAAAAAGTCAGACGCATGACGAGTTTCATTATTATTTTGGTGAGCTTGTGGATAAGACAGGGACCCAGGGCTGTAGTTTGGGGTTTTCCTTGTGGGGGACCTGGTTTCCTCCCACAGTCACTCATGCAGGCTAGGTCAAGTGGGAACTCCAAATTACAGTCAAATTTGTTTGTTTGTTTGTGTAAGAGACTACATATCAGTCCAGACTGTCACTTTAAGCCCGATTCCAGGCTGTCACTTTGGACTTCATTATCAACACTTGGAGTTTGAGTGTAAAAAGATGAAAACAAAAGATGCACATGATCCTCACAGAACACACACACACACCTGTAGAATTTTCTAATGACGCGGACGCTGTCGGTGTGATTGGTAGTCACCATCATTTCTTCAACTGATGAACTAAACCATCTGCACTAACGCTCACCTTTTGTTTCTGCTGTTCTGAGTAAAACTCAATTCAAACGCAGCCAACACGGCCACCATGTAATGCTTTTAGACTGAGTTCTCACGTTTCGAAAGGACAAACGAAGTTCATTTGTTGTTTGTGTTTGGTGCAGTGCTGCTGGAGGCGAGATCTTCAACCAGTGCGTGTCAGATCGAGAGGACGAGGCCTTCAGCGAGGAGGATGTGAAGAGGCTCATGAGGCAAATCCTGGAGGGAGTCGTCTTCCTCCACCAGAACAACATTGTCCACCTGGACCTAAAGGTTGGTGGAGATGCACACACACACACAGCAACACGCATTTCTCCTCTTCTGCCTTTCATAGTCCTTTTTAATACACGGCCTCACTAAACCAGTTGCAAACTAAAGCTGCTGTCACTGAAATACTTCAGTTCATATATGTGTTAAATATAATCTATATTCTGAAAAATATAAATATAATCTCTCACTGATCTGGAGAAAATCTAAAAAAAAATCTTTCCACTATCCCACAACACTTAGTCCAATCATGAGGCAGATATCCACAAGGAGGCGGTCCTCTGGGCTTGTGAGGTTAGACTGTTTGTTGGTGAATAAATAACCCCACTCACCAAGTATGAGTGGGGTTATGAGCTCATGAGGTGATGTAAGGAGGAGGGGGAGGAATGCTAACTGCAGCAAGGGACGAGTAGTTTGCCAAAACATAACATCTTTGACAGCTGCTTTAATATTAGACTCATGTCATTCTCTGGGAAACTCTACATGAAATTTCCAGATACTGCATACAGTTCAGGTGATTGAAAGAGCAGCATCTGTCTGACATTTGATGCTCACTGTGGCCTGGTAAAGCCAAAGATTCATTAGTGTGTCATGTTTTATATAATTAGAAAATTTCGTATAAGGACGTTTATACTGAAGCATCATTTCATAGAATAAGTTGGTTCATTTGAAAACTAAATCCTGTACGACAGTGATCCACTGCACACACAGGCAAGAAAATAAAATGGGTACTTTGTGAGTGTTATTCAGCTCAATGTGCTAATTTGGACTGTGCTGTGCTGTGCTGTGCTGTAGCCACAGAACATTCTGCTGACCAGCAGCTCTCCTCTGGGTGACATCAAGATCGTGGACTTTGGTCTGTCCAGGATGGTCTGCAGCCACCAGGAGCTCAGAGAGATCATGGGAACTCCAGAGTATGTTGGTGAGTTGCTGCTCAAGTTCACTTCCACCGTCTTACACCAACATGGGGAAACTTCTGAACACCCAATATAAATTAGCCCCAAGACCGAAGAGCCATTAATCCTCATTTATCACTTCTGTTGTCAGTATCGAGGATGGAGTTTCTATTTATTTTTGTGACATGGAAGTTACTTTGCACATTTTATTACAATATCTGATTAAGAAGATTTTGATCTTCTGATAAGGACAAGTCATTTCTCTCTATTACCGTCCACTGTCTTGGCCACAGCTTTATTGAATTTACTTATTTTGTCTCAACTTCTATACTGTAAAACACGAACAAGTGCAAATTAAAGTAAATTATATGTATGAATTTAGTGTTTTTTTTTTTATACAAGAGTTTTGATGAACATATTCCTCTACAGTACAGTTTATTATCCACGCATTCACACACATGATGACGATGATGAAGTTAATGGTTCAATGCTGAATGATAAATGTCATGTTTATGTTTTTTTTAGCTCCTGAGATTCTAAATTATGAGCCCATAAGCACAGCAACAGATATGTGGTAAGAACACTTTAATGTTAAAGATGCAATGCAATGAAATTGTTTACTCTGAGGGCCTGTTCTTTTCAGTCTGCAGTTTCACAGTCACATCTATAACTACAAACAGAATCTTAGCGTATTCACTGCGCATGTCCAGCGTTGCCATCTAGTGGTGGTGTCAGTAAGGTATACTGTGGCAGACATCAACCCACATTGTAAAAAAAAAAATCAGAAAGTAAAGAATCTGGAGGATGTGGTCACACATACTAGATCTCAAGTTAGAAACAAATAAAACCTGACATTTTTTCTTAAATTAATTTCATACATCTTAACTACTATAGTTCATTGCATTCACTTGTAAATCAAATCACAAATTTGAACAAAATTTGTTTAAGAAATATGTGCATTCATGTGCATTTTCCACCGCTCTAATGTCGATATCAAGAGTTAGTTTACCAAGAAAAGCAGCACAAAACTGAAGGTCAGGGTCACGACAGGTGAGGGAAAATAAGGAGGAACTTGGTCATGGTCAAGTTTCATTATTGCCTATCTACAGCGTATTATGATAGTAATATTTCCCACTCAATTTCAGTTTACATCTGAGAGATCCAGATAGAGAAAATTTCCTTCAGTAAAGATCTGGAATATCATGACATCTAAAGTCAAGTAGTGTAATGATTCAACAACCTACATTCAGGTTAGAGAGAGAGTATGATTATAAAACACTGCAACAAAGCAAGTTTTCACAAATAATGTTCTAATGTCAATTAAAAAAATGAAATAGTAACAGAATGATTTAAAATAAAGCATACGTTTACATTGAAAAAAGAGTAAAAGTTAAATAAATAATCTCTTTTAGATCAAATCATGTGAAGTCTGTTCTCCGATTTATCAAACTTCCTCCTGTTTCGATAAGCTCTGTCAAAATGTGACAATTATTAATGATTTATTGGTTATATGTCCAGTTGTCTCGGTCTAGAATTCTGAGCTGATCCTGATGGTCCACTTATTACTGACCTCTGGTGTCTAAATTTTCAGTCCAGATAATATAATGAACATTTCGTAGGCTTGATTCTTATTCTTACTAGCCAGTTCACCTTCACTACTATAACTCCGCCTGCTCTGTTCTCTGTGTTACGGCTCAGGAGCATTGGTGTTCTGGTCTACGTGATGCTGACAGGAATCTCTCCTTTCCTGGGTGAAGACAAGCAGGAGACATTTCTCAACATTTCCCAGCTCAACGTGAGCTACAGAGCGGAGGAGCTGAAGCATCTGGACCGGGCCGCTCTGTCCTTCATGCAGACGCTGCTCCGCAAACAGCCACAGTCAGTCCATACTTCACACCTCCATATTTACACGATGCAAAGAAGACTCGGCATCTTCTCGTTCAAAAAAGGCCAATTTATTTTGGATCCATTTTAACCGTTTACACCAAATGCAACACAATTGGTTTGCACAAACCACAAACAGATTTTATCCACATTTTAGTTGGATTGTTACAATAATTGTTACAAAGATTGTTACAATCAGCTAAATATAATTGTAAATTGCAAGTGTTTAGGATACTCCTGACATGACATTTTTATTTTGTCTGTTCCAGTGAAGGATTGAAATGAACAAATGTGTGTGTTCTTGTATTTGTTACCGCTTTATGACTTTTTCTGTCATTAACACTAACCTTGTCAGGACCAGTAGTCCTCAAGGAGACCAAAACCCGGTCCTAATGAGGGAGAACCTAATTTTTGAGGAACTGTTTTGAGGATCACAGTTAAGTTTAGGACTTTGATTTGAATTGGGGTTATGGGTACGGTTCGTGATAAGGCCTTGTTTGGCCTGTCTAAATGAATGGAGGTCAATACAGTATCCTAAGAAGAATAACTCCACAAACCTGTGTGTCTTTTCAGGGATCGAGCCACAGCAGAGCAGTGTCTTCAACATCCTTGGCTTCAAACCTCAAAGTCTCAGAAAACCCAGATGACAGAGGAGATCCCACCAGTGGAGGAGCAGCAAGTCTGCAGAAGCACCAGTGTTCCGGAACCTCTCAGCAGTGTGACCAAAACAGAGGAGGAGGAGAACAAGGAGGAGGAGGAGGAACACCCAGTGACAGAGGAGCTGATCGTTGTGGCTGCCTACACTCTGGGCCAGTGCCGCCAGTCGTCCACCTCAGAGGAGGCAACCCTGGCTGTCGAGCAGAAGGCCATCTCCAAACGCTTTAAGTTTGAGGAGCCCTTCAGTGTTCTGCAGGAGGTTCCTGGAGAGTTCATCTACTGACCACACTCAGCCCCACATCACCACCACCGCCACCCTCTTCTCTCCTCCTCTGTGCGAGGATGTCGTCACAGTAAAAATATAAACCTGCTCTCTCACCTATAGACCTCCATATATACTGTACGTGTCTAATAAGATGCTGTCGCATTGTCAAACTTGTTTTTATTTGAGTTTGGGTTCTAACTTCATCTTTTATCCACTTTTTTGCATATTTCTCACACAGTGCATCGCTTCCATCTCATAACGTGACTACAGTATAGTGAAATTCATGTCACTTGTTTTTCATTTGGTTTGCTGTTGCACTCTTTTTTCCTGAGTAATTTGCCAGTTATTCGACAGGTGTAACATAGTGAAGAATTTCAACAAGCTACTGTACATTTTTAAATCAGAATTTGTCAAATTAAGTCATTTGGTTTGACCAACAATCAAGCAGAGAGACAGAGTCCAAACCCAAATATCGAGCATTTTAAATCTCCACATACATTACTGCTTCATTAGATGAAGGTGGGATTTTTCCTTAAAATAATTTACATTTTGTAACTTTACACACTGTGTGCAGTATAAACACAAAATATCTTGCAAAATTATAAATAGAGTTCATACATAAATAAACATAATCAAGAATAAGTGACATTTCTATGCTGGAAATGTTTAACAAAGAATTTCACTTCCAGAGTCCATTTTTTAGTAAAAGTTTTGGTCATGTGATTGCTGTACTACAGTCGATGTGGAAGTGTCCAGAAGCACTGCCCACTTCATCCAGCACTCATGTTAACGAGCCGTGTCGCCCACACTGGGCACCACGCTGAAGAAAACTCACAATCGTCTGCAATTTGTTTTAACGTCTGGTCTGTTTTCTGTGTGTTTCTCGAACAAAACTGATCAGAACATACTCACATCTTTCTAAAAGTGGTGTTGTATAAGGTGACGTAGCAGTTGATGCTGTTCCATCCTCAGGACGCATGGTGACATCAGTCACAGTAAACACTGAAGTCAAACCATCATCTTCATGTTCATGTAGAAAGAGAGAAATCAGTTTGAAGAAGACTAAGTTAGTATGACTGTTGATAAACTGAGTGGAAGGACAGTCAGAACTGTTTACTTCACTCATTAAACATTCATTTTTCATGCATTTATATTCAGAAGCCCAGTCTTTGTTGATTCCTGTTCATCACATTTGCTGCATCTGTCAGCCCTGGTTTTCTTTATTCTGTCTTTGGTGCCATGCTTACAGATGATACTGGTTATTTTCGCACTTACTCCTCTTATTTCGAGTTTGTCTCATCTTTAGAAATATCTGAGGCAGAATTTTACAGTTTTCTTTTTAACAATAACCCTTTTTTTCTATATACAGTCTCATTAATGTTATTCCTCTCACAACGTTATTCTATATGTCGGCTCTACTTTGGATCAATAATTACACATGATCCATCTTACATGTAGACAGTAAGCAGTTGAGACTACTTACTATGGAAAAGTATTTGTACATGAATGTCCCCGACTGTAAATAAACCTTTGTAAAGCGTACTGAGACTTGGTTTTATCATTTATAATGACAGCAAACATAACATAACATAACATGTTCTCCTGGACACGCTGTGTGGAAAGAATTTCACAATAACCTGATTAAGTACATCATCCTGCAGGAGACATGGCACAGAGGAGATGATCCACTAAGTCAGCTCAGGAGGAATACTACTGTAATATGGTACAAATCAGAAGTAACCCACTCCATCAAACTGATCAAAACAGGATTTTTTTTCCCCACCTGATTGGAAACAAGAAAAGAACTTACCTCAACTGAGAAAAATATCTTCCTTTGTGCTGCCTACAGTACATCGGCCTCAGTCATCTCCAGGCCCGCAGCCAAAAACTAGTATGTTCTGGAGGAACTGGAACACTAAACAAACAGAAAACATGATAAATAACTACCAGAAACCTCTAGACTCCCCAATTACATTAAAAGAGCTAGAATATAAAATACAATCATTGGAAACAAAGAAGGCTTGTGGTATAGATTACTTTTTTTTTTTTTTTTTTTTAATAATTTAAGTTTTTATTAGTTTTTCCATTGGCAGCATAACAACCAACATTCAACCAGGTACACCATACATAAGTAAGGCAATCTGGGCAAAAAAAATACATACAAAACAAAAAAATGAAAAAAAGGGGGGTATGGGTTGAGTGGTAATGTTACTATTATAGAGTACTTAATCTACTTATGAGCCATCAGACCATTGAAATTGTATAAAGTGTAAGAAATGAGACCACACCTTATAAAATTGACCTCTACCATCATTCAATCTTGCGATGAGACGCTCAAAGGAGGCTGTATCTGTATCTGTATCTGTGAAACCAGGTCTCACTTGGCTTTTCCAATGCCTACGGATTATTCTCACTGCAATAATAAACCCAGGAAATGCCAGGGCAGACTCTGCTTTTGACAACAAAAGGACAATCCCATAAAAGATGGAGATATGAACCCATTCATACATTTCCAACACTTATTGTCCCTCATCAATGCCATTTTATGGAGCTTAACGGGTGTATAATAATATCTATGGATAACTTTATAGCTTGTACATTTGCTAACTGCATCTCTCACAGACCAACAACCTACATTGTATACCATCTCTTCCCATGCCTTCTCCTCAATACTTGTATTTAAGTCTCTCTCTCTCAGAATTGTCTTAAGTACTGACAGTTACCATACATGCTAACCGCTATGGTTTTAGAAAAAAAAAAGATGCATTACGCACAAGCCCAGGCACCTTGAAATAACAGATTAGCTTATTTATATTATCAGGTGGAACCTTCAAACTCACTATGCAGCTCCTCAGTTGCAAATACTTCCAGAAATCTGCTTTCTCCAGATTACATTTTTGTTTCAACTCTTCAAATGACTGAAACATACCATCCACATACAAGTCACTGACTCTATTAATGCTTTTGTTCAGCCAAGTGATCCATGGGAATGATTCCCTCCCAACCTTAATGGAGGGGATATTCCAAATTGATGAATACATTTGTTTATACTGGGATATATGCAGAAGATCTCTGGAGCACTGCAGGACTGGGTTTGGTCGACTCTTGCTCTGAAGAGTTTGTGACAGAGCTTCAATTAGACCAAATGGAGACACAATTCCCTCTCTATGTCCAACCATCCCACACTTGGCCTTTCACCAGACCAGTGTTTAGAGAGTTTAAACACCTCAAAAGACATTTTGTACAACTCCACATTAGGCAAACCCAACCCCCATTTGCTTGTGGTAGTAAACAGCTTTTCAAGTTTTAAACGGGATTTCTTTCCTTTCCATAGGAAATCCCTAACTATTTGATTATACTGTTTAAAGAAAGAATCTGGGACTGTTAATGGCACCATCATAGATATATAATTTACCTGTGGAGCACCCATCATTTTGATAGTGTTAACCTTCCCCCATAGGCTGAGATTAATCAATCTCCACTTTTCCAGATTAGTCTTTATAGGCTGAAGCAATGGGATAGAATTAGTTTGAACCATATCATTAATATCTGGAGTGAGACTAACCCCAAGATACTGCATCCCAGACTCGATCCACTTAAACTGGAGTGTATTGTTTATTGTTGAGAGACAAGCCCTAGACACAGGCATTACTTCAGACTCATTTAGATTAATCTTATAACCTGATATTTCAGAGAAGGCTTCCATAATCTTAAGGAACCTGGGAACTGAGGAAGCAGGATCTGTGGATCTGTGGATCCTGCTTCCTCATCAGCATATAGAATATCATCAGCATATAGAAAGAGCTTATGCTCCCTTCCCCCTGCCCTCACCCCCCGTATGCTTGTGTCTGTTCTGACTGCCGTAGCAAGTGGCTCAAGAGATAAACAAAAATGGGGAAAGGGGATTTGCCCCTCTGGTTACATTGAAAAAAAGAGGAAACTATACCATTGGTCAAAACTGATGCCCTTGGCTCTGCATATATTAACTGTATCAACTGTATCCGCTCTTTAGCACATGCATCAGAAACCCCCACTCCACTCTATCAAACGCCTTCTCTGCATCTATAGAGAAGGCAGCAACAGATTCATCAGACGCCCTGCTTTGCCACATCAAATGGAGTAGTCGTCTTAAGTTGTCAGAGGAAGACGTGCCTTTTACAAATCCCACCTGATCTGGGTCTATAATATATGGAATAATGTTCTCAAGGCGCATAGACAATACTTTAGTGAGAATTTTATAGTCTACATTAGTCAGGCTAATGGGACGGTCTTTACCCTTCTTAAGAATAACAGAAATGACTGATTCATTAAGAGTGTTAGGCAAATGACCAACTTCTAAGGCTTCACAATATACCTGTGACAAAATATCAATATACAGCTTGTAATACTCAACCGGAAAGCCGTCTAAACCAGGAGCTTTGCCTGTCTGCATTGATTGTATGGCCTTTCTCACCTCCTCCTCTCTAACAGGGGTTTGCAAATGCTGCACTTGCTCCGGTGACAGACTTGGGAGTTTAATTTGGGAAAACCAGCCTTCAAATTTTTCAAGGTTAGAAACGGTATCAGATGTATAAAGAGATTTATGAAAGTCCATGAACACCTGATTAATTTCTTTGGCTGAGGTAACTACTGTATTTCACCATTACTATCTCTAACACATGATATCACAGATGAGGTTTCCTGCTTTTTCAATTGTCCTGCTTTCTCTCCATTCTCATAAAAGCTGGATTCTAAACATGGCATACTCAGCCTTTTTACTGTAGAGCTGTGTCTCATTTAAGGTACTGCATCCTCCTGAGTACGCAGCCGACGGAGGAGGCGGAAGTAGTGTGATACGTGAAATGAAACGGTCCAGCCGACAGAGGGTGGAGTGGGGTGCGCTTTCCTTTTCTTCCTCTCTTAATAAATTCCATAAATACTGCCATCTACAGTTCAAACTCCTAAATCAGAGTTCTTCTACTCCTTGAAGTCTGACTGTTGATTTAAGCCCTAATCAACCAAAACATCCTAAAAATCTGATAAATGTAAACACATTTGATGTAAAATAAAATATATTTTATTTAGAACTAAAAGTATTATTAAGTATTTTTTTGTCAGTTCTAGTTTTTTGTTGTACCAGTTTATCAGTTTGGTGATTATTAGTTTTGATGGACCCTCCAGTTAATATTATTTTTTAAATATTTCATGTAATGCTGGAATAAATGTGTGTGGTGTGTGATGTATCACAGGCTGAGAGACAAACATGGGCAAGACAAACAATTTCTTGTCCATGTTAAACATGATTCACAAATATAACTTATCTCCTCACAGATTTATGATGTGAAAAACAGATAGAATAAAACATTATTTCTAAAACAATATAATAAATATAATAAGATCATATGGTATGTAAGTATGTAAGTCAACTAACCAATGCAGCCAACTCTATATTTATGAATTATTCACAGCAGATAATTTTGGACATTAAATATTAGAACTAACACAGGTTTAAACCTGGTTAAAATTCTTAATTCTTCTCTTTAATCCACAAGTAATAATATAAAGTTGAAGTTATTTAGTCAATCTTAGTAAGTATTAAATGAAATATACCTAATTATATCAAAATTATATTTTATTTTGTATTGTTATTTTTATGGAGTTAATTTTATTTATTCTTCTTTTGCATTTGGGTTTAGTTTACTATTATCCAGGCTCCACCAGACCTGTTGTAAAAGAAAAAAAAAAAGCTTGCCGCTGGCGCGCAAAGAATTCTGGGATATGGTCATCCACGAAGGATACACCAGAACTATCCTTCCCAAACAAGCTAACGTCGGCCGCATTCGTCGGCCGGATTTGTCGGCCGGATTCGGAGGAGTCGAGGTAGCCCGGTCGAAATGGGACATCCTACGTCGCTGCGCTGTGACGCATTTTGACGACATCCGGCCGACAAATCCACACTCAGGAGGACACAGTACCTTAAATGAGACACAGCTTATATGTAGTTAAGACTATACTTCAGTTCACACACCTGTTTCAATAAGTCTTCACTATAATTCTCTGACAGTTCACTTTCTTTCTGTTTTAGCTTATCCTCCAGTCCTATTATTGTCTGTCTATCTTGTTTCTTCCTTTTCGATGCCTGAGCAATAATTCTGCCCCTAATAAATGCCTTACAAGCATCCCACACTGTACCTAGAACCAATGTTAATCTGAAAGAAGGTTTTAAGGTTTTAAACACTGCGTCTTGTAGAAGGGATGTATTAAGTCTCCACCTATTACTCCTGATGTTCTCAAGGCAAGTAGAAATACAGAGCTCCACAGTAGCATGGTCTGTTAATGCTATTACACCGATAGTAATATCCTGTACTGATTCAACCAGGTTTTTAGAAATTAGAAAATAATCAGTTCTGCTGTATGATTTATGATTGTGTGAGTAAAAGGTATATTCCCTTTTAGTAAAGATAAAAGATAAAAGCCCCAGGAAGATAACCCAATATCTTCCTGGGGCTGACACAGTGCCAGTCTGCCTTTGGATGGTACAGGGGAATATCTAGATTTATCCAATACAGGGTCTAGAGTCTGATTAAAGTCCCCGCCCAGTATCAAACCCCCATCGTCAAATGACCCCAAAAGCTTATTGACCTTATGAAAAAAATTTGAATTGTCCTCATTAGAGGCATATATGTTACATAGATCTTTGTGTTCCTTAAGCAAAACTTCAGTTTTTTATGTACGAGTATTGCCGCCCCTCTTTTACTACTATCAAATGAACTATAAAAAGACATAGACTACCCGTCCCCTTCTGAATTCCTCATGAGTCTCTTGGAGAAGTACAATATCCGCCTGCCTTGCTTTAAGATATAGCAGGCATTTCTTCAGCTTAGTAATATTCTGTGTCCCATTTATGTTCCATAAAATTACTTTGATATAATCGTTACTGTTCTCTTGTGTACTCATCCATGTTGCATTTCAAAATGTAATGCCACCACCCAGATGAAGGTAAAGAGGGGGGAAAAAAGGGTAGCCCATTGACTACCAAAAAACAGCACAAGCATAATTGAACAAACCCCTAAAACTAGGGTAAATAACAGAACCAAACTCCCAATTTCAAAATCTGTCCCCTCCTCTTCATGGGGGAAACCCCACCCTTTACCTGGTCAATGAGGTGCCTAAGCAGTGATTACCAATCAATTCTCCTATATATAGTAAGCTGTTTAATCCCTACTGTATGCAATAACAACAAAAAAATCCTTACTTATATAGTCGTCTTAAACTATAGGCCAGTCCCAACATTTGTTATTCAAGTCATTAACATGAAGAAAGGAAAATTATGACAACATCTTACTTGAAAATTTCTTATTAAAGTCCTAGTGAACCTTTTAAAGAAAGGACTCTGTAAAGTGTCCAGTGCCAAATGGATGATAGAGTGAAAAACTCACGTAGATCATGTTATTCAGCCATCTGTCACAGTCTGAGATAAGCCTATCCACAGTCAGTCTGAACCGTCTGTCTCCTTCTCAAGGAACTGCAGTGCTTTCTTATGGTCCTCAAAAATCATCTTCTTCCCCTTCCAAGTGAAGAAGAGCCTTGGATACGCGAATGTCGGGTACGTCAGTAAATTTCCTCCTCCTCTCAGTCACAGCTTTTGTCGCGTCTGGAAAGAATGAGATCTTTGAGCCTTTCCGTTCTAGCGCTGTCTCGTGCTTGTACTTTGTCTTCACAGCGGTCATCACCCGATCCCTCTCCAGCAGTGAATGAAATCTTAAAACGATCGGTCGTGGAGATGCCTGCGCCTCCGCCGGCGGTGGCCCGGGTCGATAAGCACGCTGTATCTCGTTGTCAGCTAGCATCACTTCCAGAACGTCATCAATACACTGACGAGACTGCACTCTCAGATTTTCACCTTGACTCTCCTTTAGCACAACTAGTCGCAAGTTCAGACGTCTATCCCTGTTATCTGCCTCTTGAAAAGCCCTCTCCAACTCCTCACATTGCTTTGCGCCTTTCTGTAGTTCAGAGGCCAGTCGAGCATTTTCCGTCTCCAAAACTATAAATCGACCGTCTGCGTCATCTAACCTTTCATGTATGTTGTTACTGTCCATGCTAGTTTTAACACTGGAGACATCTTCTTGTAACTCTTTAAGTGTACTGCTAACCTGAGCCATATCCTGCATGGTCTTCTCCAGCGTAGCCTGAAGTCCCGTTAGGGCATCTGTTGCAAGGCTGGCTGCTTCGATGTATCCGGCTGTATTCGATGTCATTCTGGATGTAGTGCCAATAGCCACGTTAGCATTTAGCTTAGCCGTTCTGCGTCTTGACGCAGTTGCCATGAGTGAGAAGAAGAACGCAGATAAGGCACTTCAAACCTGCTGTGTTATCGACTTGCGACACTCAGACTTGTTGTTCTGCACTTGACATGTCAGTATCAGACATATTAGGACTTAAACGGTCGAATAATCATGAAAATTAGGAGTTTTTGCGAAGAGGAAAGTCCTAGGCGGCCATCTTCCTTAGCGGTCCCACGTGACCCCGGGTGACATCCTTAATGATGCCAACCTCAAATTCCTCAATTCCAATGGGAAAAATCATCAACCACAGACTCCTACACTTACTGACTGAACACAATTAAAGGATTCTCAGTGTTAACATTTATTTGACTGGTTTGAGTGTAAAAATAAATTGTATATATTAAATGTAGAAATTGTACATATATACCGTAGACATAATTTGCTATCTATGTACTGTGTGTGTACAAATATGTCTTTGAAACATATAATAGAGGAATTAGTCCATAGCTTTATCTTATGAATAATTGGTGTATTTATTCATAAATGATCCAAAATATTTTTAGATTTACATTTACTGTATTTTACTCATTAGCAACATTACTTCAATTGTCCACTGGATGGCAGCAACAACTCAAAAGCCTAATGCTGGGTGAAAATTTATTTATTTATTTATTTTATTTATTTATTTTTTTCTTTTTAGAAGCTCATCAATATCTGGTTCACTCAGTCTGCTGGCTGATGAAGTGCTGTGATATGTCAATCAAAATCAGAATCTGAAATACTCTATTGATCCCGGGGCAAAATTACTTTGGTTGAAGCTACTCCAATCAAGAAGAGAAAATAACACAGATTCACAGCTTATAAGGCAAGTTTATTTATGTAGTACATTTCAACAAGAAGGCATGTTTACCATAAAAAGAAAGAGAAATACAGCAGCAGCATTACCGATATAAAAGGCATAATAAAACACAATAAAATGTGACTAGAAATTAAAGGAAACTAAAAGTTGCAGTTACAGCTGAGATGCAGAAGTGATGGTTTCATATTATTTTTATTTAAACAGGTAGGTTTTCAAGCTAGATTTAAAAGAATGAATTGATGTAGCAGATCTTCCGGGACTCTTCCGGGAGTTTGTTCCAGATATTTGGGGCATAAAACCTGAAGGCAGCTTTCCAGTGTTTTGTCCTGGTTCTGGGGACACAGAGCAAACTTGACCCAGATGACCTTAGTGGCCTGGATGGTTCATAGTGAGCCAACAGGTCAAAAATGTACTTTGGGCCTAACAGCAATATTTTAAAATCAGTTCTTTGGCAGACGAGAAGCCAGCATACTAAGATATATATAGTGTATGATATACAAAGAAAAATATATTTCACAAAGAATAAAGATTCTAAACAATAAAATATTTACCTCTGTGTCAACTATAGATCCGAATAAATAAGTTCCTCATCACCAGGGTTTTCACAACACAACATCTCTCGAATCCATGTGAAAAACACGTCATACTGTTCAAAATGTGCGAGTGTGCATTTCCCTTTTATTGTAACGCCAGTACAAGCGTGGAACACGGTGGAAAGCTGTAACAAACCTTTATCTTTGTTCGATCACGCACATCCTTGCAATTATATATTCTGTGTGTATCTGTGCAAACATCCTGCACCACTGCACTGCTCCATCTGCTTTCCCCGTCTGTCATGTGCACATTATGTAAATAGCATAAGATAAAAATATAATCGTATTTCTATTCCCATTTCATATCTGTCACTCGTCACCTGCGACGTTTTGCAATTACATTTTCACCCGGTGTGGGATCAATAAAGTTTTATGTTATCTTCAAACCACAATGTCCAATAAAAACAAATTGGAGAAATAAAGCACATTCAAATAACAGTTAATATCTCCCCAGGTCCTCCTGTTGTGAAAGACATTGTTATTGTGGTTTTTTAAACTCACTCTCACAAGAGCCATTTACACAAGCTGAGGAAGAGGAAGAGGAGGAGGAAGCAGGATGATCCCGTTCATAATCCCACACTTAACAGTCCAGTTTTTTGTTTGTTGTTTTTTTTTTTTATTGCTCCAAATTACAGCATATTGTACATTATTACAAGGCATTTTATGGATCCTGCACTATTATGGAGACAGAGAGACCACAATGCAAACAATGAGCAAACACAATGGAGGTCATGTTTTTTCATGCTGGGAGAATAAAAAGACTTAACATGATATTAGCAGAACACACACACACATGGATGAGGATGCCCAATATTATCAGCACCATATTGGTATTTTAAATGTATTATTGGATATTGGCAGTGCTTTATAGACTAACAGCAATATTTTAAAATCAGTTCTTCGGCAGACGAGAAGCCAGTGTACTAAGATATATAGTGTATGATATACAAAGAAGAAATATATTTCACAAAGAATAAAGATTCTAAACAATAAAATATTTACCTCTGTGTCAACTATAGATCTGAATAAATAAGTTCCTTACTCATCATCAGGGTTTTCACAACACAGCATTTATCGAATCCATGTGAAAAACACGTCATACTGTTCAAAATGCGCGACATGATGACTGAACATCCCTTGTGGATGTCTATGCTTGTGCCCTCACCAGCTATTGATTTGATGTTTTCCTAATTTTGCACCATGAATAAAACCTCTATCTAGATCTGCTACAACATAAGTATGAAAATATCCTGTTAATTTCACTGAGGAGAGACTAACTTACCTCTACAGTTGAGCACAGGGAGAATATTTGATATTGATTATTGGCCCAAAGCACTCCTGATATATCGGCATATTGATATCAGCAAAAGGTCATGCATTCCTAATATTTCTCCCTAAGAAGAAAGAAGAAATGTTTTGATGAAAGAAAGGATCTTTACCTCGTCTCATCTGAGGACCATCTGCAACATCTTCAAGGCCCTAATGTAGCAGATGCATATCACATGTATCTTATGAAGACTGGAACTGTTGACCGGATTTTTTTATTTATTTTTTTTTTGAGTCCACACAGTCCTGAAGAACATCACATCAGAGTCACAACAACAGAAAAAAATCATTTCAGCCTGGTCCTGTGAAAGTAAAGTGGAAGACGTGCCAAGATGTGTCTGTTTGTTTTTATGATCATGGGCCATGTGGTGGAGTAGTGGGTTGAACTGATGCTTTGCAGCAAAAGACCCGGGTTCTCAACCTGGCCCAAAAGTTGGTTTAAGACTGGACAAGTGATCTTAAACTTGATGCACAGACTATCGTAGTGTTATTTTTTTAATTATTTTTTTCTCACTTTGAGATTTTAATCCCGGATTAGACTACTATATGTTGGGCTCAGGCAGAAGTCACTTGTTCGACTACAGCTTTTAAGTGGTACGAAGAAACGAGAGCACATTACTTCAGTTTTAGTGTCACTTCATTGGCTCCTGGTTTGTTTCCGTATTGATTTTAAAATTCTTTTATTTGTTTTTGAATGTCTTCTTGGTCTTGCCTCAGTATCTGTCCGACCTACGCTCCCTGCATGTGCTCAGCATTTTGGCCAACTGTGTCGTTTTATAAGTAAAGATGATTGGACTGGAATATGACTGCCAGGTCTCTCCTACTATTACTCCGCCCAAACCAGGCCCGCCCACAGGCAAAAAGTGTGCCCCTGAAAAATTGTAATTCCCCCCCGACTTTAATTTGTTTCTGCGGCCTGGTCTGGCCCAAACACAGGCAAGACAAAACAAGAACCAGGGAAAACTCCAAATGGATGCCGATCCTGGCATTCTTGCTGTTGCACTTGTAAGTATTTTTGGGATAAATCTGTTTTCTAAAGGCGTTTTCACAACCATTTTTATGAACTGTTTGTTTTCGGTGGGTGGATGTGGATGTGCTTCCATCAGCATGGACATGTCTCCGTGTCTCCACGGCTTGTGCTCACCAGGCTCCACTGAAGACAAACGCACATGGTTACTACAGTGACGATAGTGAGGATAAAAACACAGACCTGCTTTAATGTTTGGTTTATTGGAACACACTGAAGCAACTGATGGTAAGTCTTCTTCCTCTTCTTTTTTTGCCTTCACCCCTTTAGGGATCACCTGCCTTCCATCTTGCCCTGTCAAGCAATATCAGGCATTATTTTAACTAATGGTTTATACTCGCTGATGAAACTTCTGGTTGAGAGAGAAATAAGAACAAGCATCAAACAGCACAGTTGAATAAGAGAGGATCTTTGTTGTTTTCAGTGTGTCTCCCTTCTCTCTCTCTCTCTCTCTCTCTCTCCTTCCCTTTGAACATCTCAGTCAGAGAAAGTAGGACAAGACCAGCAGCTGTAATGTAGAAACCCACAGGACAGGAAAGCAGCCACATTCCCTCTACAATCACTCTTTACATGGCAAATGCACATTCTAATGCCATTTTTAAAGATTATTACTGATCATTTAGTCTTCATTTAACACTACACCAGTGAAGCTAAAGGCATTACATAAGAGAACTCAATTATAAATCTACTTAAAGGGAAAGGACACAGTAACAGTTACATCTGTGTGGCAGGTGGGAGTGGGAATTGTCACATATCTCTGTGATTCCAGCTCAACATAGAGCTTCTTTTTTTTCCCTTTTCGTTTGGAGACAATATACCCTGAGACAGGACCATGCAGTTGCCATGGCAACACCGAGGAAGAAAGATAGAGATCACAGAGGAGGAGAAGTAGGTCTAATTAAAACAGAGAATGAATGAGAGACACACAAACGCACACCTCTGTTTGATTCATTGATACCTTTGATGGAGCTGAAGGGAAAAACGCCACACAGCGCAGTAGTGGTTAGCGCCATTGCCTTGCGACAAAAAGACCCAGGTTGGAACGAGGGCCTTTCTGCATGGAGTTTGCATGTCTTCCCTGTGTGCGCGTGGCATTTCTCCATCCAAAACCATGCGGAAGTTAACTGGACACTCTGAACGGACTGCTACTGTGTATGGCTGTTCGTCTCCGTGTGTCCTCACGCCACTCAGATCTGACACTGAGAACATTTTGTTGATTTAAAAAAAAGAAACAAAAGACCCATTCAACGCAAACAGGAAACTGGGAGCCTTATGTTGCATTTGTCATCTGCTCCGCACTCACAGCAGAAACAAGTCTCTGCACCTTTAAATAATTTGTCAGGCTCCACATTGTTTTTAAGTGAGACATCTTTTCGCATTTCCGCTGTTTACTTTTAAATAATTGAGTGCAGAATTGGAATTATTTAATGTGAAAGTGACATTTACATCACATGACACTGATTTAAAGACAGCCTGTGAAACATTTCACAGTGGTTAAGCTTGATCATTTTTTTTATTGTTATGAATAGACACAGTTTCCCTCTGTGGAGAAAACATCATACCTTTTTAAAGAATGTTAATCCATCCCCAAAGCAAGACCCAATTAGCATGTCCCCTTTACCCCCCAATGTACAGTAATCATACTTAATAAAACTCAAAAAAAAATAAGTAAAAAAATAAATATGTTCAACATGAACTGCATACATACATGTAATCAATTTCTGTCCTCCAGTGGAAACTATTTATCAGGTACATATATGGTACATATTAAAATATCCTAAAAGATTATACACTATCATTTTATTGTTCTTTGTTGTGTTTGTTTGTGAATTCTCAAAAATACCCCCCAGTCTTATTGGTTTTTCTGAGCAAGTACCAAGACTTAATTAAAACTCTAAAATGTAAAAAAAAATTAATACATTTCTACATGACCCTTCTCAGAGAGGAGTGATGCACATTCTTCCCCTTACTGATTTATAATTCAATTTCTTTTATTTCCCTTTATAGATTGATATTAAAAGGATTGTGGGTACAGTGTGGGTGCATAGGTCATACAACATGCATCCTTGTAAACTCTCCAATGTGACGCATGTTGCACATTGGAACAGTCCTTCAGTGCAGTCTGATGACATAGAATCCTTGAAATGAAGCCGCTGCATCACTCTTCCTCAACTTGGAGAGACTCTGAGGCTCATGTGATCCTTGTCACCAAGCTCCGCCCACTAAAAACACCCATCATATGATCATGCCCCCTCCACAACCAGGTCGCTATAGGAAGCTTATTTTTAGAGGTTTAGAGGATAAGAAGAGAACACACAATTCTCAAATCCACAGTCTAAGCGCAGTGCCTCTTACAACAGGACAGTAACTGTACTGTAACGTATGGTCTTATACACGGTATGGTCTTATATAGACGGTAATTACACATGACAGTGTGAACTAGTTTTGTTCCGTTGAGCAGTGGAGCAGGAAAGGACAAGGTCTTCTTTACAGAATGTGTGAAATGAATGCTGTGTTTTTATCTCTGAGGGAAGATCTGGGACGGAAAGGAAGGCAGAACCCGTTTTTGTCCACTTCAGGCCCATGCCCACTTAGTGTCCCTTCCAGGCGTGAAGCCCATGCGGGCAAACATGGGTGGAAATCACAGATAAACCCATATTGTCAGCCTGAAGATACAGTAACCCTCATGGAGCCCCACATGGACATGCTGGCTGGGTGACGGGGCGTGCGTTAGGTTAACGCTGACAACTATTTCTTCCCGAAATTACACGTTTAACGGCTACAGCGTGTTTAACTGCTCATCGGGGGGACACTTTCAATTACAGCCTGTAACATGCAGGATTTACAGTGTCATCTTTACCAAACAACAAAATGCACATAAATCTGCATCAGGGGCAGATTGTCGGCCGCAGGGCACCTTAGTTCGCTATATAAGCAGACCTATAGAACCATAAAAATAATAATCATTATATGTTATTTAGCAGTTTAAAAGACATGTTTCTTAAAGTAAATCACACTTTGATAACAGACTGACTGAAACAGATAAACAGACCGGATCCTTTTGGACCCCCCTCTAAAACCGCCCCCTGTGTCCAGTAGTCCTGAACTGAAAAAACAGCTAAAGGCCACTGAAGATGGATGAGGGGACAGTGAGCTTCAACAGACACTACTCTCTCCCAGACACTTTCTGACACTGCAAATATACAACAATGTCATTGTTTGTCATCAAATCAAATGTATACTTCTCCAAATGTATAGATTTGGAGGTCGGTCAGAGAGGCATACAGTAATAAAAACTGTATTGGCACAGAATAGAAGTGGCATTGAGTCACTTTTAAAGTCATTCTGTCAAGCGGCTCGTTCACTCATTTTATTCAGATTATCAGGGATGGAGTTGCTGAGCAAGGTTTTTCCAGATGTCCCAATGCCCAGGATGCCAGGTCATTTCCAGGCCAGAGAGTACTGTATATAATCTCTCCAACAGGATCAACCAGCAGGGGGCTCATTTATAAATCTTGTGTACGTACAGTACAAAAGAAGGCGTATGCCACTTACTCTACACCAAGTATTGGATTTATAAAAACAAACTTGGATGTAAATGTTGCATCCTTCACGTAAACTCTGAGCCACGTGTTTGCACATCAACGGGAATGCGTAAAATACGGTTGAATGAATGCATGAAATGAAATAATAATGACTAAAAGCTTGCAATATAACCTGGAAACTATTGCCCAGAGCTGCCAAACCAGAAGTCTCTCAAACAAATAATGTGTGACATTTTCCTGCAGGAAATAAGGTCTATAGAAAATGGTTGTGCCAATATAGAAAACTGTCAGTGACATGGATGAGAGGACATACAGATAGTATTTCAAAAGGAAACGTTTATTCCAGTCCTTTAGACAATGCACAGTTTGTCATCTACCCTGATTAACGTGCTGTGGATACCGGTGTGAGTCAATGTCTACAAGCCATCGCTGCTTTGCCACTCGATATGTCATCACTATTTTGCTTGCTGCATTAAGTTCATACAGCTGATCACAGTCTCAGAGGACATTTATTGTTCAACACAAGACATGCAGAGATCGAGCGCCCGGTCACAGTTTACCCAGCTACGTTTCTATCCACGTGTCGCTCGTTAAATTTCACAGACGCTAAATCAGACAAGTCACTTCAAAACAACTCCACACAAATATTCATGTCGTAATGGTTTTTTCTTTATATCCTGTTAAAAAAAAAAAAAAAAACAAGAACATGGTTTGACAAGCGTAAACAAAAAAAAAAATCATTTAACTCAAGTTCCTATAACTTGTTAACTTTAGTTTGAATCCACTTGATTCATGTGTGTGTTGACAGCGACCGAAATCTTTATTTGTCCCCATCTTTGTCTTTGACCATGCTCTTTTTTTTCAGCGTAGATTCACAGTATTACTCTGCATGGGTGGGGGCTTCTTGTTGTCGGAGCATATGGACGGTGTTAAGGCTTTCGTTGAAAGAGTGTTATATCATCTGTGTTGATGCTCATGATCGCGTGAGGTCACACAGGCAACATTTATCGCGTTTGTATGCAAAAGGTAGTGAAGGAGTCTCGGCTACATGGACGTCTACTTAGCAGTCGGTATGAACTGTTATTCGCACATAATGAGGGCTGCATTGTTTCATGTATGCAAAAAAATAAAATCCAATCCTTCTTGTTAATGCCATCAAATCCCAAACTTGTAATGGCGCGTGTCAATTGTTATAATTTCGAGGGATTTTTAAGGCCCAAAGGCAAAAGGGAGACCAACGTAAAAATCTCACTTATCACTATCTCCTACTTCTTCCCCACCATTCTTGCTTTTGCTTTTATTTTATTTTTTTTTTTGATTTTTCCAGAGCAAACATGACTGGTATTCTGAATACAATATTACAATATAGTGCATCTCACAATTTACTGACAGTTCTACGTTTGTGTTCAAACAAGTCTTAAGTAGGGAAAGAACAGTGGGGTTCAGAAGGAGGAGAGCTGTCTTAGAAAAAATAATGTACTTCAAAGAATGAAAGGGTTATCACTGATGGTAGTATAGTGTTTACCGCTATACTACCTGAGAAAGCGTGTTCATTCTAAAGACGGGGTATTCTGTGCTCAGCTGAGACATATTTATGTATTGTGAGCATATATGTGCTTTGCAAGTACAAATTTAAACATTACTCTGCTTCACATTTCAAAATGTTTGCTACCAGTCCACCTGTAAGCATTCCTTTAATTCTCTATAAATTCTATATAAAACACACCCTTAGGGAAATTATTAGGTCATATGACGAACAAATGGCAATTCCAGTTAAATCATACTAATGTGGCAGCTAAACTAATATACCTATGCTGATTATTGGGATGAAAATGGGCACAAGACTCTGTTCTGAGGTGCAGTTCACAACCAAACACAGCCACATGTACATGTAAGTCAAGCAAAAGTACTATATTTCAAAAAAACAGGGAGAGAGAGCTTCTCAGAGCAACTTCAGCTCTTTTCACGTGCTCATTAAAATGATGTGCACACCTTATCGTGACGCAGAATGAGTGGCAGCTGCAAAGAAGAGAGAAGAACAAAGCCTGTTGAGGGAAAAACATGAACAGGTCAACAGTACTTAGATTGAAAAGATTGTCGTGTGAGTCTCACCATTAATCATACACCATAAATGAAGCAGGCTAGATACTGAGAGTGTGTTCTCTAACTTCAAAATAAAAGCACATACTAAACAGCTCGTGATTCACACTATAGAAAAGTGACCATGCATTATGTTAATAAATCATGTACAATAGTATGCAAACTTGATACACAAATGTTTATCACATCATCTTTTCATGTTAAAAATTCTAGCTTTGGCAAATTTTCTTACATACCACATATATAAGTATATATCTACTGTTTTTTTTTTGTGAGTGCCAATCCCAGAGTGCTTCTATTAAATTTACCGTATATCCAATGGGAAGTGGATATACAGTGAATGATATGCGCTGTATTGTAAACCAACAGTTCTTTTGACGCTTTTTAGTCACTGCCTTTTACATAAGCATGTATTAAAAAAATAGTTTGAGAAAAGTGGCGTCCACACAGCATCTGAAACACCGGGTTAGATTTGGTAGAAAATTTGCTGGTTACTTTATGGCACAAATGGAAATAACTGTACAGCAAAAAACTGGGACAGAAATGGGTTTAACAAAACCAAATACGTGCCATCTACAGGCCAAAGGTGGTCAAATGTTTTCATTCCATGATCAATACACTGAGGTATTAATATTGTGTTTGACAGCAATATTATTGATTCCTGTTGAAAATGCTACGTATAGCACCTGCAAATATAACCTAGATCAAGATGAATTTCATTTTGTGAGCGCTGTTGCTTTGCTTCTGCACACGGCTTTACAGAGCACTGTGCCCTCGATCAGCATCATCATCATCATCATCATCTGTGTGCGTAATCTCTTCAGAAATACCACACACAGTATGCTATACTCAGAAATAACTGGGCAAAAGTGGAGTAATTGACACTGAGATGCAAATCTTTGCTGAATGAAACCAAAAAGTATCTGAGAGTAAATTAATTGCAAATCATATTGTTTTTGTAAATGTGTAAACTTCAGCATTGATTTACTGTTAGTGATGTTATAGTTGAAGTTGTGCTTCTTTCCAAAAAGCATCTGGTTATTCATAGTGTTACAGGACCTGGAAATCAGCTTTTTCAGCTTGTTTTCTCAACGTTGTTGATTTGGTTTTTAAGTTTATGTTACTTTTAATAGCTCAGCTTTCACTCAACTTTCACTCATCTGGAGTTTTTACTCAGTAACATGGGTCTTGAAGTTACTAATGGCGCTTTTCTTTTAGGGATAGAACCTGGTACCTGGTACTTTTTTAGTACCTGCTCTGGTGAGATTCCAGTCAAGCTGAGCCGATACTTAAATGTGACGTGGACAAACTGCCGGCCACTGATTGGTCAGAGAGTGTCGTCACTGGAAGAGTCAAAAGCGCGACGCCTGACACGTGAACTGCAGAGAGATAAAAAAGACTTAAAAAATACTGAAAACATGCGTTAATCTCCAACATTTAACAAGGACATTTCTAAAATCTGAGTATTTAACAGAGGAGTCTGGTGGTATTTAGCGGCAGCACTGCTGAAAGACGGAGATGGTGAGCTCTCTCTAATATGGACACCCTTGATAGAACTACACCACTTTTTGGTGTTAGGATATGACAGCAGTGTTCTGTGAAACTTATTTGAAATTATTTTCATTTAGCAGAAATTGAAGATAAAATGCTTATTGTCCTAAGGGCAACATGGTTGGTGTAGTAGTTAGCCCTCTTGCCTTTGCAGCAAGATGACCCGTGTTTGCAACCCAGTTGGAGCAAGGGCCTTTGTTTGCATGTTCTCCCCATGGTTGCGTGGTTTTTTCTCCACAGTTCAGAAGCATGCAGATTTGGGGATTAGGAAAATTAGACACTCTATTTTGACCATGAGTGTGAGAATGGAGGGTTGTTTGTCTCTATTGTGGCCTGCTGTGATGGACTGGTGACCTGTCCAGGTTGTACCCCACCTTTTGCTCTATGTCTGCTGGGATTGGGACCAGCAGCTCTGCAGCTCTCATGTGGAGGATAAAGTGGTAGAGTTTTCTTAAGTGTGCATTAAGCCAAGAATGAGCTCTACAGAAGCTCTCGATTTTAGACCACTATGTTTTTACACAAGCCCACAGCTGCCAAACTAAACATAATTTGAATTTTGTTGCAAACAGAAGGTTATAGGTGTTCGCCAACACAACTGGAAGGGAAGGTTGAGTTGAGAGATATTTTCTATACTTTACCCAAATTCAGCCAGAAACCCTGTCAAAGTCAATGGGATAGCTTGAGGTCACACATTGTTCTACACTTTGAGAAAGTTCTTGTCTATTCCAGTGATTTGCTGCATTTTGTGCTACAGATAATAGAGTGGCATGGACACGAGTACAGGACATGAAGATAAGGTTAGAGTTTACAGTACACGAGGTACAGTAAACACATATTTCAGTGCAAGTCACCGCATATTTGACTTCATAGCTACAGAAGGAATGCTAAGCACACTTATGGTTCAAAACAGTATTGAGTATGTGGTATCTGTACAGAAAAGAGACAAAATACAAAACATATATCTGTCACATATTAACATCATAGTTGTTCGCTCTTTATAAAATAAATGTTTCTTTATCTTCTCAAATTATTTTATATGCTATATAGTAAATAGTACCTTCTTTTGTAGCACCCGGGAAAGTAAACACTGGTTTCACAGCTACAATTCAGTTATTTTGCAGTAATTTGCTACACTTTGACCATCAACAACTTTTTTCTTTTCTTTTTTTGTGTGTTTTTTTTATATCCAAAACATACAGAACTGTTAAAAAGTTCTCTTCTCACCAAAGCACTAGCACAGCATTAACATTACAACAGGTTTCCTTGGGAGTGACCACAAAAGTACACAGTGATTATTTCTACAACACTTAAAAGGTTGTGCTTTAGTGTAAACATGTACAAAAATTTCATGCTGGATACAATATTTTCTGTTGAAGGTATGATATATACTTTATATACAATGGCGGGTCATACTAACTTGTGTCACAGTTGTGGGGTTGTCTGAAAATTCCTGCTGTGTGGCATTATTAGCTACATATGCTCACAGGTCTCCACTCAGTTTGTATGTTAGTCCTTGAAAACAGGAGTTATGGACGTTCCTTTGTAGAAAATATTGCGGGCATTGTCAGGGCTGTTGGCTCTCTCTGGGATGAGGATGATGTTATTGCCTTTTCTCTTCAGTGTCGACTCACGGCTGGAGGCAAGTGAGAGGGTTTCTGACATGTTCTCACCTCCTCCCCCTCCAGATCCAGACCCACTAGCATCTCCTGGAGTGACCCTGATCGTAGAGAGACCCTGTGGTTGGACCCTCTGCTCTGACTGGGCAGTGTTCTGGGTGTGGACAGTAACTATGGGTGGGGTGCTAACAGTGGCGGGGGTGGTCATGATGTGATTGGCACGCTTTCTTTCGATGGACCCTTCACGTAACGAGTCTGAGCTCTCCGAGTCTCTGTTTAGATCATTGAGCTCAAAGGATTGCTTCAAACTCCCAACTCCTCCTGCTCCACCTGTCCCTGCACCTCCACCAGGTCCGGTGCCATGGTCCAGGGACCGCCATCTCCATGAGCCACTGCCATCTGTGGATGGAGCTTGGATTACCGGTCTGTTGTTTTCTGGGTGGGCCTCTACTCTGACGATTGCTCCAGTGCTCCCTGAAATACTGCCTGTTGTGCTGCCCAGAGAGCTTGGCCCTGTGGTGCTGGTAGGTTCTTGGTCATTTAGTGCTCTGTAGCGAGCAGAGCCTTGGTGATTCCCAGTGGTGCTGCCGCCAATGCTGCTCTCATCTAAGCTCTTGGAATGAGTCTGTAGTAGACCCGACTGCTTGGACATAGCAATCACCTGCATGATTTTTGGCTGAGTGTCCTGTCCGTTATCGTTGGTCCTACATGCTGTTGTCTTCTCTGCTGCCCTTTGCCAGTTTGCCAGAACTGTGCTATTCCCATCATTTCCTCCTCCTGCCACTGTCCTCAGGGAGCGGCTGGTGTAGTTCTCATGAGATTCTTCTGGTATGTGAACCAGCTGTGAAGACCCAGGTCTGGACTGCATGGGTATCCTGGCTCCTCCAGTGATGCCACTACAGTTGCTAGGCAGAGTAGTACTGGTACCTGTGGCCAGTTTGGACATGTATGCGTGACTATCGAAGCCTCCATTCAGACCCACAGCCGATGGTTCAGAGCTGGATCGGAGCTCCATGCTGCCATGGTGGAGCGGATGCTGCGAGGACTGGCCAGATGACGAGTCCACAGAGGACGAGAAGGAGTCTGGCACCTGCAAGGAGCATTTGTGGCTGTTGTTTTTACTTTTCCACTGGGACAGAAGCTTCTTTGAGCGGCTAGAGTCCATAGAGGCGTGGTGGAGGGTGGCAGCGTGACGTCTGGCCGCTTCCTCGTACGCTGCAATGGCCTGTGGGGTGTGAACACGGGGAAGTGTGTGGCTAAATGTCATGATGGCGTCTTTGCTGTGAGGGCCATGTGGGGAAATCACTTCCACCTCAGCACTGGGACAGTTCAGGCAGTCTTCTGGCCTCTGCTGCTGAAGGCCACGGTGAAGGAGACCCTCAGTGTGGGAGGTGGGTAAACCGGGCTCCCCAGCCATGCTGGCTTTCATTTGCAGGTGGTGGAGGACGGTCTCTTGGCTTATGTGGGGCAAAGAGCAGGGTGGTCGATGTAGCACTGGTGGGGGGCTGTTGGGGGACTCTTCACTTGGTTGGAAATTTCCAACTGCATACAACCCCTGGCAAAAGAGAAAACTAATTTTATCTGATGATTTTTTTTTTATTTTTTATTTTTTTTTACTTAATACTAAGATTTACCAAAAATAGCTAAAGTAACCCAAAGAAAACACTATGTTTGAGTATGTTTGTGCACACTATGGTTCTGGATTAAATACTCATTTGCAACATCAATACCAACAATGCCTTATCTTCTGTAGAGTAAACTGAGAAAACCACCAACAAAAAATCAGTAGCAGCCAACCTTAACAATTTTGCGTTATGTCACACAATGCTTAAAATTAATTTAGAAGTAAAGAAAATAGCTGATGAAGCTACCAGGTAGAGAGCTATCGCTCCTCCCAGCAGGAAGCCCAGGTAGACGTCGATGGCGTGGTTCTTGTACTGGATGATTCTGGTCAGACCACAGATGATGGCACACATGATGAAGGAGAAGACCAGCAGGGGCTTGAGCAGCTTGGATGAGTCCGTCAGAGTGCTGTTGAAGTACATCTGTGGAAACGTCAGGACACACCGACTGATTCACTTTGTCTTTTATTTCTGCACCTTTTCTTGTTTTGTCTGATTATTTTAACTGTCTGATGAGTTGAATTGCCTGTTATACTGATACTGAGATCACTTAAACTTCTTAAAGGGATAGTTCAGGGCTTTTGAAGTGTGAATGTATGAGAGACTGACACAGTCACTGCTGACTGCTTTGGGCTACCTGCAGGGATACACAGAAAAACAGATTTGAGCCACTTAACAAAGGCTAACTTGATTCAACCTATGCCTTCTTCAGTCTATTATATACTTTATCTTGCCATGAGGCAGACTTTTACAACTACAAACTACAGTTTGTTTTGTTTTGCAGACCCCCCCCCCACTCTCCCACACCAAAGTCCATAGAGAAAATCAGTGATTTTACATCACAGCTCACAGGAATTGTTGATCCACTGCTGTCTCCACCAGTAAGTTCAAAAAAGTTATTTTGTGTGTTCTGTGTTTTAAAATCATTTATTTGGATATACTGAAGTGATACAAACTTCTCAAAAGAGACAGCTGTAGATCAGCAGCTCCTGTGTCCCTGCAAGCTAAAAATGCTGATTTTGTCTATGGACTTTGGTTAAGGAGCATGAGCATGTGGCACAACAGGCTGTCTAAATAAAGTGGTCAACTTGTCATCATTTATGATGGGTGGATTTAAAACAGAGGAGTTCAATATTGTAAAACTGGTTTAATTCCGTCATCCATGTGTTACAACTGTTTGCTGAAGTTAACTTGAGCAGAAGCAATAAGCAATTAATGTGAGGGTGAGTGGGGCTACTTTAAGTGTTTGCGTGGGATCAAACCATTACTCACCGAAACATACACAGCAGCAAAGGAGGCGAGCGTTGCGTGCTGTGATGGGAAGGATTTTCTGCAAGACATGAAACAGAAATAGACTAAGCCAGTGTTCACATCTGCATCTGAGTCAACAAGAGGCGGAGGCACACAAGCTTAATAATGACATATCACGAAACACAGACTAGGTTATTACGGGTTGGATGACAGGACCAAATTATATAGTATATACCCTATTTTACACTCTAAGCTTTTGTTAACATGTGTTTTCACCAACACTGTTGGCAGTAATGACGATCTTCCACTGCAGTGACATGTACCTGACGGCATTATCCAAGTCCCAGTACAATACATAGAAACACACACAAACTGCATGAATGTCCAATCTCTTTTCACACACTGCGGCGTAGCAGCAGGAGCTTCAACAGCATGAAAGTGAACATGTGGCCCAATTTTTTTTCTTTTTTTTTTTTCTCACAGAGCTCCATCCCAGTGACCTATTTCTCACAACTGCTTGTACACAGTCCTCCAAACTCACTTCATCGTGACTCTGACGCTGCATTTGTTTCAGTGTGTGCATTTTTTGGGTGCTAGCTTTGTGTGAGTCCACAAATGTAAACCAACATTTACAACATCTGTGGAAACGAGAATATAAAATGGGGATGCAACGATACTGGTATCGGGTATCGGCGCATCCCTAGTTTATCCTGAGGTGCTGCCCTCATCTACTTGTATTTGAATTCATAAAACTATGATACTGCTGGACAGCTGGACAATGACTCAGCAGTTTGGAAACACTTTAAGATCAGCAATAATCTTAACGAATCATTATCATGCTCTTGTCATTGTATATACAACTCCAGTAGAGCTGCAGTAGGCTGCTTAGGATCATTGGAAAACCTTGTCGTGTTTCATCTGCAGGTTAAAGGTCCCATTCACTGGAAAATCAAATTTCTGTTGCTTTTTGGTGTATCCCCGTGTCCTTCCCACATCTAACACTTCAGCCAACTTCCGTGAACTTGCGGCATCACTATTTACCCTGAGCTCTGTCAAGCTGATCTGAAAAGTCCATGTTTGTTACGTAACTAGTGAATCTGACGTGAATTGAATCCTCCCCCAGCAGCAGCTCTTTCTGTTCCGGAGCGGCGTCTCCATCTCAACGGCTAGTTCTGTTGTCACATGCATTGTATAAATTTGTCAGCAGTGAAATTAAACTGTGACCATGCCTTTGACTGTGCAAAACAATAAAAACATTAGTATAAATATAAGAGAGAAAAAAAGTTTACGTATATATTTACATACAAATACACAATAGGATAACGTGCATGTCGAATGCACAAATACACAGTAATTACCTGTGTAACAGTATTTGTAAGTAAGTAATTTATTTGTAAGTAAGTAATTTATGAGGCATCATAACCTTCAGAACCAAATAAAGTGCTGGCTCATTGATATGCATCTTCACATTTACATAGGTTGTCCTTTGTGACCATGAATCACAATGAAAATATAAGCTGCAAGCGGGCAACAACAGCTGCACCTGTCACTACTAAGTTATTCTCATAAGAAAAAAGTCCTGCTGTCCTCCCAGGAGTCGCCTGCCATGTGTCCCGCTTCAGTCAAAAGGTGGACAAAAGTCGTCATATTGGGAACGGCTAGCACTTAGCATGAAGCAGAGTGGCTCTGGGAGGGGGCGTGTCATTTGCTCTGGTTACCTGGCCAATTACAAGCAAGTGGGTAGCTGGCCAATCACAAGAGACTGTGTTCTGGAGAGAGAGGGGGGCTTTGAAACAGTATGGGTGAGAACAGGAAAAGGAAGAGCAGCTGTAGAGTGGCTCACTCCATAAATACGAGACAGTGTTTCTCGTTAGACCTCATTAACTTACATTTTGGTTCAAAAGGACCATTCTACGGGACTTTTAATAATAAAGTAGTAAAGATTTGGGATCCAGCTGGTTTGAGGTCAACTCTCCATCTCTGAACTTCTTGATATACTTTTATGACATGTAGGAAGTTTTCGTGAGTGCTACAGAAACGACAAGTAGTTCTAGTAGAACAGCCAATAAGAGTGCCCCACTCTCTCTGAACGAGCGATTGGTCAAATCCCAGCCTGATGCAGATTTAGCTGCAAGGCTGAAAACTATCACATCTATCATATGACCTGAATAACACTATGCTATTATTAGACTTGAAGAAAACATATTAGAAGGTTTTCTTCAAGTCTGTATGAGTGAAGCACCTGTTGTTTGCTGTAATTGTAATTCTTGACTTTAATCTCAGAATATGGATTTTCTTTCTCTCATAATTCAGATTTTCTTCCCCCCAGAATTCTGACTTTATTCTCAGAACTCTGACTTCTGTTTTTCTTTTCCCAGAATTCCGGCCCTTTTTTTTAAACTCCCGCACTCATCCTGTACCACATTATCCTCCACACGAGGGTTGCGAAAAAATAAAGAGTGCGCGGGTTGTCATGTTTGTTCTGAAGCTGATATGAGACCCAAGTCAACTATACATCTTAGCTGGTAAAATCTGTCACACGATGTTTGTGTGATAAAACTGTAACTTTAAGATATTTTGGACTCTGGAAGCCTGATATTAAAAACAGATAATGGAAGGCATTGATTACAGCAAGGAAGTTGTTTTTCAGTGTATACGAGTATATGAAACTGGCATAAAAATGTCATTTAAATAGAACATATAATCTTACAGAGATCCTCGGAAGCTTCTCATTGTTATGTGTTGATGATATTCATCCCTTTGACCGACTGTTTCAATGATCTGTGGAGCCTCAGGCAGTGAGCGATTCTTTTTTTGTCTTCGAGAACCGTGAAGATTACGCTAATTATACTGATAAGAGATTAGATGAGAATTGTTTAAAACACATTCACACACCAGGAGCAAATTCAACGAGTCTGCTTGTCTTTGTAATTCACTGATACGCAGCTCATACCAAGAGGAGCGGTTTATAACAGCGACAACACTCCTTCCAGAATTTCACAGACTATTTTTTTGTGACTTTATGACAAAAATTACCAATTTTTTTTAATGATTTTTAGTATTTAAAAGTTGCAGTTGCGTTTTTGAGGCTTTTTTTTTGTGATAACCTTCCCCAAAACATTTTAAATATTTTTTTCATATATAATGTTATAATAAACAAACCTAACATGTCATAAGCAACACAGTATAGGTGAGTATATAGTGAGAGGAAAAACAGTAGGAGAAGCAGTTAAGGGAATCAAAGCTGTGATATTACCATGTGATATAGTGAAAATAAATCAATATATGACAACTGAAATTAAATATTAATAAAACAAAGGTTCAGTATGATACAACACATGGTTGCTATTCAGTGTTTTGCCTTAGATTTGTAAAAATGTTTCTTTCTTTAACTGGTGTTAAAGTCCACAATGTATTATTTAAACACAACTTTCACTCAGCAGGAAAAAAAAAAAAATCTAATTTATTTATCTGAAATTTTTATAATTATATTAATACATTACATGAATATATTGGCACATTTGAAACTTTTTTAATCGTAATACTTTTTGCCATATTCCCCAGCCCTAGCTGTGCATATATACTGCAAAGTTTACCTTCCTATGATTGCAGTTTTTTCCACATAAATTAGTTGCTGTTTGAATACAAAGCTGAGTTTGCAAAAGTAAAAATGAGCCTGAGAGAGGTTCCCTCGTGTTTGGTAATATTTATAAGGTGTTGACTTTGTCATTAGCATCACCCTTTCTGTTTTACATTAAGCTTAATACTACTTCTTCCAAGTTGACTGTTAAATATTTGTCGAAAAAGTATATATATATATATATATATATATGTATATATATATATATATATATATATATATAACCTTTATATATATATACTGTATATTCAGGGATTAAACACTAGACTTATACTGTGCGTAAACTCCCTTTTCCACAGTCAATGTGCAATGAAAGGTTCACTACCTGCAGGTTCATAAATCCTCCTTTACACACTGGAGGATTAACTAATAATTCTACATGTCAAATTTAGACTTTAGAATGAACTCCAATCTAAACCATTGTGCGTCATATCATTATACGTGTGCTAAAAGGAGAGAGTTAGTATAATATGTGATTTCTGCTGTTCTTTTGCACAAACTAAGCCTCAAAACAGCTTTTCTTCCTGCTTTGGAAATGAGAGAACAGGAGACTGTTTATGCCAGCACCACTAGGTTATAATAGAGTCCATTTTCTGCAGATAAAACTAAATGTGCATGTGTCCCCATTGCACAGTGCAAACCCAGCAACAAACCCCTCAGAGAAAATTTAAATATTAAAAGAACTCCACCTCCGTTATATCCTTTATATGGCATATGGTTTGGCTTTTGTTCACCAAAAAACCAGGCACAAACCACATAAAGAGACAGCTTCTTAAACAATATGCTGCAGGAGAGGAGCCACAGCACAGCACAGCACAGCACAGCACAGCACAGCGGATGCAACAGGTAACTTTAGACCAAAGCAGACCACTTTAACAACAGGCGTTTGTTAAAGACAGTCTGTATGAGAAGACTGGCAAGAGTCGGAAGACCTTGTTTTTAAATTAAAATAACAATAACTGAGACTGAGTGTACTTGAAGTCTTACATACAGTACTTGTTAAATGTCCATTGTACTTGGCACAAGTTGGGAAAATTGCACAAACTCATAAAAATCTGTTCAGGACTTAACTGGAAAAATATTTTTATCAGATTATTCTCAACACCAACGCCTGGATGGCCTCAGGGAGTCAGTCGTGTGCTTTGGTCTTGCTCTAAGATCCAAAACTGTTGTAAGACACCAGGGTCCAGCTACTTAATGAGATGTATGATACATTCATCATGGAAAAACTGACATTTGATCCGAGACGAGACAGACAGGTTTGACAAATGTTTGTCATATTATATAGATCATTAGGTCATTTTCGCTGTATTGTAACACCCAATCCCTTTTATTTCTTGCTACACACACGTTTTTATTGTCTGCTAATTTAGTTTTTGTTTGCTTGTTTAAAGCCATGGTAACTGCAGTTGGAGACATTATTCGAAGGTTGAAATACTACATGGTGTCGCTTTAAAAACAAAAGTTCGCAATGTATAAGACATCTTGTACCTTTTGTACCTTTTTCAATAGAAGAAGAACATTTGAAAATGTTTGTGCTTTGTTTGTACTGATCAGTAACTTGCAAAACAGTACAAAAATCGATGTAAAAATCGGGGATAAGATCGTGAATGGGATTTTACCGTAAAAAACTAAATTGTGATATAATATTTTTGCCATAAGTTGGTGCTTGATGATGAAAAGGTCTCGTAAATAGGTGTAAAACTGTGTTTGATGCATTGTCACCTCAGAGTTCACCGCGATCCAAAGAGAAGTCGCAAAAAACCCTGTTAGCAACAACAGTAACAACGTTCTACATGTTTGTGTTTTTTTTCCTCACACAAACAGTGTAGAAACATGTCCACAGATAAAAATAAATAAACAACTGTACCACGACAGAAGTGGTATTAACAGTAAAAGTAACGGGCTAAAAATGGCTAATCTGTAGTATACATCTGTTTAGTATTTAAGTAGTATTAAATTAAAACATTACATCAATGCTGTTTGTCTTGCTGTCTCTCTAGTATATAATGTGCTTCATGCATCACAAATCAATAAGATTTCATTTTAGATTTCCCAGGTCAATATCTTGAGAACCAGAAAGTGAACGTTAAACCTCTTTGCTTCCTACCTGCCCTGGTTGATGGCTGCGGGGTCGGCCCCTGAGCAGATATCCTCCAAGACGTACGGGTTCTGCTCACAGCTGATGTTCAGCGTGGTGTAGTTGGGTTTGCACACTGTGAGGAAGTAAGGTGTCGGGTTGCCTGTCATCAGTTGGAGGATGTCAGTGATGAGGGCCGTGGCACAGAGACCAAACACATGAACACCTGAGGAAAGAGGAGGCTGAGCTCAATGTGTGACGGATTATCAACAGCTGGGTGTACAAACGTGTCAAAGGGCCTTTGAACACCAGCAGCAACAAAATCAGACTTTGTTTAAAGTATATAAATAAACAGTGCTGACTGTGCTAGGCATGGAAAGTGACGTTTGTAAACTGTTCAATTTCCTGCACCAAAGTCCATAGATAAAATCAGCGTTTTTAGCTGGTGTGGAAAAGGAGCTGCTGGTCTACTGCTGCATTTTTTTGCTGTCAAGTTTATTCAATTTGATAAATTTAAACAAAGCTTAAAACTCCGAAATCATGAAATAGCACATTTGAACATACTGATGGAAGCAGCAGTGGCTCAACAACTCCTCTGTGCTGTGATGTAAAATTGGTGATTTTCTCAATGGACTTTGGTGCAGGAAGTGGGTGGTTTACAAAGTGGCACAAACTTTGGTTCCCAGTCAAAAAAAAGGCTTTCAAAAAATGTGATAAAGAGGCAAAGAAATTCTTAAGACTGTTTGTCAAATGGCTAAAAGTGATTGCTCCTTGAGTCAATGCTTGAAGCCACGTTTTAAGTAAAAGCAAGCGTCCATGTCGCTGGCTAGTTATAGCCCGACTTCCAAAAATCCAAAACTACTCTGTTATCATGTTCGAAAGGAACATATTGTAGTTTAGAGAGGCAGAATTCATGTGAAAGGCTAAACGAGTCACAGGAAAAAAACTGACAGTGGTGATGCTGGTGTGTAGAGAAAACAAAAATAGTTTACCAACGAATCGGACAGCTCTGCGTATGAAGGAGTTGAAGTTACAGCCAGCAGCGTTGATGTTGGCCTCTGCCCCCGTACCACACTTACTCCGAGACAGACAGCAGAAGAGGATGGCTTCACCAATCATGATCTGTTAACACAGCACACGTTTTAATGTTGCAAGATGTCAGTTAAGACACGGGTTCTTTTGTTCAGTCCAAGTGTGGTATCATAATAAACACTCTAGTGCAGACAAGACAAATTTGTCCTGCAGTGTTTTGTATATGAAATGTACACGTAGCCATTTATATGTACTTTGTATCTATATTCTTTTATTCTATATGCCTGATGTATTATTTGTGTTTTTTCATTATAATCAAAATAGGTACACATGCTGGTCTGAAAATTACATTTTATAAAATGTGGAATATATAGGGCAGCAAAAATGTATCTATTAATAATAAAGACATTTTGATAATTGATTAACTGGTTTGAGTGTTGTTTTTTTTCAGTAAACACGTGTTCTATGATTAACTAACCAAAAAACGGAATATTTTTGGCTAGTGGAGAAAACAAGATGCTTGAGAACACTGTCAATGAAAGGTTTGTGAATTAAAAATTGTGATTTTCTGATACTTAATGGACAAAATAACTAATCTGTTATCCGAGCAATATCACTGAAAGTAATGGGGGAATAGAGTCAACAGTCCAGTCAGTCAGGAACATGACGACGACGAGTCTAAACCGGCTATCCATTGAATAATATGGGAAAAATATTTCCCATTAATGGGACGACTTAGATTCAGCGGTCTTACATTCCAGTCTGTTTGTTGATGCCTGCAATTTGGCACTGCCCTCTGGAGAAAGTGTTGCGTAACAGCCATACCAATGCAAGAGACATGCATACTGAGGTACTGTGTGTATGGTAGTGGTATAAATGGGTCTTCAATGTACAGTGCTGCCATGTGAAAGCATGCCATGCCTTTCCAATCTGTCCGCCAGAGGGTGCGTTTCTACGTCTATGCTAGTTTTCTGTCTTACCATGATGGCCGGTCCAGCAAAGGCCAGACTGAGCAGCATCAGCAGAGGTATGACCTCATGGTTGGGGTCGATGTAAGGTAGGCTCAGGCTGCGGTCATGGCAGGTGAAGCCAGACTTCACTGGCTTGAACACATCCGTCCACTCCAGGAAGTAAAGGCTGACCACCGATGACACCAGGATTGGCAACTATTGATGGACACAACAGCACAGAGGAAGCAATTACATAAACGGCCGAGGCAGGAGGAGCGTTAACAGATTGCCAATGAATAAATTAATAGATAAACAGACAGTTAATGCTCAGAATGTCCCCATAACCCTATGGTTCAATGAACATACTAATTTGATTTGATAGTGAGGATGGAGGCATGGAAAATAGTTTTCATGACCTTAAGGAGATGAGGGTGGAGCAGAGAAAGATGGATGATGACATGTGGCATAAACATCTAGTGCTTGAACTGATCTCATTTCTCATGTATGAATTATTGAGGGGAAAAAAGCAAGGTCACAATTTTTACTGTCACATTAGATGCTTAAAGGTATAGTTGAGGAAAGTGAGTGTGGTTGTATGAGTCGCTGAGACACACAAAATGTTCACATTAACCTATTAGTCTAAATTAAACTAGACTTTTAAAATACATGTAAACATGTTAGTTTGGCTGAAATTGTACTCAGTCAAATTTCACAGTGTCAGACTAACACACTCAAATGACTACTGCATGTATACTTTCAGTCATCTTCCAACCTTGGCTAATACCTGGAAATATTGGAATAAACCAGTAGCTAGAGGAAGAAGACATCGTTGACAGACACATGGTGAAATTCAGGCCCTTACATTTATTGGACTGATTTTATGCTCTGTCAGCTCAAAGTACCAGAAATTTTTAGCTCGGTTTGTACTGCAGTGATGACTCTCATCCTCTTTTAGGTGAATTTCAGCACCTTCCATCTGGTTGGAGATCTAAAACTAAGCACTGTAGGAACAGCTTTGTTCCTGCTGCAATTGCTCAAGTCTTAGGAATGTATTTTTTACCTTACTTATTTATTTCATTGACTGATTTTTTTTGTCTGTGTCTGTGTTTTGTGTATGGCTTTAAGATGTCTCCTCCTTTTATTGCAAAATAAATGTACCTGCAGATGGAAATGAAATCACAACCACAGTTTAAAAACCTGACCTCACTCACTCACTCACTCACTCACTCACTCACTCACTCACTCACTCACTCACTCACTCACTCACTCACTCACTCACTCACTCACTCACTCATCTTCTACTGCTTTATCCTCCACATGAGGGTGAGGGGTCACAACACAGCAAAGGCAAGAGTGCTAACCACTACACAAACCATGTGGCCCTTAAAAACTGCACCTATCCCTTTAAAGTTCAGTCCCAGCTGTGATTACGTGGTAGATTTTCTAACTTGGAAAGTTACCAAACTGTGGCACTAACAGTCGGACGATCTCATCTGCAAATAAATTGTTCTAATCTTCATAAAATATTTGCCAGGGGTTTAGTTGCCAAAATAAATACTGATAGTGATCTCTGAGCTGGACGAATCTATCAAAGAGCTCCAGTGGTGTATGTAATGTGGCCAGAGATTCATTTTACATCTGGGCTTGGCTTGTTATGTAAATTTCTGCTTCAGATTTGCTGAACGGCTGCAGCAGCAGCGATTTCACCGCTGACCTGTTACTGAGTCACTGAACTGTGCTTCACGAGCTGGTGGCGTTTTTTTTCCCCAGTTAATATTGTATATTTCTTACTGTCAAGACCAATAAGAGAGCAGAGCTTTGGAAGTGAGAGGACATATCTTTTACATAGTGGTACTCGCTTCATCTTTACAGCTTCCCAAAATAGTGAAACACTGAATGGACTTGAGGGCCAGTACGCATCCCAGTTTGGGTCTTTCTGTGTGGATTTTGCATGTTCTCCCTGTGTGTACTTGGATTTTCTCCCCTTTCCTCCCATGGTACAAAAACATGCACAGGTTACAGTGATTGGACGCTCTAAATTGACTAAAGTGACAGAATGTTTGCTCCTGTCTATATGTTTATGAAGTCTATGATGGCGACCTGTCCTGGCTGTACCCCACCTTGTGCCCTATGTCAGCCGATTGGCTCTGACGCCCCCTGCGACCCTCGTGTGGAGGATAAAGTAGTAGACAATGAATGAATGAATGAATGAATGAATGAATGAATGAATGGATTCGGAGTAAGAAAAATGCAGTGCACGGTTACGGAGCAGCTGATTGTTCCTCGGTTTGCAGTGGATGACAACAACCACAATCCACAAACATTTAAGAAAAAAGACCCACGACAATGATCACACAGTTAAAAGACAAATTAATATCAAGCTAATATAATATAAAGCTGTTGTAATGGAAACAATAAAAGTCTGTTACCAGTGTGTGTGTTGAGTGCATTTGTAAATTTGGGTCTGTTTCTCTGTGTTTCCTGTTTGGGTGGGAGGTCCTGAAGTCACTGGCCATATTTTTATTTTTGTGGACATTCAACTTCGAGAAGTGGTTGTCACACCAATCCAATTGTACAAACTTATTCACAACTCGTCCATGATCAACTTTCCTGGAGCAGTCCAATTAAAATCATGTCATCCGCAGATGACAGATTAGATTAGAAAAACCTTATTGATCCACTGGATGGGAAACTTATTTGCAAACCAACAACTCACACTTACAATAGACCACACAATCGAATAAATAGATAATAGAAACATTGTGCATAGCAATGGGTCAAAAAAGAGGGAACGACTGAAAGTGCTCTTTTTTCTGAAGACTGACTGCTGTAACTGTTTTGGCTGTTAAATATATTATATAAAGTATGTCCTTCCGGGAGTAGAACTCTTTTTAGTTTTGCCCTCATTCTCTTTTCCAGAATGACCATAAGAGTGTATAACAGGTTCTTACTAATATTAAAGGATATTAAGAAAAAGAGTCTTACATGAGCATTCTTGAAAACAACATCTTGGTCTTTATTATTTTAATTTATGGTCCAGAAAGACACCATGCCTGTCATCATGGTCGCTCCTACACTTCAGAATTTAGCCAACCAACAAAATATACAATGACAGGGACCAGACACAAACCTGGACTGAAAACAAAAAAGATAAGTGTGTGTTTGTGTATTCACAGTGCACAGTGTGAGTAAACCTGCACTGCAGGAACAACCATTTTAAAACCTCGCATAAAAAAAACCCCTACATCGCATTATGAGGAAAATGGCTGACTGACTCAAATTAAAGAGACCTACCACTCCATAAAAGGCAGATCTTTGGGGAAATGCGAGCATCTACGATTGCTCTGAGATTTTTCTCAGCGAGACGAGGCAAGGTTGGATGAAAACTCCAACTCCATTTCACTTCTTTCATTTCGATTCTGTTGTGTCCAAATTTCTTCTCAAATGTTTTCCCAAACCCTCCGGCTCTGTGGTGAAAGATGAGCACAGAGGAGTGAGAGGCAGAAAGTGGATGTGCAGCTGAAGGCAGATAAGTAAGCACTGAGGATTGTGGTCAGACGTGTCAGTGGGAGTTGAATGTGGCCTGAAGCATCATGGGATTTATCATGAAACTTAATTACCCTGACTCAGTGGTACACTGTGGCAGGCGCGCTGGTCTCTCAGCTGATGCTAAGTAGAGCAGTGTGGAGGAGGAGATGCCACTGAACGACCGAACAAAAGGGGGGGATCTCTTTAAGTCACACACTCCTGACAGGGGTTGAGCTCCTCATACAGAAACACTGTTTTACACACGCACACACACACACACACACTGGTTTCCATCAAAAAGATGTGAGGACCAGTCAAAAACTTACTGTACCCTTAACCATAATTACTAGAGGCCTAACCCTAACCCTGACCCTAACCTTAACCTCACTTTAAAAAATGTCATTACCTTAATATGTAGTAATTTACATTATGGGGACCTAATTTTTGGCCCCATGAAGAAGACAAGTCCCCATAAAGTGACCCCACAACATAAGGAATACCAGGTACACACATACACACACACATTATATGGTCATGGGTCATGGGTGTAAACATTCAACCTGAATAAGGAAAAGAAGCACCACGGAGCAGTCAGTCAGCTGTTAGCTGGCCAATCACAAGCGAGTGGGAATGCACTTGGTAGCTGGCCAATCACGAGAGACTCAGTGTTCTGGGGGGCGGGCATTAGCTCAGAAACAGAGCGCCTGTTCAGAGGCTGGCAGAGAGCAGCAATAAACTGGCTTAATCTGAAGAGATTATGAGGTTTTTGACCATAAATATTATTCAGTTTATCTAAGTAGATATCAGATTTTTGGTTCACAAAGGCCATTCTATGTGACCTTTAGGTCATGGTCCGGTTTCCTGCTTCCTGTCCTTTTATTTTTGTGTTTAACCTGCACTTCCGGTGCAGCTCCTTCTGTTTTTTTTCAGGGATTGACTGGCAAGCCGGGCAGAGCCTCTGATCCCCGCACCTGCTTCTCATCTTCCTGATTACCCGTCCTGAATATAAGCCTGGGGTTTTGCTGCAGCAGGTGTTGGCGCGTCTCGCTTTGCACAGTGGTAACGCCGTCATTTAGACATCACCGTTTGTTGCTCTACAGCTCGTGCTCTTTATGTTCTCTTTTTAATTCCACGTTTCCTTTTTCTAATGTCCTTATGCAGAGGTCTCCTGTCCAGCAGCCAGCCAATCTTCTCGCCCTCAGTTGGTTGGTTCCTTAGCTCACCATTGTTGTTTTCATTTTTTTTTTTTGCAAAATAAATTCTCTTTTTTACTTGCCACAAATGACAAAGTCTCTGCTTAACCTTGGTCCATTCGCAACCACGAAACCAATCATCACACTTTAACGTGCATTTGTACAGTGGTGCAATGTCATGACTCACAGCGCTAATGTTTCAGATTTGCAGCTTCCCAATTCTGGTTGGGGCTTTTTTTTTGCCTCTTTCCTCTACGGAGCTCCCCCTACTGTGTACCACTTGGAGCCAGCGAACACAACCATGTCCATGCAGGTCTCGCTCAGTCAGACAGTCATTTCTTCTGCCTGTCATGATGAACATGTTGCCTTGATTTTGTAGTTGGTACTTGGTTAGGGTGTGTGTCTGTAGTGCTGTAAAGCAATATGTGTTTCCTGCCAGATCCAAGATTTTATGAGACCTTCTGATTCTGAGGAATGGGTGGAGACAGCCTCCAATCTCCCCGCAACAAGACATTTAACATCACAATCTCTCCAGAGTTGTTAAATTAGGGTAAAAATCCAGCATCGTTCTGTTTGTGTGTCACTGGTGTAAAGGCATGTTGTAGTTTGAGACACTTCATGACAGTTCTCCCCGACTGAGAAGCTGCAAATCTGGATACCAATTTCAGCATCTTAACAAACACCAACCCTAATTAACCTATATATCTTGTACGCTTTTATTGTGATATGTAAGTCTCCTCCACAGTAGAATGAGGGAAAACTGACTTGACTGGACTTGACTAGATGTATTTATAAAAAGCAGGTTGAACAGAAAAAAAAAAAAAAAAAAAAAAAAAAAGTGTCTGTACAGAGACTGAACTGAGGGATGCCATGAGCAAATATCAAACACCAACACTCTTCTCTGCATGACAATGGTGAGAAAAAGCTTTACCTCCTCAGCACCTCGTCTTTTTTGTGCAGCTCGGGTCACTTGGAACTTTAACAGGAAAGCGTGTGGGAAAGGAGCCCCTGCTGACAGATACAGCAGTCCAAAGACACACAGATGTGCAGACCAAAAGGAACTCAACAAGTTACTGAAAGATCAGTCCTGAGCATCCACTGCTACTGGATGTCAGCCCAGTTCTACAGTACGTGAATGAGCTAGAGAAGCCAGAGATGATGATCATTATTTCGTAAATAGTGCTGCACAGATTCATGCTAATGAGCAGGTGAATCATAGAAATTAGCGATTTTTGTATTATTGTAATAGACTACAGTGTTTGTGGTCTAGTTTCAATGATTGTTTAATCCTGTGGGTGAGAGCTGTGCTGACGCCTTTTTAAAGTTGCCACCGATGTTTGAAAATTCTGTTATTATTTATTACCCCCGCCAAGGAGGTTATGTTTTTGTCAGCTTTTGTTTTTTGTCTGTCTATTAACTAAATGACTCAAAAGTTTGAAAGTTTGAAAATTTTTTGAGGAAACTTTTAGGAAAGGCGTGAAATGGGACGAGGAACAGATGATTAGATTTTGGTGCTGATCCAAAATGCCGTCTGGATACAGGAATGTTTTTATCATTAAATGTCGAAGCAGTCACTGCAAAGCCTGATCACATGACACACGTAGCAGCACTGTGCATGTCCTGCCACCTTCTGCAATTTAACGGTACTGCAGTTCATTACCTCAACCAAGGAGGTTATGTTTTTGCCAGTGTCTGTTTTTGTCTGTTTGCAAAAAAACTCAAAAGGTTATGGACGGATTTTATGTTTGTAATGGGACAAGGAAGAGATGATTCAATTTTGCTGCTGATCCGGATCGCTGTCTGGATCCAGGACTCTTTAACACTGCTTGGTGGATGTCTGCGTTCTCCGAGTGCTATATAGTATTGTTAGTTTAGTATAGTATTTATTTATTCACATCAATCAACACAGAAAGAACACAGAATCCATTCCCAGCTGCTGTACTCAGGTATTTAATTTTATTCTTCTTTTCATAGATGCTGACTTCACCTGCTTCTTCCAGTAAAGTGATTTTTCTTTCCCTGGTTGTTGGAACTAGTTTGATTAATTGCTACACGCCCGCACTTGGTGTGAAGACACAGGGTGCGTTGAGTCATTCACACTTTGGAGGCACTTATTCATCTCACTGTTCAAGTTCAAAAGGACTTTCATATTTAAAAATAGATAATACATTTCTATTCTTTGGTAATCACAACATTGATAACCACATTACACTGAAAATCCATCATACTGGTTTCAATTGATGATATATTATCATGGAATCTACCAGTTGATTAGATCAAAAGAAGAAAAATAAAATTAATTGCAATCTTGTAAGGAGACAGGGCTTTAACATCATATTTATTTGCTGGGCTGTGGCCAGATTATATGCTGAATGCTCCTCTAATTTATCCAGCACTAGTGGAACAATAGATGTGGCCACCAGTGGCTGGGGACAATTTAAAGTGTCCAGTTAACAATGAGCAACAGGTAGTCGGTAACTTGCTCAGGGGTACCCCTGCCCTTAATCTATGGGCTATCCATACTTAATTAAGCATAAAGAGGAGAACCACTTTACTTACTCCATGTTTCAGGAAAAGAACTTGAAACGAACACGTCAGCTGATGTGATTGAACTCAACAATCTGTGGATTTTTCCCCGAGTCCAACAGACTCGGGCACAAATGATCTAATTTAGTTTTCAGGGACAGTTTGGGGTTGAAACGTGGACCCAAGCGGCACCTTGAGGGATGATAAACAGAACTAAATATTACCAGCAACACTGAATGTGATTTAATTGCAAAGACAAGAGGTGAAGAGACATTTACTTATTGTCCACTGGTGCTCTTAAATTTCCCCGTGGTGCACCGTGAAAAGGCACGCCAGCAGGAATTCTCCTGTTCCACACTGAAGGCAGCTTCTGCCTCATCACGGCCTCCCCCTCCCCCCCGACTCTCTCAGGTCTTCTTCAGCCTCTCTCACCTCTCCACCAGCATCTCACCCTTTGTGTAAATGAGATATGTAGGTCAGTGGTGTCAACGCAAGCACTGCTCATGCTCTGTAGATGAAACTGCTCCAGGAGCGACACTGTACTCTCTCCCTCTCTCTCTCTGTTCTTCAGAGTAGATATCTGCTGGATATTCTGTGTTATAATTTTTTAATTTGCGCAGCACAATTTCAACTGCAGTTGATCCCCTTGACTGTCTCTTCATACACTCATTTTCCTTTTCATTTGTTATTGAGTAGAGTAAGCAGTATAAGCGAAAAGCAGCTTAGCAGAAAGCTTTAAAATCTAACCATTTATCCGTTCACACTCCGTATGACCTCAGAGGTGTTTGGATGAGAAATTCAAAAGATATTGGAAAAATGAGACAGATATAAGCATAACTTCCACCTGGTCTCACATGGAAAAATGAATGGAGATAGACGCCGCCTTCATCTTCATGTGATCTGTGTTCCAGTCCCTGCTGCAACCATGGTTGTAAGTTGACAGTAAGTGTGTACAGTGTCGACTTTGACTGTGTTTAGATAAGAAATGCAAGGGGATGGTGCCAGGTGCTGTTTTCACTACAGATGAGATTAGAGGGGCTTTTCATTGTACAGCTCTAGCACTGCTCGGCTCAACTCTACTCGTTTTTTTTTTTTTTGTTTTTTTCCTTTTCCATTAGGGACAGTACCTGGTACTTGTTTTAGTACCTGCTCTGGCGAGGTTTCAAGCGAAATGAGCCGATACTAAAATGTGATGTGGATAGACTGCCGGCCACTGATTGGTCAGAGAGTGTTGTCACTAGAAGAGTCATGTGCGCGTTGTCCGACACAAGAATCAAATCCACCACTTTCAAGAGAGTTACAGCGAGCATACGTGGCTGCTGTCGGCAACAATACATCATTGCGGAGCAGACGTTTCGGTGTTTGGTGGCTGATGAGAGGATCATGGCAGTTTCAACAATGATGAGGTACTACTGTATGAAGTACTGGAAAACAATGCGCCTAATCCCAATCCAAGAAGAGTCGAGTCAAGCAGAGCCTAGCAGTGCTAGAGCTTTATAATGAAAAAGCACGTGCAGTTGGGCAGAGATAAAAGCATAAATGCGTAAGTATTGTAATGTTTATTGGTTTAAACACTCCCAATACACCAACTTATTGGGTATCGGCAATAAGTCCAATATGTGAAGTAAAGTTGTATTTCTGAGTTAGATTCAAGGATCCAGTGATCACGGACAACATCTCGTTTCTGCTTTGAAAAATGCTGAATGACAATCTTCCAAACACAACAGATTTGTCACATCTGTTTTGTGCTGTTCTTCTCGCTGGCTACATATTCCATGTTTTTCAGGCACTAAAATGCATGTAAGGATAATTTTTGGCATGGTTCTATGACATAGTGCAGTTGGTGTGTGGATTTAATTTTCTGCTTTCTGCGCTTACTTTTTTGCATATTTAAATTTGAATAAGTGTCTGGCCTTCTGCCATACAGCACTCCTCTTAAAGTTTCCCCTCACAATAAATCCATTGCTGGCTCCCATGTGTTCCTGGCGGTTCCTCAGTGATTACAGAAATGACAGAGCCAGGAAGATACAGAGCACTTTGAATAATAGATATCTAAAAATGGAAAGCAGGTTCCGCTGGGACTTGGCCGGCATTTAGTTTTGATGGGTGCTGTGCCAACAGTCATGGAGCTTTCCTGTGGAGTCGAGCTGCCCAACTACTTGTGACTCCAGTCTTTCAGAATATCAAATGTGTGATGAAATGAAGCCTGGCAACTCTTGGAGATGATTTGCATGAAACAATGAGAAATTTGAAAGAAAGTTTTGTCTGATACTAAAACGTTAAAACTTCTCCAGGCTAAAAACTGCAACAGTGCAACAGCAACAAATACTGTTATGTTTTGCAGGAACATAACATGTGCTGCAAATATGTTACTAATGAACATACAGTATCATCAGTAAAATGATCACAGACACCTTTCATCCACCTTTAAAAAACCAACCAAGCAACCAGTTATCCATTGCCTAACTTAATTATCACATATATATGTGATAATTAAATAATTATGAGAAAAATACTAGGAATGAACAATAGTATCTGCAAAGTATTGGCTTTAAAATGTATTTGATATTTGATAATGATATTGGTAAACAGCCAAGATCCCCCAATATGACAAATGACTAAAACAGTAGCAGAATAAGCTGCTACCTCCCTGACTTCCATGCCCTCTAGACAACTATTATTTTTATGTTTAAACAGAATCAAAGCAGATCTGCTTAAAAAAACCCTACAAGGCCATTATAATCACAGCGTTTCATTCCTTAACAACCCGAATGTCCACTATTTTGTCATCTCTTCACCAAATGTGAAGGAAACTCAAGTGTGTATGTTTAGTTAACAGCATGAACATCTTGGGTCATGAGCAAATATGTGACAGGCTATGCTCTATGCTGTGGACACTGCTGTTGTGAAGGAGGCCAAGTTGGTGTACCAGAAGAGGACACAAGGTAGAGGACAAGATGGAGAGTGTGGTGACCTCTAAAGGGACAATCTGAAACCAAAAGAAGTGACAGACTCGGCTCACTACAGTAGAATCCATCAAAATGCTTTGGATTGCTAAACTGTCCGTCAAACCCCCGACGCTGTATACCAAGTTTTGTGCAACTTCAGGCTCCATGACAATAATATCAGCAATGAATCAACAGTACATTTTTGGGGCTTCCTGTGTAAACTCTAATAAAGGTTTTCTGCATCTGAATGCAGAGAAATTACAAAGTCAAAGCATTTCCGTCTGTTTTTGAATTCTGCTTGAATCTTGTCAAGCACCGTTAAAACAACACAATGTAGGATTTCTGCCTTCAAATAATGTCTCCACTACTGTATCAACTTACAAATAAATAAAACAACATCATATTTGTATACAATGCTATAATATTGTCTACTGTACCTGGTCTGAAGTATATATTTTGTAACAAACAACACCATTTAGCAACTGTGAGGCAAATCCTACATTGTGTTACTTTAGAGAACTCGTTAGAAATAAACATCTAAGACTCTGATTAGAACCTGATATCCACTATCTCTAAGGTCTTTGCATGAATGTCTGGTTCACTAAACAAACTGTGTCAACTGCCTGTCTTTACCACTACACTAACTGGCAGACGTAAGTGACAGTGAGGAGTGAATCCGCTGCAGGCTGAGAAGGAATGAATAAATAAATAAATACATCACAGCACAACATGCCTCAGTATTCCTTATACATCCATTCTCTCTCCGTGAATAACCGTGGCTCCTCTGGGAGGGTTGAGCTCAGCAGTGAGGCACCACTGGCCTAGATGTGCTCACACTCAGTCTCATTCTCTCTGCTCCACAATCATCTCACTTCCATTTTGCAGAAGTTTAAAAACACTGCTATTTAGTTTGAAAACTCCTGTGTTTCAGTATAGACGGTAAAAGTAAAAGCCCCACTCACAGCAAACAAATGCACAGGAGGGAACATTTATGGTCGTGTTATTATGGATGCAATCGCTGCTGAAAATGAGCTCAAATAGTCAACTGGACACAGTGAGTTTTTAGTAAGTTCAATTTTGAAATGAAAATGTCATAATAAGGATGTCACACACAAAGCCATCATGCTCTGTCTCTGTTGATGACATGTGCATTTTCAGTAAAAACAAATCATTTATTAACTGGCTCTTGATTTTATCATATTCACTATCACTTCATTACAGTCATTTTCTGACCACTGACCACTTTTAGTGTGTGCCGTGTGACCAGTCATACTGCCATCGCAGGTACACGTTCAGCTTACTAACATGAGGAAAGTAGAAGCGTTTTGCAAACCTCACATGCACGTCCACAATATTCATACTGGATTTATCGCTTTATCTTGGCTACTGGTCACGTTCCTGTCCCCAGTATTTCTACATGTGCTGTATTTCAATCTTGTTTTTCCCCCATGTTCAGCTAACGGTTGTTCCTCCCTCCTCATGCCTCCGTTTGTTCCACTTTGGAGGAAAAGCAGCCTGAAGCCTCACAGTGAAGCCTCACGACACAGCACAGTTCAAAGAGAAGTGGAGCAGGAGAGTCACAAGGTCGCCTGGCTTACATTCAATTAAAACAATTTTTCAATCTTTTTAACCTTTAACAGATCCACATTGTTACTGATGGCTGACCAAATTCACAGATAAAAACTTATCTGACACTAACATGAGCCTATCCAGGCAATAATGCATGACTGTACTTGCATTATAAAGCTGAATCTTGGTTTTTATATTTTCATCAACTTTCCCTTTTACACCACTACTTTTCCTGTGTAAAGTGCATACTTTTAGTGGAACATTTTCTACAGCTGTTACTTTGGTCTCCCTGTGTGTGTGTGGGGGGGTTTCTCCAGGTTCTCTGGTTTCCTCCCATAGTCCAAAAAGATGCAGAAGTTACTGTAAGTGGACACTAAACTGACTGTAGGTGTGAGAGTGAATGGTTGTTTGTTTCTGTTTGTTTCTTCACCCCTTTCACCCTGTGTCTGCTGGGATTTGCTCCAGTGGCCCACACGTGCAAGTGGATAGTGCGTGAATGAAAGTCAAAATATCAAATTCCATTGAATTTAGTAAAGGATTAACAATCAATTAATCGGTGCAGCCCTAACAAAAACCATTGCATTGCAGAGTATTTTACTCTGAAAAGGTCCTACAGATTAGAGGTAACAAAAACAAGTACACACACTGTCTACAAACCTACTGCCACTGTGTGTTAACTGCATTAATGTACTACAGGATCATCATGGATAAATGCATGGGGAAACCATCATCTGCGTGATTTGGTTCACCTTATTGTCCACTTGAAGAGAAGCAGTACTGAATACTGAACACAATAATATGATGACAATATATACTTTTCCTTGCTATAAAAAATAAAATAGGCTTTATTTAACTTTGAAAGAACTCATTTCTTACACATTTTGACAGACAACACATTTTGACAAAGAGAGAACGGTGCTTTGAACCAGTCATGTGGCTGGAATAGCTGCACACCCACACAGGAGGGAGTCAAAAGAGAAAACGATGACAGGAAATTCAAAAGGTGTTACTGAAGGAGGCTGCGAAGAAGACACCTGAAGCAGCGCCATCCACTGGAGAATGCAAGACTTTACAGTCTACAACCCAATTATGTTCTTCTTTTAAAGCCAACTTAATGTCTGCACCACAACAGTAGACCATAGTGTCTTCTCTGTCTACTTTATCACCAAAGACATTGTGCATTTAAGCACGGTTGAAAATAACAGATTTAATCAGCTGACAAAAGGAAATGACTCTCATTACCAACTCTATTTTTCTTAGAGTTTGATGTTTTGCTGGGTTTGTTTGCCAACAATTTCACCTATTTTGAGACTCTACAAAAAGACAAAATGACAAAGCAAGAACTTGGCTCCTGTTATTTAACTTTATTTAGAACTGATCAAAGAATGTATTTTGTTCTCCCGTTAAATCTTTGAAACTCTAAATATTTATAAATACCTATTTTATTTTTCTAAACTCATTTGCAGAACATGCGACAGTCATCATATTCAACTTGCACAAAAATAAACTATATTTAAACCAAAATAAGCCTTTCCTATCTTTACATTTCACTTCAGAGTAAAGGGGAACCTTAAAGCTTGACAGAACTATTGATGTGTGTAAAACCTCCTCCTGCTTATATCTATTAAATTATAAGAATAGATTGGTCATGAGCAGTTCACAAGCATGAGAAAAACGTCTGTCTTCCAAACTCCGGCACATGAGAGCTAATTTAAGTAATGCAGGGTTCACAGTGTGCCGAGGTCACAGGAGCAGCTCAGGAGGTGCATTCTAAGACCAGTTCAACATCATCCCCTCTGCGAGATCCACAACATACTGACTTAAGAGGAGCAGCTTCGGGACACATTCAAGAAGCCTCGCAAAATATTAAAAAATAATAAATTGCAACACTTCTTCAAACTCGTATGAACTCCACTAACTGAATGCTTGCTGCTGCTGCTGCCACCATGTGATAATAGATGCAGCACATATTAGTTAATCATTGGAGTAGAAATGTTTGTGATATTAATCAAATATGCGGATCATAAGGGATCCCTAAATGCAGATGGTGAAAGAGGAGGAAGAAGAAATTATTACTCGTGCCCATCTCTGCCATTGAGCTAAAGTAGTAAAATAATTGATTCCATACACCAAAACAAAAATAGATTTTATTACTTGAGCCATTTGTTAAGTGGCTAAAATCTGTTTTCTTCACTGAGATCAGAATCGGTGCAAATGTGTATAGTGTGTTTTCTGTCAGTTGCATATTCAGGTTGTCATGCTTTAGATTTAATAATGTACAGGGCTGCAACTAACGATTATTTTCATAATCGCCTTGTTTTGTCCACAAATCAAAATTATTTACTTTTAACGATTTCTTCAGAAAAATCAGAGAAACTCATACACTCATAGTGATTAGTGCAGTGAAATAATTCCCAAAACAAAACAAAACTGAAGGAATTCCCCTGTCAACATCCCAGTTGAGGGAGGAATCGATGGGAATGAGGCAGGCATCCCAAGAGCATCCATCATTCAGTACTGGAGACAAATCTATAATGCATGATGCCACTTTGATTGGAAAGCCACGTGCCAGTGGTGAATTGGAGCATGCATAAAGTGCACAGCAGGGGAACCAGTGACAGCCACTACAAGCTGCATGCAGTCTGTATTTAAATGGTTCCACATCACTCAGTCTCAATCCAACTCCAAAGTGACGCTCCTCCAACATAAATGTAAGCCCTCAGAGAGTGCAAACCTCCACAAGGTTTAGAAATTCAGTCCTGAATCCATCCACATTACCACCACAATCCACTCATCGCTTCCTTTTTTCCAGAAAATTCCATCAAAATCCAGTTACTTTCTTTGAGTTATGCTGCTCACAGAAAAAACAGACCCTCAGTGGCAGAGGTAATGAAGAAGGTGCCTCAGAAGAGTCCGGCTGACTGACCCTGTACTGAACCATACAGTCGCCCTCTAACATCCATCACAGCTGCTCTGTGACCTGTCCACACAAACTCAGATTTAAAGTTACACGCCGTCCAGTCCTCATCATTCTTGCCTTCTACTGTGCATATACTGTGCATGGTGCTGCACATCAGATTTAATCTACTCTGTTGGATTGTTAGTGTGAAGAATCATTTATGATGCTGCTGCTGCTGCTGCTGCTGCTGCTGCTGCAGCCATTTCAGCTCATGCTGCACTGAACTGTAAATAAGTTGCAGATTATTCAAACAAACTGGACGTTTAAAGCAATTACAGTCTGGTCTCATTTTCTTTTTTTCATAAAGGAGGACACTAAAGTGTATTTATCTGTGGGAGGGAACCTTTAATACATGTTGTTTCAACTGTTATCTGCTTCAATCGATGAGCCGATATGATACCCTGTATCAGTAAAATAGTTTGACTTGAGCGTTATGCTTGTGAAATGGCGGGTTCTTCTTCTTAGTAAATACATCAACACTAATGGGCTTTATATGTGTGCAGTAGTTTACATGATGTAAAGCAACTTACAGACAAACAGGTGTCGCTAGATACACAATGATATGATATTGGTCTCAAAAACGTGGTATCGACCATCACTATCTTACTTCTGTTGTACACTGTTTGTTGTCTACTGTGACTGAATGATTTGGGAGAAAATGTCAAGGGAGAGTTTTGCGATTTGCCACATAATTTAAGTTGGCTTCTGCTGAGACTACTGCGTGATGGATTCCAAACGTGATGGAGCACTATCCCCACAGCACCATTCAAACAACTAAGCACCAGTGAGTGCATTTTAGTGCCATCTACGGGTGAAAATACACATTGCAACCAACTGAACGAGGAATGAGGAAAGTAACAAAAACACGTCAGTTCTCTATGTTCAAGATAAATAAATGAAATGTTATTGTTAAATATTCTACTCTACTCAGGTGTATACATAGTAAACCATCTACAACGTATTATGAGAACAAATTGATACATTGTACAGGTAAAAAGAAGTGGTTTTGGTGGTGTGATGATTAATGTAAAGGATGAATGAAGAGGATGCAATTAAGAACCCACCTCTACGAAATAGAAACAGGGCAGCAGACTGACACTGTCTTTGGTCAGCATCCCCTTCTCTTTCGCAGACATGGTCAGGCCTCACGGAAATCCCAACAAATCTGAGATGCGGCGAAGAGGGAAGAAGAATGGCTGAGCTGAGCCGAGCTCCGTCCTGCCTCCTCCGGGCTTCGAGCCGGGATCAGGAGCAGCGCTCCATGCTGCCGATTCCACGCGATCCAGATGTGCACGGACCTGTTCAGTCTCTGCTGCTGCTGCTGCTGCTGCTGCTGCTGCTGCTGCTGCTGCCAGTGACGACGAGGAGCCCCGACTCGGTTGCGTACATGCCAGGTGAAAAGACCGGAGCCACAGCGCTGGAGAGGAAGAGGAGGAGGAGGAGGTGGAGAGGCGGCGCAGGCGCACTGAGTGATTGTTGACAGCAGATGGTTTTAACAGCTGACACTTACAATGGACATATATGGAGGAAGAAAAAAGACTACATACAGCAGGATGACTGCACACAAATGTAAATGTTATATCATACACACAATCAGCATCTCGACATGTATGACCATTCCATTCCAGTGTTGAATTCCAACACAGACACACCTCTTTCTATTTCGTGAGGTACTGATGAGGTAAGTTAAATCTTATTTTATGAGGACAAGACACTCATCACTGTCCACTTGCACAAAAAAAGGCAAATGGCAGCTGGGGTGAAGTGCAGGACGAGAAAGCACCTGTACGGTCAGAGTGTGTAAAGCTGGTAAAGAGGTTTGAAGAAGACCATAAGGATTGGACCATAGAGGACTTGAGTAAAGTCAGCTTCTCTGACCAACACCTGGTTGTCTATTGGTTAGATAGAGACCTGGAGAGGCCTACAAGCCACAGTGTCTTCACCCACTGTCAGATTAATCAGGGCTGGGATCAGGGCTGGAGTCTGTGAAGAATGCATGAACCACGTACAAGGTTATCCTGGAAGAAAAGTTTAAAAATGCCCCAGTTTGAGGATTGGATTTTCCAGCAGGACAGTGCTCCATGCCACACAGCCAGGTCAACCAAGGTGTGGATGAAGAACCTGTCATTGCCAGCCCAAACTCCAGACCTGAACCCCCACAGAAAACCTCTGGAATGTGATGAAGAGGAAGATGGATGTCACAAAATCTATTTCTGAACTCTTATAAGTTCGGACATTAGTACTGTGTTGTTTAAAAACCAAATATGAACTTGTTTTCTTTGCATTATTTGAGATCTGAAAACACTGCACCTTTTTCGTTATTTTGACCATTTGTCATGTTCTGCAAAAACATCTCTAAAAGGCAATATTTCTGTTTGAAATTTGGGAGAAACATTCATTTTACTCAAACACATACTTTATAAATAGTAAAATCGGAGAAACAGGTCATTTTGTAGTGGTCTCTTCATTTTTTTTCTAGAACTTTATATGTATATATTTGTGTCTGGACCTCACGTGTGTGTGACAGTGACAATTATAGTACATGATTTTGGTTGTTTCATGGATAATACCATCATTTTTATTTTAATAAAAAGAGTGAAATAGTCTTTTTGAGTATGTATATGTACATATTAAAAGCATTAAAAATAAACAAAAAAGTGTTTGAAAAGTGCTTGAATTATATGCATGGTGTATAAACCATGCATATGTTCAGCTGTGATGAGAGAAGCTGTAATCACACAGTTACAGAGGTGCAACCGTCAGCTTTGACACAATGGCCAACACTTACACCTCTGTTTCTACACACTGCTCTGTGAGTGTCGGCCCAGAAAGTGGACACCACCTTCACACTCAGTCTGAGTGTGTGTGTGTGTGTGTGCGTGTGTGTGTGTTAAATAGGACTCTTGTTACTGCTTGTGGAACCAATACAGACTGACTGAGTGATGAAGAGTGATGCTGCTTTCAGGATCCACTCAGATGTTCCTCTGCTCATTAAAGTGCTTTACATTCGGATAAATTCATGCATATCAGTAGTTAATACACACAAAAAAAAAAAAAAAATACAGTGAATACAAGCATACTTTGTGATGAACTCATTATGTCAGATACAAATATAGTATTATATATACATTATATTTAAATGACGTGAGGAAAAAAGATGATAAAAAATAGAGAGCATATTAAAAAGAGCACGTATGCCTTGTGACCCTTTTTTATACCTTTTTTTTTATATATAATTGGATTTTATTTAATCAGGCAACAAAACAAACAAGGTGGCATAACACATATACAATCTTTTTGAGTAAAATAACCAAAACAACTTAACGTAAACAATTTCAATTCAAACCAAAAGTTTGTAACTAAACAAAAACTGCGATGGCAATGTTTACAAATGTATGTTTAATCAACCAGTCACAATTTAAAGAAACAATTGAAACACAACAATGAAAAATTGAATTTAATTTTCAATAAATAGGCAGAAATTTCTTGAAGGGAAAAAAAAGGACAAACTGCAGTAACAGTGTTGTCCAGTGTATATGCTGTGTAACAAATGACATTAAGAATAATTCAGAGATTGTTCAACTGAGCAGCCTTGTATGAAATAACAGTAACTGTGATTCGACAGTGCATAGAGTCATTATTTGGAAAAAAACCCCTCAGTTATGTTTTAAATATTATATGTATTCTTATGCAACAAATTCAACTTTCATGAACCTAATTGCTCATAACAGTGCAGCATTGAATTTACATGCATTAAAGGAACAGTTCAGTTTTTTTTAAAGTCTGGTTTAAAACTCTTGCAGCTTACTGTTGTATCTATTACGACTGAAAACATTGCAAAGAAAATCTGACATCACTGCGCACATGAGACACACATATGTTCAAATATTACAGGCCCTCATTCAACCTAACTTTAAACAAATGATACACATTTGACAAGAGGTCCCATTTACACCAAGCTGCATACAGACACATTATTGATAAATATGGCTGCATATACTGGTCACAGGAACAGATCCAAAATTCACAGTGGCACACTGATGTAAGTTAAAACACTTGCAAGATTCATGCAAAAATAGGATGAGAAAGAATCATTTTATGGGTTTATTTTGGGTGGGTGTGTCCACTGCAGACTCCTCAGCACTAAATGACTCTGTTTCCCAGACAAATAATCAAGTAGAAAGGACCACACTTAAGTAAAAAAAAAAAAACTGTCATTGCCCGTAATAACAAGTCAACAACCTCACTTAAAAAAAAACAAACAAACAAAAAAAAAACTAAACTAAACTATTCCTTTAAGTAGTACCCCATTATATGAATAGATTAGGCAGAATAAGTACAGAAAATATCACAGTTTTGTTATTTAAAGATTTGTATCACATTAAATTCCAATCAACATCCGCTAAAATTATTATTATTTTTACTATTACTATTAGAGGATAATGTCTGTTCCGATGTCACCTGAAGGCACCACTCACCTCTGAGACTGAGACTGGCCCTGAACGGCGCATGCGTATTAGCGACGGAACCCCCGGTGTACGCAGCAGTGAGGACCCGGTAGTGAGACAGAAACAGCGGTGAAGTGTTGAGAGACAAGCCGCAGCTGGAGCCTCCGTGTCGGCAGCTGCAGACACACAGGAGTGCGTCTGCTCAAGCTCCAGAGAGGCGGCACTGGCACCAGGAGCTGTCCAAGGTAGGAGGCTTGTCCCCGGGATGTCCTTCAGCCTTCACACCGAGTTCCACACACTGAAACACAGTCAATGCCTCATTAGCACTGAGTCAGCAGGTTAGTGATAATCAATATTCAATTCACCAAACAACACCAACATAGTCACTGTACATGTACAACGATGCACACACAGAGGACAATACACTGACTTACATTCATTTCCTGGATACTTTCCTCTAACCTTAATCATAATTACTACTAGTCTAAACCTAACTTTAAATTAACCTAACCCCATCCTACCCATACAACATGTCTTCTCCTTAAAATATAACGTTAATATATAATTTACGTTATGGGGACTTGTTTTTGTCCCCATAAGCAAGACAAGTCCCCATATTGTGACTGTGTAAACAAATTTAGTCCTCACAAGATAAGGAATACCAGGTACACACACACACACACAGGTTTTCTTCTTTGGTCACTGCATTGACTTCCATTCATTTGGACAGCACGAACAAAGCATTATCCCATTAACCTAAACCATAACTAGTCCTCAGAAATTAGGTGCTGTCTCGTTAGCACCAGGTTTTGGTCTCCATAGGGACCACTGGTCCTGACAAGGTCAGTGTTTCTGACAAAAAAGGTCATGGATCGGTAACATATACACGCACACACTCATGGCATCTCTGGTTACTCAGCAGTGACATAGTTAGTGAGTCAGTGTGACATCCTGAAGCCTCTCACAGGATGGTACTGCATTAGCTTAATCAATACTGTGATATTAAAGCAATAGTCTAAAACCATGGTTCTCAAACTGTGGTACAAGTACCAAGAATCATACGCGAGCTTCCTCTGGTGGTGCTCTGGTAATCAGAAATGCAGTTCTACTGCATAGACCAGGGTGTGTTTGTAGAAAATGAAACCAATTGTGCATGTTAAATTTAGAAAATCCCAATCATACACTCTAACCCTAATCAAAACTCGGTATCACCCAAATTTTATACCCATTTTTTGGTCCACCTTTAAATTTATGAAACAATTTATTACCACCACCTCTGACCTTTACTGCATGAACAAGTCTCATCAGGTCAGTTAGCAGCTATACCTGATTTCATTCCTGAAAAAAAAACCTACAACCGCTGTTTATTTTTGCATATAAACGTTGGTAATTATTCCCTTTATTGTTTGTGTGTGTGTGGACAGGGGTTCGGGTGTGTGGACGTGAGTGGGTGGGGGGTGGTGTCCTGGTTTGTCGACCACTGGTCTAAACAACACCCTGTCATGTCCAGTGAATCACAACGTCTCACTCTGTACCAACGAAACTGGATGCAAACCAACTGTATCAGTGCAAATAATATGCAAGAGTAGAAAATGAGACCATTATTGCACAATCTCTTGTTTTCATTGCAGTCCTTTAAAACAGCTGCATTCATTTTTTTTCACCAGCATCAGTTTTTAAGCAGTGTTCAGTGATGTTATAGCCATACATAGGGATGCCACTTTTTCGTGTCTGATCTAATACCAATATCACCTTTTAAACTATGAAGTCATTTGTGCTATTTCAAGCTATACATAATTCCTCAACTGTATACCAAATATTCTTCTCCCATAAAGAAGAAATAAACAGCCCACAACATGACTCAATGTCATGCATATTAACAGCTTCCCTAGGTAACATTTTAATGTACCTTCTAGAGAAACAGATAAAACACACAACAACAAAGGGGACATTTTGAACCTTCTGTGTCTCCATTCAGTTTAGTTGGATTATTAGTCAAAAATGTCCTTGCTGACTGTGATGTGATGAGAACCAACCTGAGACATGGACGCCTGATCTCAGTGAAAACATGGCTACACTTACCAGAGGGAACACAGGGAAAATGGATTTTAGCCACGTTTTAGCAAAATTCTTAGCTGCTAATAAAATCTACTCCTTTGATATTGTAGGTCAGTGTTCTGTGTTGAAGCTCACCATTTGGCAGCCGTTTCCCACTGTAAACCATTCCCTCCCTGCACCAACAATCCATATGAGAAAATCACCGATTTTAAATCAAATCACAGTTTCAATCATTACTGCCTGCATCAGTAAGTGGAAAATGATGCTTTTATGACTGGAGTATTTGAAATCCTTCATTCGGTTTGATTTGAGTGACACAAATTCACCTCCTTCACTTTTAATAAGTAAAATTTTAACTAAAGCAAAAGGAAATGGCCACTTGACAACCAGCCCCATCAACTGTCCATACATATTTTTATCTCTCCTCTATATGCAGCACTTTTTCCTTTTCATTTGTATATAGCACAGGAGGATGGCTTGACACCACTTTTTTTTGTCCGATACAATACCAGTGTCACAGTCTTGAGAGTCCCTTGACACTGATATCAGTCCAGATTCTTTTCTTTTTAAATACCAGTCTAACAATTATTCTGCTTCCACAGACAAAATGAGTCAGGTCAAATGGCTTTTTATGTTCATTTTTACAATGATTAATGATGCCTTTGTCACATTTGTTTTCTTGACATTGTGCTTTTAGTTCTGTCTGGGTTTCAGTTCGTTGTTTCCTGTTTTATTGCAAAGATTTTCCTTGTGTGTACCTTGTTTATTTTGACTTCCTGTTTGTTCTTCCCTGTTGCTTGTCTGCCTCGCTCTAATGTGTTTGTCTCACCTGTGTCTGATTGTCCCTCCCTCCCTGGTGTATTTAGTCTCTGTGCTCCTCAGTGTCAGTGTTGGTTTATTTTAGTCCTGTCTGTTCCTCTGGTTTTACATGTCCCTGGTCTGCTCACTGGTGTTGTTGTTGTTTTTTTTTGTTAGTTTAATTCATTTAATACTCTTTTGTTACTTTTTGTCTTTGGCTCCTCCCATTTTTACGTCCCCATGACAGCATTTATGTGACACTTAGGATTTACATATTGTATTCAATTTTAAATTTTAATTTTTTTCTTTCTGATATCTAATCCAATGATTTTTGACCAATTTGACCAGAAGTGAAAATGATTATTGTATTGGCTAATTCCTTAGTAAATTAAAAAAAAAGAAAATGTTCAGCCAAAGTGCATTAAAAAAAACAAAGGGTAAGACATACTGTAGATGAAATAGACAAAAGAAGTACAAATAACAGCAAAATACCATTATTATTAGATCCATTTGCCAGAGAAACCCATGATACGATATTATCACAATATTACAAAATAGTCAGTGTGAATGTGATTAATTATATGTTGGATCTACTGTACTCACACAACAGCTTTAGTGAGAATGAGCACTTGGCAACATCTAGTGGACTGAAACGTCAATTGATTTTTTTTGCTAATGCACAAACAGTTTCATGTTAATTTGTAACATCTGTTAAAAAAAAAAAAAAACAATACTTGAATACTTGGTGTCTCAAAAGTGATAATATCACCACACAATATACTGTGCACTTTATCAACCCCTACAATATATCCTATATGTAGATACTTACGCTACTCAAGGATGTGATATTGTTATTTGACATGGAAAAGTGATATTGAGCCGTTCCTAGTGACAAAAATTTAATATGAAAGGTTCCAAAAACATCAGTGTACTGCCCAAGGACACTCTGTCCAGAGGAGCTGGGGGTCAAACTATTGAACCTCAGGCTAGTGGACCACCTGCTAGAATAAAATTATGATGACGAAATGAAATGTCGTTCTCTCTCTAAATGGTTGATTAAAACTCAGATTCAGCCTCTTGTAACTCGTCTGTTTTGTTTCCGATTTCTCTGCAGCGTGTGTGTTCACGTGAACGTGGAGTCGACATGCCTTCAAAGCAGCTCAGCAGGAAAGAGAGAAGGAAACTGTGCACTTCACTGGCAGGAGAGGTACGTTTGTCTCTCATAAAGGCAGAGCTGAAGATGGACAGCTGTACATTATGAATGCATTTAATTCCCTGCTGTTATATACACAGCTCTTTAAAGCGATTTTCCTCCTGCTGTTAAACTGCTGTTAAGCTGCTGCTTACAGGGAATGGTTTGCTGACACCATCTAGTGGCGAAACAATTGAATCACACATCTCTCAAATACAGGAAGCCAACATTTGAGTCATTATCTATGACTTTACTGTATTTAAAAGCTTTTAAAATAACTGTTCAGCCTTTTTTGCAGTGATTGGGACCTCATGGTTTGCTTTGATGTCTTTCATTGTATCATGGACATGGACAGTAACAGTTTGATCCACAGAGAGCACAGAGCACAGCCCTCTAGTAGCTTTTACAATGCGGCGCCACAATCCATGTCTCCTCTTGATAACCACTCAAAGCTGCTGTACACTGCAGTTTTGCCATTTAAGCATTCACACCCGCTCACTCACAGTTCTCAGACTTTGATCTCAGATTATTCTGTGCACTTGAGATAATCTTGACATGCCTTCATTAAGGCTGCCTGCCTATTGGCTCAGCAATGCTGATGAGATTAAAGCCACAGGTACAAGAATTTGACATTTGTCGAGTGATATTCAAACCCAGAAAAGTGTTGAAGTGTTGATCCCTGGCCTTTTTTTTAAAATGGATTCATACATTTTATTATATTGTTTCGAAGCATAAAGCATACGCATTTCATCTATGTGCAGTGCTTTTTCTTGTACACATGTGTCATATCCATTCTCACACTGTCAGCACAACCTTAAAGGGCAACTTCAGGCTAAATGTCTTTGCCAAGGACACAGTGGCTTATCGACTTGTTGATCTGGGCTCATCGTATTTCGTAGGGTTTGGAACGCTGCTTGTCATACCTTCTCTCTTGAATTACACAACCTCACTCTTTAATTGTCAATATGTGTTTGGCGCCACCCAGTGTTGCAATGCTCTCACTCTCACTCATTTTCTACCGCTTTATCCACTGAGGGTCGCGGGGGCGCTGGTGCTGGTGCTGTTATTATAACAACTTCAAAGCTTTGACTTTCTGTGGTTTTGCTATTTATGGGTTTATCTGAATAAAATTATCATTTTTATTTCACTTCATTCTATAAACCACTGATGTATTTTCATCAAAAGTTCAAGTAGAAATATTATTTGTGAGGATTTATGTGGTGGAAACAGCCTGATGGTTAATGACTTATTTTTGCTGTGTGTCATTGATTATAATTTATTATAAGCATCTGCTAACTGAAGTCTGGCGTTAGAAAAAGATGTTGTTGTGCAGACTGAGCTGCTCCAAGGTTGGCGCCGAAAGGAAGATATTGTTTTGTCCCTTGTCAGTAAGTGTAAAGTAGAGGATCCAAATACAATTTTAAAATTTGAAAAGAAAGAGAGAGACTTTAATGAAACAAAAGCAGACACACAGGATACAGGAAGAGTGACCAAGGACACAACATGACAGCAGGACCAAAACTGAGCTGACATAAGCTGTGTCTCAATCACTCAGGAGGAGACGGAAGTCAGATGCTGTGTGAAATGACACAGGCCAACCCACACAACCCACGGGTGCCCCCCTTACACCGACAGGTTAAACACTGCCCTCCTGCCCCCTTATATGTATATATATATATATAAAACATATCTCCTCACAGATTTATTATTTGAACAATGCATACATTTTGTACACAAAGTAAAACACTATGTCTATAAAAATGGTTTAACAACATCTTACATGTAAGTCAACTATTTAACCAATGCAGTCAACTCTATTGTTAATTATTCACAGCAGATGAAGTAGCAGAACAAATAAGCAGGTCAAATAAACCTGGTTAAGCTTCTACTTTTGCCAAATTTCTAATCCAAAAATATTCAATAATATGAAGAATGGGCTGAAATTACTTCGTAAGTCCCAGTGTTTGGTTTACAATTATCCAGGCTCCACAAAGCCTTTTCTTGTTTTGTTGTAATAAAGGTTTAAAAATTAATGTCCTGTCAAAAAGGTAGACAGGACAGGAAAAACTTGACAAGGAAAAACTTCCAAATAAAACAGGAAACATGGAACAGAAAACCAGACACAGAGAATAATTATTTATTTATTTATTTATTTAGTAAAAAGAGAAAAAGTTCCTTTGTACTTCCCAGCTTCATGACCTTATCATTTTGGACACAGTTTATGATTAATGCATTTCTCCCATGAAATGAAGTGCTCAGTGTGTCAGACAGTACAGACTGCAAGAGCATGTTTTTATTTGCAAGCTTTCCCACCACACTACAGCTGCACATACACATTTAAAATGATTATTTCACATTTAAAATGATTATTTTCACTTTTTTTAAATTCATTAAAAAGAAAATAATTTGGAAAAATACACTTTCAATAAAATTAGTAAAATATAACATTAATGTTTGAGGTATAGCTCATTGACTTTTTTGCTTAGTGTTATTGATTATAATTTATTATAAGCATAAAGACTTCTTTTTTTTTTTTTTTACAATCCTTAATTTTGCGTTAATATTCAACCTTTTTCAGACGTTTCATTAGAAACTTGATGTCCTCATTTCAACTTCCCACTCGTACCTGTTTAGTGTCAGATTCATTCCTCGGCCTCAGCTCAGGCAGAAGGCAGCAATCCCACTTTCTTCAGAAACTGCCTTCTCTAGTTTGATACGTTAAAGACAGAGCTAAAATCATAATATATAGACCCATGGAGACTGTTTATTAACGTCCACAGTTACATTAGCTTGTGATTGAACACCACACTGGGGTGTACTTTATAACAGTGCTGTCCAACATAGCCACCACTGAGGCCACAGTCACATTAATCGGATATTTGTATAGGATTTAATACAGGACTGTTGCCCAAGGTCACATTCTTTACTAAAGTTGCTGCATCATTCCAGGCATAGTAGTTCAAATCAGTTGGATGTCATCCTATTTTATATCAGCTTCACTTTGAGATGTTTAACATGCAGCAGGAGGAGCCTGGAACAGGACATTTGTGCAGCAACTGTATATCAAAGTGCCGAAAACCAGTTTTGAAAAGCAGTAAAGCAGATTTGCTCAGAGGCCGGGGATAAAAAACAAAAACAAAGAGCAGAGGGAAAAACAAAACATGACCGTGAAATGAAGACAGAGTGGAATATGCAACTAGAGGACTGCAACCCAGTCTCCAGAATAGTTCATATATCTTAACCAACAATTACAATAATGCATCATGTTTTTTAACTGCTTGTGGTGGAGGAAATAAAGGTGATAATCATTTCCTGGTAAAGAAAGTGACACCATAAGTAACCTGTGGTAAGGTTTATGTGGAAGAAGCAGCTTATTCAGGCTGGAAAAACCTGTTTTTCTTATAATGTCAATATCCACTCTAGGGTTAGAACACACTGGGATATCACAGCAAAAAATGTACATGTGGGCCCCATGAGGGTTATATTCAGGCTGACAATATGGGTCGCAAGTGGGTGTATCCTTGGGTTCCATGGTAGCCCCACTCGTGTTGGGCCTCATGGGATTCCCATGTGGGACCCATATTACTGAAACAATATGGGACCAGTATATTTTGCCCACGTCAAGTCCATGCCCACTGGAAAGGGTACTAAATGCACATGGGCTTGAAGTGGGCAAACACAGGTCCCCTCCTGGAAACCATGGACAAACCCACTTGGGACCCATATTGTCAGCCTGAATATAACCCTCATGGGGCCGACATGTACATGCTGTCTGGGAAACCACAGCTTGAAACCGGTTTTGCTGTGTCATCCCAGTGTGTTCTAACCCTGGAGTGGATATTGACATTATAACGAAAAACCATCTCGCAACATGTGTGCGAGGCCCTGTGTGTGTGTGTGTGTGTGTGCAACGTGCAGCTACGACACAAATAAGTGCTGTGTTACAATTAAAACAAGAGTGGTTGGCTCTATTATGTGATCCACATGCAGTTTACAAGAAGAGACAGAGCTACAGGAGCAGCGCCGAGTCCTTATATCACCGTGAAGATCTAAAGGATGTTTGTATGTGCACTTTTTTTGCAGTTCTGTAGAAAGAGGGAGAGGAGGTAGAGGGTCGGATCAGCTCAGGTGGTTGATAAACTCACATTGCATCTCTGGTCACACATCAGCGTCAGGCTGTTGCCCTTTTGTTGTTGTTTCTAGATGTGCTTACATATTAAATTATTATTTAATTCAAGGATAAACACCAACATATACAGACTGAAGCAAAAATAATTGATTAGTTAAAATTGTGTTGTTACGTTAGGAAATGGTTACTTTCATTATTTTCTGGTACATTTTTCAAAGCTCTGCAGAAAATGTTTGCATTCAGCTGTGAGGGACTGACAGTGCCCCACACAAAGAAACCATAGATGAACAGTTTTTGTGCTGCTTTTAATTGACTGTCTGTATGCTGCGCGTGCTGTACCTCCACTCCAGCAGTGCGTCAGCTGACAAGATCATCAGTGTTATTATCAATCACCTGTAAAACTATAGCAAATGCATTGCAGTGGGAAGCTGAATTCTAAACTGCTAACATACTTAACCAAAAATATTTATTGTTCAAAATTGCAATTAAAGAAAAAAAAAAAAAAAAACACATATCAATTATGCAGCAAGCGATTTCTTTCTCCACAATGCAATACAAATTTCTAAGTCAAACATTTCATTCTTTGTTGCAACATTTCCGCACTTTTCTTAAAGGCAAGGCAAGGCGGCTTGATTTGTATAGCACATTTCATACACAGGGGCAACTCAATGTGCTTTCATAAAAACAGAACAACATTCAAAGTTTTGGAAACATTAAATTGTACAATTTGAACAAAACCCAATTATAACATAAATAAAACAGTAGAGAGTAATAAAAAGAACACAAGAAAACAAAAGGTTAGACTTAAAGGGAGCATAAAATATGAGAGTGCAGTAAAAAACAATAGTTTATTTAATTTGTAAAGTGCACAAGATTAACATTTAAAAATGCTTTAAAAGAATTCAATCATAAGCATGGGCATGAAAAGCAGTGTTTTTAAACTGGATCTGGTGCCGATTTCAGTTCCACTGGCAGCTTGTTCCACTTGTAACACAAATAGATGATCAAAATTATAATCTCACATTCAAAGTCACTTTAGAGTGTGGACCTCAGTATTTCTCAGTTAAATAGTGGAAGATGCCTCTCCTTGTGTCCTCGGCCAAGTCTGTGTCATGTCCAGATGGACAAAGAACTGTGGAGATTAAAAGGTGGAGCATATGATCTTCATGGAGAGTGAAAATGTGAAAATGTGAACTCTGTTCAAAGATTCTAAAACATCAATGTTCTTCTCTATGGAACAGTGATATAAAAGGACTAGTTCTTAATCCATTCATTCAGTCATTCTACCACTTTATCCTCCACATGAGAGCTGCAGAGCTGCTGAGACAAACAGCCATTCACTCAAACACCTACGATCAATTTAGAGTGTTCAATTATTAAGTTCTGCATGGTTTTGGACTGTGGGAGGAAACCAGAGAACCTGAAGAAAACCCACACATACACGGACAGAACATGCAAACTCCATGCAGAAAGGTCTGTGTTCTGTCTGAGTTGTGAACCCAGGTCTTAAAGACTTGCTGTGCTTAATTTACTTTGACTACAAAGTAAAATAAAACCTAATATAATAATGTGAGTTTGTGGTTTTTTTTTTTCTATTAGGGATAGTATCTGGTACCTGGTACTTTTTTAGTACCTGCTCTGGTGAGGTTCCAGTGGAGCTGAGCTGATACTTAAATGTGACGAGGACAGACTGCCGGCCACTGATTGGTCAGAGAGTGTTGTCACTGGAAGTCATGAGCGCCGAACAATGCCAAAGTGTATATCAGTTAAAAAGACTTCAAAATCTACAACAATTAGCAGAGAAATTTCTAAAATCTCAATATTTAAGAGAGGATCGTGAACTGGTTATTTAAGTTCAGTTACTGTGTCAGACGGAGTCTGTGTTCTGGTCATGCAGGAAGTACTGAACTTTTTAATGAACTTTTTTAATGAACCGATTCAGTACACAGGAAAGAACTGCCTTACCCATCACTAGTGCCCCGCCCATGTTGAGGAGGAACTATAGTAATGGAAAATGAAAATGAAAAGTGCCAATAGACTTGAGTTGGCAATGATGTTAACCTTTTGTTTGTCTTGGCTTAGATTTGGTTCTCTTTGCGTCCCCACTGTCAGCCATGTTCCCACACAGAGCAAGCGTCTGTATCCCAAGATGGTTCTCAGCACATGGGGTCGGCTCAGCACAGTCAGCATGGACTATAATTCAAAAAAAAAAAAAATCTTAACTAGTCTTTAAAAGTCATGAATCATGAAGTAGAGTCATACAGGGAGAATAAGCGTTGTCATCAATATACTATGTGCATCTATTAAGTTGCTGTTAAAATCAGAAGTAGCCACACAAAAACAGTGAAACCTGGCTTTGTGCTCCCTTGTTTGTGCAGACCATCTGCTCCATCTCTCCTCCCACTTGCCTGCCACATGCTCAGGCGGGGCAAACCAAGCTAATGGGTAAAAGCATATCATGGGTCAGGGATGCAGTTGCAGCACACTAGAGTTCTCCATGTAATACAGCACAAAACATAAAGTTCTGTCGTCTGGAAACCAGCAAAACTGTAAAAATCACTTTGTGGTAGAAGGTTTACATCTAAAGCTTCTCTGATGTTGTAAGTGACTAGTCAGCACATTGTTAGACCCTCTCAGATGTGGCGCAGCAAAGTGTTGAAAGGCAGGCAGCAGAAGTAGCAGAGAGACAGAGGCAGGGAAGGAGAGAGTGAGAGTGTGAGTGGGTAAATAGCCTAATGAGCCTCGGAAGCATGGAGGCTTGATTGGGATGTATCGTTAATTGAAACACTAACAACCCTAGAGAGAGTCTTGATTTACTTTGTAATAAGGGAAATACATAGGGAGAGAGAGAGAGAGAGAGAGAGAATAACTCATTAACTGTGTAGCAGTAATGAGCCTCCACACAACACATTCAGCCTCTCATTTTTCAGAGAAGCATTAATACAATGGAAAGACTCATATCTCAGTTTGTTAGCCTGAATAGAACTGTAAAGTAAGTTTAGGAAATATTATTTATCAAATTTTAATGGTATACGTTTTTGGTCTGAAGAACTGACACACACAGTGCACACGCCTTCTGCTGACATGGGCCCTCACTCTCTCTGAAAATATGGCTGCCAGCAGGGAAAAAGAGATTTTAGCCATTTGACAAAAGGCTCAGGCTGTTGCCTCACAGCAAGAAGACTGCTGGATCACATCCCAGTTCGGGCCTTTCTCTGTGAAGTTTGCATGTTCTACCCCACACTATAAAATTGACAGTAGGTGTGAATGGTTGTTCGTCACTATAGGTTTGTCTGTAACATATGACTTATTTTTCAGATTCTTGACTATATTGGGAGTCAATTTTATTGGGCCTTTTGGTAAAGTAAGACAATGCAGTCACATGTGCATGTGATATTTGCCAGTGAAGCAACGAAGCAGGACTTCTAATGTGCAAACAACCATGTCTTCACAACCGATACAGTAGCCTATGTTATCACATTTTACACTAATATGATGACATTGTTTTATTTTTCAAGATATTAGAAATAAAAACTACCCCCCCCCCAAAAAAAAAACAAAAAAACACTGGTTTTGTTTGCTTACATTTGCATTTTCAACCCACTTTATATAACCTATTTCTCATTGTATGCACATTACACAAGCTCAAATGCTCTAGATAAGGATTACAAGCAAACTATTTTCACTTACTAGTCCAACAGTAACAGGACAGGAAAATAATCTGGGAAATATTAGTTGAAGGTTGAAATCCTACATTGTGTCCCTTTAGGGATTAAAATGAGTTTTATTTCCCTGCTGGCAAAGAGCGAGAGTCCACGTGCCTTATTTAAATGATCCATAGCTCATGGTCTAAGGCGAGCGGCAGCAGTGAGCGTTGTAAACAAAATACAGAATACAATCAAGCAGTGCTGAGGAAAAGTCAAAGAACTTGAAGGTCAGGGTTGAAGTTAAAGCACAAGCACCAGAAGTTGATGGTATTAAGACTGGAGCGCACAGTCTTGCATGATGTGTGAATGCAGTACAAATCATTAGTGTTACTTTCAAGGTGACGCGTGGTGTTGGCACCGCAGATGTGTGAGACATAGGTGAGGAGAACAGCACAGCAGCAGATATGAGTCCTGTAACCTCACCATTGAGATCTGAAGGACACACCTGTGTGTCTTTGTAGCAGGGGCGATTACTCTAAGACAGCAAGGGAAGCTCTGCTTCCTCAAATATGTACTGTTGTATGTAGGTTTCTTTACTGAAGGTTTGCTAAAATGTGATCAACTATACGACTAGTTTTTCCAGAATCAGCTATTTATCACAGATCTTCTTCTCATACATTCCTGTACTTCTGTGAGGCAGCACAGAATAAGTTTTCTTCACTGTGGTGAGTGAGACACTGATTGGATGAATGTGGCAAAAATGTCACTTCCAGGGAAGCAAAGCATCTCTAGGAGTCAATGGATCAGTGGGCGGACATGGACGCTGGGCTGATGCATGATGATTGGAGAAACAGTCTGAAAGGTGGAACCGCTTTTTGACAGTGTTGTAGACACATACAAGAGACAAGAGCCTTTTCTGTCCCAGTCCCGTGTGGATTTTTCGAATGAAGTCTAGAAACAAAAACAGTCTGTTGTGTGTTTTGTGTTTGGCGATATAGACCATCTATGTTTGCACATATTATATACGTCAATAAAAACACTATAAAAGAATTTCTTTTTTTCCTTTTTTTTTTTTTTACATTTTTACATAACTGCTATGCTGGCCATTGAGAGGACGTTATTCTATAAAACACTGAATGGTTTAGGCCCAAAATACATTTCTGACCTGTCTGACCTCACTATGAACCATCCAGACCACTAAGGTCACCTGGGTCAGGTTTGCTCTGTGTCACCAGAACCAGGACAAAAAAATAGGAAGCTTCCTTCAGTTTTTATGCCCCAAATATCTGGAACAAACTCCCAGAAGAGTGTAGATCTGCTACATCAATGCATTCTTTTAAATGTAGCCTTTAAATCTAACCTGTTTGCCACTGCATTTAAATAGAAATAGAATTGTCATCTCTGCTGCATCTCAGCCATACCTGCAACTTTTAGTGTATTTTATTCTCTTTTCTTCTGTCTGTCTTTTACCTCTTTATTTAAATGTTTTTATTGTGTTTAATTATGCCTTTAATATCTGTATTGCTGCTGATATATTTCTTTTTTATTGTAAAGCACTTTGAAATGCCTTGATGTTGAAATGTGCTATATAAATAAACTTGCCTTGCCTTGCCTTGCCTTGCCTTGCCTTGCCTTGCCTTGTCTTGCCTTGCCTTGCCTTGCCATGCCATGCCATGCCATGCCGTGCACCACTTTGCATTGGAGCCCTATGTCTCAAACAGGTTCTCAGCACTATTTACCACAAAAGCTTGCTCAACCACACTTTACAAAAACCTCTTTACCACTTTTCCACTCTTTTAGTTAGCTTTTAGACAAAAAAATATCTACATACAAAGACAGTTATTCAGAAATTGGCAGTGGCTGGGACTTGGGAAGGTGAAGGTGGAAGTTGGGTGGTTTTCAATACAAGCTCTTCCATTCTGCTCGTCAGCGTTTCCTTGAGCCAGACACTGAAGCTTAAGTGACCTCTGATGACTGAGCTGTCAGTGTGTGTGTGGGAATGTTTGCTAGAGAAGCACGGTGTACAAAGTGCTGTATGAATGTGTCAGTGAGTGTGAGTGTAAATCATGACAGCGGAAGACTTAGATCAGTCAGAGGTGGAGACTATGAAGTCATAAATGTGCATAAAGCTCTGGGGATGAGTCAAAGCCACGGCTAACGCCGACTGCTCGGTCCCTCGCTATGGTTAAGACTGAGACAGCTCAATAAATGTTGGATGAATTACCACTATAGTCTTCCATCACTCTGTTCACTGTGACTCAAAGATGAACTGATTACATTTTGGTGGTCGATGGTCAAGGTCAGTGGTCATGTTGAGATCTCAGAAAGGCCTTGAGGTAGTTCTTTCAAGTTAGCCACAAATATAGTTTCATTCTCCTCCACTTTATCATAGTCCAATTTTAATTCTAAAGTTTATTATTTATGCCATAAATGTCATTGTTTTCGTGTACAGAGAGACTCGCAAAGTAAGAACTTCACTGGCCAGTCTTTACACCTGGTTCTAATGTTCAACTCGTCAACAAGCTCTGCAAAAGCCTGATAATGACCCATTCATTTGAATCAGGTGTGTTGAAGCAGGAAAATATCTACAACATGCAAATCCATGGTTTTAAAGTTTGGAAACTGTCAATCAGCTTGTAGAACAACGGGGTGATCATTTCAGTTTTAATGACTTGCCCAGAAAGTCAAATACTTTCACTACTGCCCCGAAGATGACTGAATATCAATTCAGTATTCTGTGCGCATACTCATGGGTAATGATTTGGAGGGCTGATATGATGTTCATGTTCAGGGTAAATAAGAATAACTCCGATGATACCCTGATCTTTTATAGTTCATCATCATCATCATCATCATCATCATCATCATCATCATCATCACCACATCAAAAATGAATTCCATCCACTCCCTGTGTTCAAAGATCAAATGATTTATAACTAAGAGCAAAACACCAGTGGCCTCGGCTGAACCGTGCTTGCCAAAACACCACTGTGCACAGACACAGCCTCACAAATGAGTATGAGTCATTAAACTAGAACCATGTCACCAAAATTTGCATCATGAATTTTCAATGTGTCCCAGAATTGAATTAGCAAGCTCTATGAGAGATTAATGTCTAAAATGCAACCCAGTTGCCAGCATCATAGTACATATCGAATGTGTCTGCAAACCACAGATGAACCAAAATGATATTACTTATTTATACGTCCACTGGCTTGCATATCAGACATGATAGTGTTTTAACTATTTGCAGTACTTTCAGCAGAAATTAAGAAAAGAGGGTGATGATAACCATTTTCTAGTTATGAATGTATTTAAGGGTTTTGTTCCCCAATGCTTTCACCACTGGAACGCCTTTTCTGACTGGAGACTGAAGTTTGTGTTGCTTTGTCAAGCCACTGAGAAAGTCAGTGATTTTACATCAGGGTACATAAGGGTTGTTAATAATAAGTTCAGATTTACCTGTTTTAAATGGCACAAACTTAACAAAGGTGGCAGTAGACCAGCAGCCTTTTCCCGGAAGTTAAAAATGTACATTTTCTCTTTGGACTTTGTTGCAAAAGAGTGAGCAGTTTGCAAACTTCACTTTCCAGGTAGAAAAGGCTGTCTATAGGGAATTTAAAGCAGCAAATATATTCTTTGGATAACCCACTGGTTTTCAGCAAGAGCAAGCTCATGATGATTCTAAGTGCAAGGCAGCACACAGTATCACATACAACCACACACTGAATACCTGAAGAGTTCAATGCATATATTTACAACTAGGGCTGTGCAATATATCAATATTATAAAACCCCAGTTCCAGTGAAGTTCAGACATTGTGTAAAACATGAATAAAAACAGAATGCAATGACCTGTTTCTAATGAACCTGTTCACCTGTGGAATGTTCCAAACATCTGTTCTTTGAGCATTCCTCAACTTTCCCGGTCTTTTGCTGCTCCTGTCTGAACTTTTTTAGAATGTGTTGCAGGCATCAAATTCATAATTAGTGAATATTTGCAAAAAAGCAAAACGGTTTAAATATTAATATCTTGTCTCTGAAGTGCATTCAATTGAATATAGGTTGAAAAGTATTTGCACATCGTTGTGTTCTGTTTTTATTCATGTTTTACAGAACCTGGACTTCATTGGAATTGGGGTTTGTACTAATGTTTGCCGAAAAGTGAAACAGTATCATGTTTGTGCGGTTGAGCATGTATAGTGTATATTGTGTATCCTGTGTGATGTGACCTGTGCGTGAAGAACGCAGCAGCTCTGCTCTGGCTGCCTGTCTGAAGACCTGCCCCAGCATTCAATCTTCATTTCCTCCCCTGCCTGCCACAATTATTTTCTTTCATGAACGGGTCCTGCAGGAACCTCCTCCACATCAGTGGGTCACAAAAAAAGACAGTGCATACATTTTTTATGAAGTATGACATGTCAGATAAGCCTCGGCTGCTTTGAAGTTCTTTCCTCTCTCCTGCTTTGCCTTTTAATATGAGCTGTTTATTCCCGTGTGATGATGAAATCTAATGTGGTGCGCTACACTCGACATGCCCAGAGTAATCAGAGAGCTGTGCATGCTGGGATTGTGATAATCAACACCCATTTTGTTAAATCCTCATCATGGCCCTGGCACAGCTGTTGCTTGGTACAGTGCAGGAAGTCTCTCTTCTAATTTGCGTGAACAGAGGCAGTGATTGATATGCGTTTCAAAATGACGTGTGCCTGTTTGACAGTGTATTTTACCTCTGTGGTTTACTGAGCATATCTGGGTCACACTGTTGCTTTATTACTCTGTTAATAGTGTAATAAAACACAGTGTAAGCATTTTTCTTATTTCAACCAAAGTAAACCTAAATAGAAATTCTCCATTAGCCAGTTATGTGTCATTGGCAGCATATCAGTTTAGTTTAAGAGGCTCGGTGTGTTTTCAGTCAGTCACACAGGGAAACTAAGGCAATTAACAGCAGATTCCATGGATTTGTTCCTCTTTTGTACATTATAGAGTTGTAATCCCTGTGATAGTTGTGAGTGATAGTTTCAGATGTTTTGAAGTGTAGTTGTATGAGGTATTGCCACAGTCAGCTAACCCTGCCGATTATATATATATATATATATATGTATATATATATAGTTACTGAGTTACTGTCACAGAGCTAAACATGAACAAAGGATTTCAAACATCAAAGATACAAAATGACATATTTGAACTGACTGATATAGTCAGCAGTGGTTGACAACTCCTGTGTCTCTTAATGTTAAATCAGTGTTTTTATCTGTGGAATTTGGTGTGGTAGAGGGAGTAGATGACTGAGTAGACTGAGTAGAGTCAGAAAAGGCTCCTGTTGACTTAAGCAGTATCAATTTTTATTAGCTGATCCTTTTGTCAAGTGGCTTGAATCAGTTTTTTTTCTTGTGTCCCAGCTCAAAGTCATGTTTTCACTAAGCATCTGTGTCTCAAGCTGGTTCTCAACACAGCACTGGCTATGTATGTGTCAACCAAACTTCCAAAAAGTTGAACTGTCCCTTAGAAAATGTGAAAGCTAAGGATGACTTGATCTTTCTTTATATCATTCACTGTTACTTCTATCAGAATACCAGTCAGATGCTCTTTGTTGCTGTAGATTCTGTGACTGTGTGTGTGTGAGGAAGGTCATGCATAATTCTATTATATGTGCATAAAGCAGGGATTTTGTCAGAGTGACATGAGCCCTCTCAAAATGAAATAAAGTACAAAACTGTGGCCTAATAAATATTAGAACCATATTTGTAGACATCTGAAAAATCAGAGAACAGTGATGTTACAGAATATACACATTCACACAAAAACTTGATTCTTGTACATTGGAGGCTTTAGGATATGTAACCAGGGAATACTGTAAAATGCTTGATGTTGATAAGTCCAGATAATTGGGTCTGGAGTTTTCCGAACACAGCAGGAGACTCTCTGGGCTCCAATTTCGTGGCGCATCACAAGGTGGCGCTGCTCGCGCAGTAGTAATTTCATCCAGCGCAACACCGTACACAGCGAATTTGGCAGTTTGGTAGAATGAGGCAAGAAGAGATGGGTGTGGCTGCGCAAAAGGGGGAGGTGTTGACAAATTCAGCTTGGCGCAGTGACAATTTTGTGCCAAAAGGCTGCGCTGAAGGTGCGTTTTCGCCAGCTCCAAACTGGCCGGGCTCTAATTTCGTAGACCAGGACAGGCGCAGCGCAGGTGCGCCGCGGCAAGGGGGTGTGTCCAGGCGCAGTTTGCAAGTTTTTTACACTGGTTCTCAGTATGTCAGGGCAAACCTGATTAATAATATTGGCAACCTCTTTTTGGCTCCTTTTGCATCATCAGCCTGTGGAGGTCTGCTCATATGATCATATATCTGGCCACTGTGAACTTGGACCTCACGGACCAGAACATCAGTTTTCCTCCGACTGACGCTGCAGCTATCTCCTTAGTCCATGGCGAAATGAAACTTGCACTGCGCCACACCAGCATTTAAAGGTGCATTTAAAGGTGAGGAGAGCAGCTCATTTGATTGGTGAAGACTGAGTTAAATCCAGCCTTGGCGAGCTGCCCTACGAAATTAGAGCCCTCTGGGTCAAACAGGTGTCATGATAATATAGAGCTGTGGAATTCACGTGACTGAAACTACATGGTACATCCCATAGACGATAGACATGTACAGTAGACAGTATGTCAGAAAACTTGTCTCTTCCCTGGCTGTTACATGTTAAGTAAAGATGGTGCATAGATTTGCAAAAACAGTGGAGGTAATTCACTGCTATGAAACATGCTCACGGCGAGCAGAAGAAGACAGCGTGATGGGAGCAAGCACAAGCGACGAATTTCATTATAGGAGAATGTCTGGAACATGGTAGGGGGCCTGGCTTGACCAAGAGGCAGGAGACCCGTCCACCTACTCACTGAGCTTAATTCGGAGCTTTCCCAGCTGTCCTCTCACATGAGCTCCCTGGACATTATCTGAAGGTTATAGCGAGACTGCAGGAGAAATTTTAGTAGAATGTCTGAGCAACTTCTGTCGACATTTGCAATACTCAGGAACATGTCCAGTGCATGTCTGAAAGCAGCTTCAGATCTGTGTCTGTGTATAACAGAAGTGTTGGAGAAACAGCAGCTTTATACGCCCAAGTTAATTATTATGTTTTGAGAAATAAAATCAAATCAGAGTACCATTATATGACCTCCTCACAGTAACATCACACTACTTCTGCCTTTCAAAAACAGGAGTGGGTATATGAGGCTTGTGTTTCTAGAGGTCTAACACAGGCCTCATATACCCACAGAATACAAGTGAATATAATGAACATTTATTTTAAATAAAGGTAAAGACTATGTAACAGAATAGCATTGTAGTGCCTTACCTCATAGGTTATTTTTGGACTTTGATTGAATGTGTTATTTGACTTGAAAAATGGAATTAAATAGTTCTCTTGATCTCTAAACAAAGACAGTTGGGCCTCATCCACATGAAAATAGAATGAAACCTAAACCATATTTTACTTTGGCATGGCATAACTGTAGTGGGAAGCAGCTCTGAGTGGTCATCAAGACTAGAAAAGTGCTGTATCGATACAGAGGACTGATTGATTGATTTATTTTTTTCTAAAATTCATTTTTGTGTTGTAAGAGTAAAGATATTACAATCGAAAACATAAAAGACAACTAAAAATAAAATGGTGAGGGTAGGACAGAACAATAGGTCTTTTTTTTCCCATTTAAGTAAAAATAAATGAAGAGATTGGAACATATTTAATTTCTCTACAGCAGCATATACCCATCCCTTTTGTTGTCAGGGTGTTTTGCTCAAAGATGATGTCATTAGACCAATAAGATCACATCCCAGATTCTGGAGACTCGATGCTACTTGTTCCATGGACCCCAAATCCAGATAATTCTTAGGGCAGCTCTATGTTTAAATGATTCAATTTCCTCGCCTTCAATCAATAAGTATTGCTCTTTTAACTGATAGAAAAGCTAATCTGCTCAAATATTGTGCTTTATTTGAGGTTATCTCAATTCCTCTCCTACCTGCTCTCTTTTAATAAATTATTCATGAAATCCAAATCCACATTTTTGAGCCTTTGTTTCACATTTTTCTCCTCCAGTGCCAAAAACTCATGGGTCCTGCTGACCTCTTGACAGTGATTGATTTTCATCTTTTCAACAATTTACTCAACCAGGGAGATTTAATGAGTCAGATTTGGTCTATTGGAACAATCACAATTTGTGTTGCCAGTGGACATTTAAAACTGTGTCCGATCCAGTACCCATATTCACAAAGCAGTAGGGGATATGCAAAGTTGATTAAATATGTATGAAACAACAGGTGTAGCCTTTAGTAAAGCTTATTGCCTTTGAGCTCCTGATCCAAAATAACCAAAGGGAACAAACACAATTATTCATATCGGATGAGTTACGTAGATTTAAAAGTCCAGTGATATTTTGTTTGAATTGAATATACTTTGAATAAGTTTGTGTGACTGGTTTAAATGAACAGTCATTTGGTTTTATCCTTCTTAATAAGCCTTTTATACATTATGTATTTTAGGCAATGGTAGGATTTTTGCGGTGAGAACTTTTCACCGCACTATATTAAAGTGGCTTAATAACACGGTATATGATATTATCTCAAGTAGCCATCACTGCTTAGCTAACTGCTAGTCTAGGATGGTGACACAGTGAGTTAGCGAGAGTGTCGCAAAAAGACTGTGAGCACTCTGAGGAATTAAAAGATCACACCGTATGGTTTGCTCTCCCCTCAGTTAGTTTATGGTACTTATTGTTACAACTGCCATAACGTGTGCATGTGTTGACAAGCCAACGACACTGGTGAACTCTGAAGCGGGAATTCTAATGTCCAAACAACCATGTGTGTAATATACAGTGTAACTGGTTGTATAAAATGCTATAACTTGGTTATAGCATTTCATACAGCTTTACTGAGATTGTTTTATTTTTCAAGATGTTAGAAATGCCTGTATAGCACCCTGACTGAAACAACAACAAAACAGCCAGTGTGGGCATTTCACATTTATTTACTACACAAATAAAGAGGAACTATATCCTTTCTGGTATGCAGAGGCCACCGTAGTTCCCTGATGTGCTTGGGAATAAGAGGGGTGAGTCAGGAAGTGTCATTTGTTTGTCGCAATTTGCAGTAAAATCCATTAAATGTCACAAATTCTTACACACCGTACCTTTAACTGAGAGTTATTTTACTGTATTAGTGCCTCTGTGTATGAATGAAATGGACTCGCACAGACAACTTTCAGTCTTGTGGATGTATCCTGTGGGAGTAAAAGAGACATTATGAATGCAAAAGGTGTGTGTGTGTGTGTGTGTGTGTGTGTGCGTGTGCGTGTGTGTGTGTGTGTGTGGAGCAGTGACAGTGGGACCCTTCACTGCCTGAGGACAGTGACAGATGGGCTCATCACTGTTTACATGAACTACACTCTGATTGGCCCGACCTGGAGCCTCCTTTCTGCTTGACTGGTGTTTGGCTGTGCTTGAACTTCTGTCCTTGTGGTGACTAGTTTGACTGATTTTTAACAAAAACTAAAAGTCTAAAAGTCAACAGTAACTCAGAGTAAATCAGGATTAGGATGAACAATGGCTCATGTTCTAATCTACTACAGCAGAGACCAAGTCAGGTTCCTCTGCTGTCAACTACCAACTCCTGAGGTTGCAGTGATACACACACTCTCCTGCAGACGGTAGAGTTACAATCTTGAGTCAACATAAATGAGGACCAGGACAATTATGTCAACAGTCCAAGCTGCTGCTGCTGGTGGTGTGTACAGATTATTTACTTGATTCACTTTGTCACTTGATGTGACACAATGTAGCATCTCAACCTTCAAATAATGTCTTCTGCATCATATGCACTTACCCCGTCAGACCCTGCATTGGCACTATGAACAAAAACTACAAAATTCATCTTGCTTGGCAAAAATTGGATATTTTTAATTATTTTGTGCTGTCACTTTGTGTGGATGGTTGAAATAATGAATGAAATTAAATAATGAATATAATTAGGCAATATAAATTGGTTTTAATTATAAAACAATATTAACGGTTACTTTGGATGGGCAGCCCATGGCCTAGAGGAAAGGGAACTTGGCTTGTAGCCGGAGTGTTGCCGGTTTGAATTCTGATAGGCCAAGGACTGGGCACCTCTGAGCAAGGTACCCAGTCCCCTTTGATTTGTTTGTTTGTGGCTGATAATCAAAACTTTCCTGTTCCACTAAAACCTTGCACTTAAACCAACTTCGGTAGCAACCCTTGACTGCACATACCTGTACAATACCTGTTTTTAGAAGTCCTGTTGTCTTTTATTAAATTTAACAACCTGTCTGGAAATTCCGGTCAGCAGTTGAGTCTGCTTTATGAAAACTTGTAGTAGCTATCAATCTACTTGCATTTAGCTGTCACTACCATTACTGGCTAAAGTATTTGTATATTTACCTGGAAGTCTAAACTGCCCTCTTCTCCTAAATCCAAAGTTATGTCTACAGTTGTTATTTCTTTGTTTTTGGCTTTTCTAAACACAAACTATCATATAAACCCCACTTCATTGTTCAAGCCCATAATCGTCTCATCATCATCATGTTATGACAGGTCGGGCTGGCTAGTATTGCATAGTCTGCCCTTTCTGTCAGTCATGTCATGGCATAAATTTATGGCCCTGTGATTGACTAATATGACACAGAGTCACCATCGTAATGGACCAATGACCTCAGCGTCAAACACCAAACACATAAAACATCTGGTCTCCTCATAATGTCAGGAAAAAGTCTAAGCTTTGTATTTCATCAATACAATTGTCAGTTTAACAACAGTGGGTTCTTAATGAATGCAATCTGTAATTAGTCACATTTAATAAAACCATCATGAAGGGAAAATGCATCATTATACATCTGGTTGGCTCATTAGAGCGTGGCATTATAGCAGCATATACAGTAGATTTAGCCTAGTTAGTATTAAAATGGGGAGCAATGACAGAGTGAGAGAGTAATGACTGCCATTATTCAGAGCTGTCATCGTGTACCCACCTGACTCCACACACCCTCTGCATCTCCATCTCTGTCTGTCCATCCGTGTCTCTGTCTGGCTCCTCTGCAGCCTTGTGTTATGGAGTTTTAACATGCCAGTGGAGCAGATAAACACGTGCTTCTGTCTGTGAGGGTGTGAAGTATGAAATAAGATGAGGCGTCAATGATCCATTTGGGAAAATGGGGTCACTGCAGCAATAAGAAAAATAAATAGATGAAAAAAAAAAAAAACGCATATAAATAACCATAGAGCCAGTGGTGCAGGTATTGAACATTACTGATCCGTCGCAGCGTTACAGGAAGTAGAGGAGCGATGACATAAATATAGAGTGCGCACAGCAGGTTTCCATCACAGTAAAATAAAAATACTCACAGAAATGTGTGTGTGTTTATGAGGGAAATGTCAGAGTTTTCTAAAAGCTTTCAGCTTTTTTATCCCGAGGGTTAAGACGAGAGTTTCTGAATGGGTCCACCACCAACACTGGAACCCAGTGGCTTTTGTTCAGTATTTCTGTAAGGCTGGGTGATATTCCTTATTAATATAATATTATTTAATTTTGATTTATAATATTTAGTGTACTTCATCTTCCCTTTGCCGTACACTGTTTAAAGTCTGACTCGCAACATGAGACCACACACCTTTGTATTCAAGTTGCAAGACAAACTTCTGTTTTGAAGCCTTGAAAAGTGATGAGCGCCATGTCTGTCTTTGAACCTGGAAGTTCACAGCCTCCACCTTCAGCCAGGCTGTCAGTCAAACAGTGTCCACTCATATGTGCTGTTGCTTATCGTCTACAGTATTTCCCTCTTAATGGGAACATCATTTATACATTGACATTGATGTCATGTTTCATTTAAAAAGATTTAGCACTTGTGATTGAGCCCATTCATTCTGTGGAATAGTTATGTTTAATGACGTTATAAATCAAGTGAGAGGTAGAAGCTCACTTTCCCATTGATTTACACTCAAATTTGCAAGCAGCATCTATCCTACTGTACTTCCAAGGCTTCGCCTGTTAAACCACTGTCTTATAAGCAGTCTAACCCCCCTAGAAATCACTACTCTACTATTTGGCTTCATACTTACTGTACAACGGTTCAGCAATGTTATCTGACCACAAATGAGGGCAGCTGACTACCTCAATACAACGAAAGACCAGTGGTTTCAGGTACTTTGGCAGATGACAAAGGCTGGATTCATCCGGCTTAAAATTATGAGAGTGGTTTGGGGAGCATGAGTCATCATTTTCACTATGGACTGGGATGTGCTGCGGGAAGTGGAACACAGCGGTCCAAGTTTACCATCAAAACAAGATGGCAAAACATTCACTGGAGTTTATCCTGTAAACATTGCCATTGAATACTTATTCCATTTTTTCTTTCACAAAATGAAATGCAGACTACTGCCTCCTGGTAAGGAAAGTTAATCTACAGTACACGGTGCAGAGCCTGCGTGGTGTGTCATGACTGGTTGGTGTTCTTTGCGGTCAATAAATAGTCGCCTAAATAATGTGAAAGTGTTTTAATCCATTTTGTAGTTTGGTGTTTTTGGCATGTTTTGCACCATTTTGCTCATCAGTACTTTTACATGCACAGTTAACTGGACTACTGTCCTTGTCCTAGTTTCTGTTTGAAAAGTTTGGGAATATAAGGTTACATATTAATCTGGTGAAGATTTTTATTAATTAACACACAGTAACGTGATGACATTCTTTTTGTTACACATACTTTAGGTTGTTCATTAGTTGCACCAGCCAGTGATTCAATTAGATTAGATTCAAACTTTATTATCATTGAAAAGTACAGACATTTACCAAGCAGCTACAATACCTTGCTTGGTTAGGAAGTGGAGTGGAGATGTCTGCCTCATTTTTCTGATGGATTCAAAGTGGATTTAAGGCCAAGCTGCACACAGGTACTTCTTTTAAAGGTGCGGTGGACTTTAAAACTATATATTTTAAACTCAAACAGGTTTTTGAGTTAGAGTTGTGTCCAAAAATGTCTTTTTGTCACAGTAAGTGCTCATTTCAGCACCACAGTGACACTGAACAGCTCCTCTTCCCTGACTCTCACATTGTTTTCACTTCTCAGCGTTCTGACCAAGCGCTGTCCATGGTTCTGATCACTTCCCCTTTGACCTCTCCTTTCTACTTTTCCAATACAGTAGCCAAATTAAAATCTATATTATTGTTTAATATATACTATATACAGTATCTCTCTGTGTGTGTGTTCATTATTAGTAACCCACATGTACAGGGGCCTGTCGTTACTATGTTACACCGCTGCTGGAAATAATGTCTTTGGACAACAATTTTAATTGTTTTTTAATTGCGCACAGCTATGGAGACAGAGTCAAACTGTATGGCCTAAATTGATTTTGGACTGGGCAAGTTACAAGTAAGAATAAAATAATTTTTTTTAGTATTTTTAAAATGCAAACATACAGTAGTTTTATTTTGATACATTAATTAGTTTGGTATTTGGTATTTTATATTAAAATACATTTTGATGTATTTTTGCCCATGCGTGCATGAGTAATACCTGAAAACACGCGCGCGCACTCCCTCTCTCTCTCTCTCTCTCTCGCTCTCTCCACACAGTGTAGTGTCAGCAGCAGCAGTGGCAGCAGCAGTAGAACAGTGTCACAGGCAGCAGGGAGAGAGAGCGGAGCCTCCACTGTAGTGATCAGAGAGCGGCTCCTGTGTTTGTGCAGCCGCGCGGTCATGAGCCGGTCAGCGGCAGTCGGTACCGCCGGAGAGGAGGAGGAGGAGGCCGGTTAAAGAGAAGAGAGAGAGGGGGGGTGAAGAAAAGGCTTTGGTTTTAATTAAATGTCTCTCGCTCTCCTCCGTCTGCATCATGCTGTACTTCCAGCTGGTGATCATGGCCGGGACCGTCATGCTGGCCTACTACTTCGAGTACACGGACACGTTCAGCGTGCACGTGCAAGGATTCTTCTGCTACGACACGGCGTACACCAAACCGTACCTGGGACCCGAGGACAGCAGCGCCGTCCCGCCCGTGCTGCTCTACGCTGTGGTGGCCGGACTGCCCACGCTGCTGGTGAGTAACACCGGCACCACGATCCCCCCACCAGCACCAGAACCAGAACAGAACCACACTGTACTGGACCCTGGCTTCACGGATCATCAGTGACCACACACACACACAAAATCAGACCAAAGAATCAGACAATCAGTCGTAAAACAAACATAAACCAACTTCACTTTACTAATCTGCATCATTAAACATGATTTTATCTATTGCTTGATTATTAGTCATGCAAGTTTACACAAGTCGGTATTAGAACATTGATAAATACTGCTCATGCAGTAGATGTTTGACAAAATTTAATATGCATTTTATGCACACTGTTGTTTAAAATGTATCTAAATGCAGACACAAACTGCACATGGAAGACACAGATCATAAATGTCATTACTTATGTCAAGTGAAGCCATTTTTGTAACATTTGCTATTATTAAAACATGTCCTTTTTAATGTTATAATTTTATTAGATAGAGGTGAAAAAAAAAGAAAAATTGCCAAAATAATTAGCATCATGTGTCGGCCATCAGCTGCCATGATGGTGGGCATTGGTTATAGGAAAACCCCCATCAGTCACCCTTTCATTTTCAGCATTTTTGATTAAACCCTGCAATATTGAGGTCATTTTGAAGGGCTACAACAATTAATCGATGAAGTATTAATCCATTACTAAATGAATTGTCAACTATTTTGATAATCGATTAATTGGTTTGAGTGGTTTTTTTTTTATTATAAAACAAGTTCTTAAATGTGAATATTTAATGGAAGAAGACATAGTGTATGTGAGAACATCATTTCAAGGTTTGGGAAACACAGACAACATTTTCCAACATTTGATGACATTTTATAAAACAAACGACTTCCCGATTGATCGAGAACATTGGAACAGCATTGTTCCTCTGACTGCAGCCTCTCCACTCTGGGCTCATACATGTGTCTGTGACATGACAGTACTGGTGAATGAGACACTGGTACACGTCAGCTTTGCTTAGGGCTGGGAAATACGTGGCTAATGTCTATATGAGGCAAGATATGAAAGGTTTTCTTTTAAGAAATCTAAGACCATGAGTCCAGAGAAGCAACCAGTGTGTAGCTTTATATCTACATATATCTTGTATAGCAGATTGTAGCCTAAAAAGATCTAGATATTATAAGTTATGTCGCCCAGCCTTATATTGAATGATATTTTGAAAAAGTTTATTGTGATTTTTTTTCACATATCACCCAAACCCTACTTTACTATCTCTAATGTAGAACCAGAAATACTCTCACACTAACCTTTTCAGACGCGTTGGTGTCTTGCTTGTTGCTAATGAGGACGATTTAGTTTGTTCATGTCTCTAAACAACATGACATCACTGGTCACAGCACCCTCTGCTGGGCAGTTTGTCCACTTTGGAGTAAATTTCCTTGGTTAACAATATTTTTAAAATGATGGATCAGGTAAACAAGAGGTTTTAAATGATTTGGAACATTAGTTCTCTGAAAATCACTTTTATAACCCAGTGAAATTGGTGTGGAAACTGAATCGAATTGAAAAATCAATCGGACAGGGATCTTGTGAATTGGAATCAATTGGATTTGGGAAATCATCAGTGATACCCAGCCCTAATCAATAAGTGTCTGTAGGTCCTTATTCATCAGCTTGTTAGTGATTCAGTGACTTATAGAGAATTTATAGTGGATGATGTGAGTGCATTGGTACATCCATGATTATAAAGGGTTCCATGTTTGAGACTGTGTTTGTTGACAGCAGTTTTCCATAATACTTTTTTCCATAAAGTACCTTTTTTGTGAAACGTAAATTATTATTATTATTATTATTATTTTTGGCTATTCAAACATCATTGAACTTCAGTTTCTTCATCCAACAACATTGTTTTACATTGAATCATGCTATGTTGAGTCAGAGCATGTTGGGGGGTGTGAACTGTATTTGTCGCATTGGTTGTTGCTGCACTGGTGTCTTTATTGTATGGGCCCGCTGACAGTATGTGGAGATACATCTTCTACCACTTTACTCTCCACATGAGGGTCACTGGTGCCTGTCCCAGCTGACACAGGGTGAAAGGTGGGGTTACACTCGGGACAGTTTGCCAGTCCATCACAAGGCGTGATACTTTTTTGACTCAAACTATTGATCCGTGTGACTGTAACACTCCTCATCCTTTTTTTTTATTGATGTCTGGGTAGCCATCAGTAAATAAAGTTGTTGGGGGGTAAAATGGAAAAAAAAAAAAAAAAGATGCACAACATATATTATTCATCTCCATAGGAAGGATTTTTCTATGGAGATACAGTAGCCTAAGAACAGAATAAAAGCTGGTTAATAAAAAAACGAGAGTTTACAGTACAGTAAATAAGAGTAATTACAAATTCTACAACTAATGAGATCAACTAACCCTAACCCAAGTATCTATCAGGGTGTTGTCTTTATTGATTTCCTGATGAAGTAAAACATAGAGTGAAACACCGGCAGTGGTATTATTTTAATGACAGTCTCCCACACAACTTGACTTAACCTGGCTCCTTTATTGACCTTTGACAGCAAATGTGATGGACTTGTTTGACTTATGCACTCCATCATATCTATTCAGCTCTGCTACCACCCACTGGCTGGCTTTATTTTCACACACTTGAACATTAATTATCTTGTCTTTGAAGTGTATTCAGTTGGGCAGAGTTCGAAAAGGACTTGCAAATCATTGTATTCTGTTTTTATTTACATTTTACACAATGTCCCAACTTTACTGGAATTGGAGTTTCTACATATACAACACTCAGAAAATGTGAGGCAGTGCAGACTGCTTTAATGACACTTCTGTTATTGCTGGCTTCAGCAGTTGGAAGGCTGAATGGGATGTGTAGCTGCTGACTTCAGACAATGTTGGCATCAATTTGAAAAACTAAAATGTATGTGCTAAATAATCCCAAAAACTTCAGTAAAGCGACAGCCACAGCAGTCAGTCTGAATGAGGCAACAAGATGTCAACATATCAGATGACACCACAGGACTGTCGCCAATTTTAATATTAGATATTTACAGCCAGTTAATCTATTATTAAAGATACTGATAAGCCCTGAACTTATAAAATGTAGCCAACAAGATGTCTACTAAATCTGAATTTTTTTGTGATGTGACTCACTTTTTTTTTCTTTAATAAAATGATTCTTAGAAAACAGATGTTGCAGAAGTCGAAGGAACAAGGAAAAAGTCATTGTGTTTTTGGATGAGTCATAAAGCTTAAAATTCTGGAGTGCATGCAGTAAACTTTTGTTGGCATGGAAAGGTCACAGTGAGGAGTAGTTTTATTTTATAATTTGTGTTCCTTTTTGGATGAATTCAGCAGCAATCGCTTTGTTTTGTTTTACCACTGAACAGATGAAGCATTTTCAAGTTGCTACCCTTGTAATTTGCACCTCCAGCTTTCCTATGGCAATCAATGACTGAGGCTCCTAAGTGTTGAGGGATTTAGAGGAATCTGCCAAGAAAATAGATAACCGCCAATTTCTTAATTTATTGAAAGTGTGGTTCAGGTTTTTGGAAGTGTGGCTGTGCTGATTGCACAGTACACTACACACCTCCTGCACTAAGACCCAACGTGAGACAAGAACACTCACACTGACTGAAAACATGGCTGTCAATGGGGACATGAAAATACAGATTCTAGTGACAACAAAAGGCGCACCTAATTAAAACTATGCCTGCTACAATATCCTAACCCACCACCTTATCTCATTGTTAGACATACTTTTCCTTTTCTTACTCAAATTTAAAAAAAGTTAAACCATTGTGAATGGAATTTAAGGTCTGTTTTAAGTCCCAGAATTACTTGCTAGGTCAATTTTATTTATTAATCAACATAACTACACTGTAATTAAATTATTACAGAATCACCTCACATGAATTTAAGAGAGTTTTGAACTTATATTTGTAGAAACATTTTTTTCAGAAAAACTGGGGCCAGACTTCAAAGCTTCCGCTCTCGATGTGGAACAATAACGGCTGATGTTGAGCGTTTGCTGTTTGTGGCCGTTTTGTGTCTTTTTAACTCCACATGCGACTGTAATGCTTTTTATTCTCAAACTCCCAAGCTGTAGTGTCCTCCTCCGTTAGTTTTCAACCGGCTTCCACCAACCACTCATGAAAATCACTATGTTCTAGCCAGGCATCTTTGAACCTGCGCTTCCCCATTTTGTGCAAGTAACAAGCCAATCCAATCCGCACTTTGCCAGACTGGCTCATGATGAGTGTGCGCCATTAAATTGTAATATCAGCTCCAATTTTGTTCCTTTTTTTAATATTACAACATAACATAAATCGAACCATTTTTCCTAAAATGAAACGAGTAAACTTTTTTAACTCAATTAAAGTAACATTCATCGCTTTTTTTTTAAGATCTCGGACAACTGTATTAAAATACTTTAAGGCCTAAAATTCAGATTATTGTATTTTAGACTTTTTATGACCCTGCAGATACCCTGCTTAGTGTAAACAGAAGATTGTAAACCGCTCATTCTCTTGCACCTAATTAAATCTTGTGTGAAGCCTGTGGAGATTCAGGAGCTGCTGGTCATATACTGCCTTGTTTGGTAAGTTTGGAGGCAGGAGTGGATCAACAACTCCTGTGTGTCGTAATGTTACGTTCTTCTGTTCAGGTCTTTGGTGCAAGGAGTTAGTGCAGGGGTGGGTAATTATTTTCCCCATACTTTAAATATTGTTGAGGGCCGGACCAATGGGCTACATTAAATTCTTCTCAGTATTCATTTTATGTCTTTTTAAAGAGCAGTAAATTGTATCGTTTAGGTATGAATTGGGCAGCATACAAACACACAATAAACAAAACTAATGGCAAGACAGACTTTATTCATTTATTACTAACTATTGAAAATAAGAAACTACTCTCTAAATAAATAGAAACTCTTCTAAATAATGAATACTACTATACTATACTGTGGTGTCCTGTAGTGAGTATATTATCTTACACTACCAACAGCGGTCACGCACGCGGTACACATCTGTGCACTTAACTCACACACACACACACAAACGTGTGACTACAGTGTTGGATGCGGTGCGAATCTTCGACCAGTGACTTTACATACAAGAGTGAAAGAGCTTTGCTGTTTAGATAATAAACAGCAAAGCAGGGAGATGAATGAACAGAACAATATTATACATGAGCGTTGATTCTGTCACCACACATCGATCAGTGTATGGGACACTCAGGAAACATTAGGTGCACTCCAGTGCCCTGTTCTTTATGTTTATTATTTTAATTAACCTCAAGCAGGCCAGTCAGGGAGGGTGGAAGGGCCACATATGGCCCGCGGGCCGTATAATGCCCAGGTCAGAGTTAGTGGCTTCTTCTTGGTGCTGCAGACACATATTGTGCAATCAACACTGACTGACAATGTGTCAGTACTTCAAACATTTCAAAAAACCTGTACAGACTCAGTATAGTCCATAGACATCACAGTCAATGGTCGAGTGTTACAGAACCGTTCTCGGCTAAAGCTACTTGTTGGATGATGGATGCATCGTTGCAGATTGTGAAGGCACTTGTTGCTCAGTCATTCACACTAAAAGATATCACTTTAATAAGAATGCGATTTGTTGAGTTAGCAGATGGTCAGAGGGAGAGGTTGCATAATCGAGTTAATTCATGCAGCCCTTCATAAGTCACTGCAGAGAAACAGAAGTGTCAAAGCAGTTTCTTACAGTTTCACTCAGGTTACACACACACGCACACACAATGTAACACAGCCTGACAGACCTGAATGTTTTCTTAATGTCTTTGTCTGCCCAGATGACAGCCATAGCCTGAGGCATTATGCTATCTGGTTCTGTTCATCCCAGTCTTGTGATGTGTTATCTCAAGAACATCTTCTGGGGATCCTTTCAAATTTAGCACAAATGTTCACCTGGACTCAATAATAAAACGTTGAACAAAAAAGATCAAGATCACTGTGTCTTCAGAAATCAACCCGATTTACTGTATGCATGTAGTTGTAGTCACAATTTGCTTGAATCGTAGAAAAATCTAAACTAAAGGCAGATCCAAAAAGGCAGAGATGAAGATAATGAAAAAGGTTTATGGAAATTTATTTACAAAAATAAACAAATCATAACCAATCCATGAACTAAACAAAGATGTTGAGGCTGGCCGGCTTGTAAGGCGGAGCTCAGGAATCAGGAATCTAAAAAAGGGAAAACAAAGATTCAGTGAAAAGGTGAAACAAAGGAACCAGCGGTAACTACAAAAAAAAAAAGGTTCTCTAGAACTTTAACTGAGCTAAGATACTTGGAGTTACTGAGCGAGGTACTCATGAGAAGGAAGAACAGGAAATCCGGGTTTAAGTAGGCTGACCCAGATGAGATTACGCGTCTTGCCCAGCCGTGCCGCCAGCTTCCAAAAAAACAGTTAAAAACACAACACAAAGAACCAAAAGGAAGTTAACAAAATAAAATAGGAAATACATAACCTAGACCTCCCCCAGCCGGGAGACAGATCATGACAGTACCTCCTTACATGGCAACCAGCTTGATTCTGTCAAATTTTAGCCACTTAATAAAAGACTTACCGAATAAAATGTACACCTACTTAAATCTATGATATCCTTAGAGTATGTTCATGGCATTTTCTTGCCATTAGAACACCTTTATCTGTCTAGAAACTGAAAGTTTGGTTTGCTTTGTAAATCGCACACTACCTAATTCCATAGAGAAAATCAACAATTTTGCATCACAGTATAGACGAGTTTTTGATCCACTCCTTCCTTCATCAGCTAGTTCAAATCTGTTATTTTATTATTTTGGTTTTTGAAATCCTTTGATTAGATTTACACAAACTTACCAAACGAGGCAACAGTAGAGCAGCAGCTCCTGTGTCCCCACAAGCTAAAACCACTGATCTTCTCAATAGACTTTGGTTCAGGAGCATAAGGGGTTTAGAAACTTAAGTTTTAAGTTGGAAAAGGCTGTTTTAAGTGGCAAACATTCTTAACACCTAGGCTAAATTATACATTTTTAGTGGCTAAAATCAACATTTTCTTTTGTCCCCCTTGGAGTAACCAACAACATCTAGCCAGTCCATATACTGCTACTTTAAAATGTTTGCCTTTGTCTTCCACTTCCAGGACAATGTAACTTAGACATGGAAACAAACAAAATCGATTTACAAATTGACATCAATGAGTACGGATGCACAATATTAATGGCATACTTTTTACATTATTTACTAATAATTTAATTAATTGCTCTGTTAATGACATTGGACCGGGTAAACAATCCGATTATGCAATGACACTGCAATGCCACAAGTGGGCACTATGCTCTGGCCAAATGACAAGAAGCCAGTCTTAGTTGTAACCCTCAGTGATGCACTCATGTGTGGAGTTCAGTCAACATGTCTTTGCCTGGCTGGACATTTTTCATGGTGGGTGACGAGGATAGCACCATTGCAATTTACAAAACTTGTTCAGCTGGGATCCCGAGAGGAGGAAAAAAGACAGCAAGTTTTAACGCAACAAATCGTTATTGAGGAAAAGCTCTATTCAAGGAGTATGAAGCAGCCACAGCATGGGTGTTTCCTTTCAACAGACATTTGACCACCAAAAAAATTTCTAGAGACAGCGAAAAGACTGACAGCAGTCACTGACAAAATAACTGAGTTCATAGCTCTCCATGGTTTTCGCCGTGTCTACCTGCCCTTTATGATATGGTCGCCACATAGGTTCACAGTTTGATCAACAAGGATGCACTTAACATAAGTTTGACCACAGTCATTTGGAAATTTGATGTTAAAAATCTAGAATCTTTAATAGATGCCTTCTGCAGATGCAGTAGCAATTTTGCAGAAGCCTTTTCTTGAAGGATGCACTTGTTTCATGTTGAGGCTGACATATCTTGGTGTATTTTGTTTATTTGGACTTAGTCCTCTATACATATCCCCCCTCATGGCCTAAAAGTAGCATGGATGTTCACTTCCACTTTTACAGTCATTATATGAAAGTACAAGCAGATAAAAGAAGAAAACATTTTATAAACTAGTTCTGTTAAAGCCCCTTCTTTGGGTATGCACTTATACTGAATTTATTTTTAAAATTCTTGAGTGGTTATTTGTGCTGTTTCCTTGATCCCTTACAGCCTAAGTAGCCGTAGGCTTTGAGATGCACTTGACTAAAATGTTTGTCATCGCAGTTAATGTTTATTGTGATTTTACATTTCTTTCACTTGCTTGGCTTGTGTGGTACGATGCATACTCAGTGCACTCTCACTTTAATTCTGATTTATTTTGAGGTTCTATTCATTAACAATCAGGACCTTTACCTGTTATAGTTAGGTCTGGGCTTTCAAAAATAATCATCGTATTGTACCTTTTTTTTTACTCTCTTGGATCCACAAACTCAGGATTATATGAAGACCTTTTAATTTTCTAAAAATGTGAACTCATTGGTTATCGGAATCGGCCATGAGAAGCAAGATATTGGTTTTAAACATATCAGTTATTGTTGAAGATATTGTACATCCCTATCAGTGTGTATTACTCAGCATACAGAGTGATATAGAAGAGAGAGAGAGAGAAGGCTTTCAGTTTCAACCTCTGAAGACAACAACTGTATTACAGTTCATTGGCTCCCACTGTTCAAAAGACAGTTTTCTTTCCAAGAATAAAAGTGCCATAAAGATGGATGTGCATGTGCACAGCTTAGAGTTTGGCAGACAGTCTCAGTCTGTAGCATCCAGCCATTGAGAGGGAAAGTCTGTTGCATGTTTTCACTATCCAGCCCATCATGTAATACACTCCTTTGTTCTGTTTGTTTTCTTTTCCTATGAATAATTTACCAGCTACTTACAAATGATTCATGCAAAATAAATAAATAAATAAATAAAATAAAATAGATTTATATGAAAAGTTTCAGTAAGTGACATGTACAAGTGATCTTTTTTTGGCTGTCCCTCACCAAAGTACATAGAGAGAACAGGTAATTTTAACTCGCTGGAACAGAGTAGCTGTTGGTCTACTGCTGCCTTGTTTGTGTCACTTACAGCCGATACGATATTCACTTTCGGAATTGGCCCGATAGTCAGAATCCCTGGAGAGCTTATCGAAAAAAGCTGTCCGCGTGCAGCACAGCCGGACAGCTGGATTCCGAAGACAGGGATAATTGAAAAACTATATATATAAACACAAGAAACAGATTTTTTATTGACTGACCAGAGAACAAGAAGAGAATCCTGGATTTGCAAGAGTGTCCTTGAAATAGTTCAGTTAAATACAATATGGTGTCACCTTGGGGGCTTTTATTCTGAAAAAAACAAACGGACGCTTAATGTTGTATTGATGTTTGATTTTCTGTCCTGCTCGTGATTATTTCTGCTGAGATCAAGTGTTCCGTCATCTGGCATTAATAGAAAATTTTCTGCCTGTTATGATTTAAGGAAAAGGAAAGTGTAAGTGAAAAGTCCAAAAATAACCAAACAAAAGGAGCAGAGACTGGCCGGCTTGATGGACAGAGTCCTGAGTGTCCACGGGGAGAAACTAAGGAAGGAAAAACCAGGAATTAACAAAGAAGAACATACATGTATGTACATGACAAAACGGATATAATCTCGATCGTGTTTACGATCAAGGGTGGCACCGCATATTACAAATTGACACACTGGCGACTGCGGAACCAGAAACCAGGGATTATAAAGCAGTAGGCTGATGAGTAGATGAGTTGCAGGTGCATCCTCAGAAAGTCTGCCCAGCTGCCCAGGCAGACCTCTATAAAACTAGAAAACAGACTACACAGGAAATAAAAGAACTCAACAAATTAAAAGACCAGAAACCAGACCCTGCCACTGCAGGAGTAACAGACTGATGGAACTATAGTGATTTTGGCATTCATTATCAAAATATTGATCTGTAACACAGTGAAAATGCAAGTCAATTTACGGTGTGCATCCCTGAATTTTCAGTTAGGGGCCACTGTGCTCGTCTAAGTCTGGAGCCCTGCAAAGGATTTCAAACCTCAGAATTCATAAAATAACTCATTTGTACTCAGCGACGGAGGCAGCAGCAGATCAACTCAACTCTTGTGTGCCAAGGACAAACAAACTGGAAATATGGTTCGGATTCATTGTCTGACCTTCAGAGTAGAGAAGCTGTCAAAACAAAACAAAGAGAAAAAAAAAAAACATCTCACTTTTCACCTGCACATACAGACAAAACGTGAATGTAGATAAGAATGTGCAGTGTTGTCGTCGCAAGTTATATTGTGACAAAGTGTTTAAGTTATTGAGGAAGTAGGAGGAAATCAGCAGGTGCAGTTAAGAGAAGAAGAAGAGAAGAGAAACGATAAAGTAGAGTAAACACTGGAATGACTCACTGCAATATGCAATGAAATCCAACTATCCTCAAAGTGGATTTGTTTTAAACTGCTTATATAATAGCTTTCAGCTAATAGATTAACTATGCCCTCTGCGGTGCTGTCAAAGAATCAGAGGTAATGCGATATGAAGCGTGCTGTTTATAATGAGTTTACTGACTTGATTTGCAAGTGTATACAAAAGAGTATTTCCTCAATAAGCAGTTGTCACAGCAGGTAATATCCTCTGCCCCGAAGGCACATGGTGAGGCATGAAGTATGATATCACTCACTTGATTACAGGCACCAGAATGTCTTGCTGTTCCATCTGCTGCCTGTAGATGAAAGATTCAGTTTGCTTTGTGAATAATAAAGAGAAAGTTAAAGAAATGACATCATTCAGCCAGTTGGGATCTGCATTTCGTCCTCACGACCCCCCCACCCTAGGCTGGCTTCAGACCAGACATTGAATGTTGAAAATTCCATCTCATGGTTATCCTGATTTAAATAATTGTGATTCACAATACTTTTTGGATAATTGTAAGCTCTAAACTACCCTCAAAGAAATTGAAATCCATTCCACTTGCAATTTGGTAAGGGACAGATGTTAATCTGCATCTTAGATTGGGTGCATATTTTAGTGGAAAACAAGAATCTGTTGTAAGCAATTCCGAATATCTCCATGGCATTTTTAAGTCTCTTGAGTATAAATTCACTATGACTGACTTATTGTGAGTGATTTCTGTTGCTTACAATATGTGGTATTATTGATTGTGGTAAAATCTGATTTTGTCCTCTCTTTTCTTTAGAAAAATGTTTTGACACTGTGTTCATGTCACGTTGTTTTGGCAAGTCTTGAGTTCATGCTGACTATTGATGTAATGATTGCCCTTTACATTGCACATGTTTGGACTGGAAACAGGGAAAACAAGCAGTAACCATGGTAACAATGTTGCGTCAATAACAGGAAATTAGTGGTTTACATACATGAGACTCAGGCTGGGTTTTTTGATGGCTGTTTTTGACTCTTCAAAATTTAAACAGGGGGGAGGACTAGTGGACGAAAATAAGTTTTTACTAACCTAACAAAATAATGTGCTGATTGGTTGGAATAATGTGATGATCACCTTAAGAGTTTTTGGCACTTGGACACAAGGGGATATTCGTCTAAGCTGATGACATCTGCTTCTGAGCAGCGATGAGGTAAACCCCCTGAGGTCCAGATGGTGGTGATGGTGGTCAGTGACCTGATGTAAGTTGAAGAATGACGGATCAGATGAGACTGAAAGAAGGTGACAACTTATTTAAAATCATGGAAACAAGATGATTGGCTTAACAAAATAAACTGCAGTGCTACTGGGGCAGACAAGACCAGTTAATGGCGCATTGACGCACTGACACCGAGGGAAATAACAGTAAGTGACAGGACTTGTGCCTGAGAGGAGTTGAAAACAGAGAGTATTAGAATGAGACGATGAACGAAGCAAGAAATTTGTCTCCCTGACTGATTTACAGCAGGAGTTTCATGTCTCTTGTGTTGGTGTACAGTACCATCTAAGCCACACAACGTTGCAGCAGGTTATACCTCACGGAGAAAAGAGCCAAACTTAACACCTGCGTGGTGTCGTGTATATTGTGTGCAAGATAATAATTGTATTAATGAAGGAGAGGGCAGGATTTCTCCAGTCTCTCTTAACCCCTTCCTCATCTCACTCTGCTTGATAAATAAACTCTAGTCTGCTCTGTCTTTTGCCCACTGTCCCCTTGTTGCTCTTGAAAATAGACATCTGGATGATAGTTTTGTCTGCAAGGACTTTCTTTGGATCTGCCATGCTGAAGGGGACCTCTGTTGATGGTGCATTGGACACGGATGGATTGATGGGTGGTTGAACTAAAGTGTACTGATACATGGACAGAGCTGACCTGTGCAGTTCTTTCTCAGTCCTTTCTGACTTATGCTGGGTTATGATGATGTTCTTAGCATGAGCAGCAGGGCGTTACACTCCTTTGTTCCATTCCATTACGACTGTAGCTGATGGTTGCCTGATCATCAGGCCTATGGACCTTACATGAAATTGTCTTGCAGGTGAGCTGCCTAGCCAGAAAAAAGTGTTGCCAAGTTCTTCCTGTTGTTGGAGGCCAGTGTGGAGGTTAAAAACAGCAATGAGATGAGCATGGTAGTCAAAGACAGTTCTTATCATCTTGCTTTTTGCACGAGGGGATTGTGGCTGAGTCTGTGCGAATAGGGAAGGCTTTCCCAGTTTCAGTGCACAATGTAGTCACAGCATTTCTGTATGGTTCATTGTTGTCATTATTCCAGGCAGGAGCTTTGTGACTTTGTTCACCTTGTTCGAAGTCTGATACCCCCAATTAGAGAATGAGGAGACTTTTCAGTTCAGGATGAGCTGGGTTAAATTCTTTGTCAGTTCATCAAAGAATGACATGCCAGTGACTTTCAGGTAAGGCAAATGGTCCTGGTGCCAGAATGTGAGCTCTGGTCCTGTCCGCCATTTACCTCATCTCTGATGGAATCAGGTGATTGAGGCAATTGTGGACAATATCAGTCAGCTGTCTTTGCTAGTGTGGTGGAGGTGCTGTTAGAGGGGTGCAGTCAAGATTGTGGTTAAGGGTGGGCGTTATTAGTGACAAAATAATATTTCAATATATTGTTTTATTTATTTTATTATATTGATATTTAGCTGATGTCTTTTAAAATTGCTATTTTAATTGTCTGAGTTATAGCTCATTAATGGTTGTTAACAGATTAGATCAACTGACACAATATTAATGGTAAAAAAAAATTGTCTTTAAGGATTCAAGTAAATATTTAATGACAAAAAAACAAAGCACAATATGCATGTTCTGCATAACATTGCACACAGACTTAATCTATTATTAAACACATGAAATGACTAACTTCAGGTTCTGCCAAGGATTGTACAAATATCACACAAAAACAAAAAAGGAAAATTTGCTCAGTGTGCTCCAGATTATTTTATATACTGTAAAAAAATATAGGACGCGTTTTAAACAAATTTCATTAATATAAACTAAAGTCATATAGAAAAGATTAATATTGTGATATACCATGTATGCCTATTTTACATATATGTAATGTAATAATAATGTTACACCCAGTAGCCGTGTGTGAATGCAAACAGCTTCATTTCTGATAGTATTTGATAGTTTATATTATACGGCACTTTTCATCTGAATGATACAGAGAGGGGGTTTGTTGAGTGTGCCTTGCAAGTTTACCAGGCTTTTCTTGAGCCCGGCGGCTCCACTCAGCAAGGTGTGGAGTTTACACGTGTTTCATCAGCTTTTGCAATGTAAAAGTACTCGATAGTGTCAATTTGCACATCTTTAAAACACAAATAATGATACTATTGCAAACAATATACACTACCAGTCAAAAGTTAGGACACACCTTCTCATTTAATGTGTTTTCCTTTTTTCCATGACTATTTACATTGTAGATTCTCACTGAAGGCATCAAAAGTATGAATGAACACATAAGGAAAAAAAGTGTGAAATAAATCAGAACATGTTTTATATTTTTGATTTTCAAAATAGCCACCCTTTGCTTCGATTACTGCTTTGCACACTCTTGGCATTCTCTCGATCAGCTTCATGAGGTTGTCACCTGAAATGTTTTTCCAACAGTCTTGAAGGAGTTCCCACAGATGTTGAGCACTGTTGGCCCTTTTGCCTTCCCTCTGTGGTCCATCTCATCCCAAACCATCTCGATTGGGTTTAGGTCAGGTGACTGTGGAGGCCAGGTCCTGTGGCACAGCACTCCATCACTCTCCTTCTTGGTCAAATAGCCAACTACATGCAAACCGGATGGGATGGCAGAAACCCCACACCATCACACCTCCTCCTCCATGCTTCACTGTGCAAACCATGCATGTAAAGACTGTTCGTTCACCTATTTTGTGTCGCACAAAGACACGGCGGGTGGAACCAAAGATCTCAAATTTGAACTCATCAGACTAAAGCACAGATTTCCACTGGTCTAATGTCCATTCCTTGTGTTTCTTGGCCCAAACAAATCTCTTCTGCTTGTTGCTTTTCCTCAGTACTGTTTTCTTAGCAGTTATTTGACTGCTAAGAAAACGCCTTTATTAGCAAAAGACTGCTAATAAAGGCCTGATTCCCACAGTCTCCTCTGAACAGTTGATGTAGAGATGTGTCTGCTACTAGAACTCCGTGTGGCATTTATGTGGGCTCTAATCTGAGGTGCTGTTAACTTTTAAGCGAATTCTGAGGCTGTGACTCGGATGATCTTATCCTCAGCAGCACAGGTGACTCTTGGTCTTCCTTTCCTGGGCCGGTCCTCATGTGAGCCAGCTTTGTTGTAGCACTTGATGGTTTTTGCAACAGCACTTGGGGACACATTCAGAGTTTTTGCAATTTTCCAGACTGGCTGACCTTCAGTTCTTAAAGTAATGATGGACTGTCATTTCTCTTTACTTAGCTGATTGGTTCTTGCCATAATATGAATTCTAACAGATATTCTAACAAATAGTGCTGTCAGCTGTGTACCAACCTTCTGCACAACACAACTGATGATTCCAACCCCATTACGAAGGCAAGAAAAACACACTTGTGAATGAAAACCATTTCAGGTGACTACATCATGAAGCTCATTGAGAGAAGGCCAAGGGTTTGCAGTGCTGTCAACAAAGCAAAGGGTGGCTACTTTGAGGAATCTAAAATATAAAACATATTTAGTCATTTCACACTTTTTTGTTTAATACATGATTCCATGTGTTCATTCATAGTCGTGGTACCTTCAGTGAGTGCAATGCAAATATCCTACATCAAAGACTTGTCCTCTTCTGAGGGTCACATGAGGAGCTGGAACCGACCCCAGATGATGATAGCTGTTGGGCTATATAAATAAAATTGACTTGACTTGAATAAATAGCCGTGAAAAGAAAGAAAACACTTTTGTCCAAACTTTTGACTGGTAGTTTATATTGCCACCTGTAATTGTGGTTCACACTGAGACACAGATAGACTGTAGTATATAAACTCTGAGCTGATTTCTCTGCCCCAGTGTCTGTGTGGTCTCGTTTATTAAACTGAATTTGTTTAGCTTGTTTCTTCCTTTGCCTACATTGTGCTTTATTTTCCCACATTATCAATCCCCATCTCTCTCATTCTTTTTAAAATACCTTTATTTTCCCCTTTGCTTTCTTTATTTAAAAATCTGCCTTCCCTGTTAACTGTCTCATACTGAAAAGTTCTCCCTCAGGTAAACCAAAATCATTCACCCAAACTCTCAGAGGTTCATCTGCTACAATCTGGGAGAAGCCATCAAACAGTATACTCTTTTCTCTAAGACTGTTATGTTCAACATTCAATATTACTCAGCCAGTTCTGAGTAACTATTGTGAAACAATATCTATTCAGGGGCAACAAAAAGAAAAAAAATTGTAAATCTATTTTTAGTTGTTTTATAGATTAATGTCAGTATTTCAGATTCTCACTGTATGGTACAACAGGGTCTGTTGAGATCCCAGTCAGTGGTTGCACTAAGCTATTTATCTGTCCGTCATTTTGATTGACAGGGTTGTAAAAATTCTCGCTTCATCGGAAGGAAATCCCGCAGCATCTGCTCTGTTTGTACCAGCAGCAAAAGCTGCAACTTTGATGCACTGTCATAGCACTTTTCTTAACAAATGTTATAAAGTGCTTAGCAGACCAATCAAGCCTGAACAAATATTACAAGGCATTTTGCCTGGCATGGTAAGGAAAGTTCAAACAATGAGCAAACACTAGGGCAACAGTGGACAGAAAAAAGCTCATTTTTTTTACCAGGAAGAAATCTCTGATGAACCAGACTCACAGATGTGCAGCATCTGCCTCAGCTGTTTGGGGTGAAAGGAAAAAGAGAGAGGAAGTAACAAGGAGAGATGAGAAATGGAGACAACAACCCATCATATCAACAATCAAACAGTACAACAATACATAAAAATAAAGGCAACAGGAAAGAGGGGAACATAATCCAACAGCAAAATAACAAAACAAACCAACAATAAAATCCTCCACAATAAAACCAAAAATGTAAAAATGGCTCTGCCAGGTGCGCAGGTGTCACCTCAGTAAGACATTTAAAAGTAAGTAATAGGATCTTAAAATGAATCCTAAAATAGACAGGGAGCCAGAACAGGAGAGATATGCTCTCTTCATTATGTTCCTGTTAGAAGGAGAGCAGCAGCATTTTGGACAACCTGTATGTGTCGACGAGGCCCCAGTATAGAGCCCTGGGGCACCCCACAGGTAAGAGGAGGAATGTCTGAGGAATAATGACCTAGATGAACAGTTTTTGATAAATTAGACCTGAACCAATTAAGGGCCATGTCCTGATGGATGTAGTTATCTCTGTGATGTACTGTGTATGTTAAATGGAGAAGGCCAGAGGGTGATGTCACAGAAGTTGCCACCTTGTAAAGCCTCACTGAATTTCTTCTTCACTTAAGTCAAATCAACAACACACTATGAACCTACTGTGCTACACACTGTGAGAGAGATTCTTATAATTTATGAAAAATACCCTGAATGACAGAGAATTGTCAGTGAACAGACAGTTCTTTTCCCTCTTAATGCCTGATGAGGTAGAGGCTGAGAATTTTGTCTCCCAGGATGATCAGTCATTTTCTGCGACAGGCTCCAGATGAATCACTCATGAAATCCCACGTTTGACACCAAGTTTGTTATGAAAATGTTGCTTTGTGAGATGTGACATAAAGACTTGAGAGGCAAATTGTTTTTCTTGTAGTTTATTCTTTGCAAAGAAGGTTTAACGATCATACAGAGTACAAGTAGACTGTAGGAGTGTGTGACAGAAACCTAGAAGGATAACAACGATTCTTTGTAGTGCTTACATTATCAGGAAACAAAATGGATTAGAGCTGATTCTGATATCAAATAGACAGTGTCCTTGCATGAACCTGTGTTGTAAAAGTATGAAGAATTACACAAATACACAAATAGTGAAGGTAAACAGGAAAAAAAGATATGAGGGATGGACTGGCCAAGGGGAGACCCCACCTTTTGCTCTAAAATAAAAGGATTTTTGTTGTAAAATAAGTGGATACATAAAACATTTTTTGCCACACAGCAACTACAGGAAAAGACAATTAGTGCCGTGCACCAAACAGAGTGGTTTAACTACCTCTTTGAAATCAAGAGAGGTAAACACCAATGAACAGTATGAAAATTTAGCAGGCCATACAGGTCTGCTGTGAAAATATGGACTTAATCCTCTTGAAGTTTTATGCACAGCTCATTTTGTGACCACCAGAGCAGAAAACCTGAGGTCAGACTCATTTGACATTTGAAAATGGATCCTTATAACATTTGTTATATTCTGTTTATCATCTCCCATCAGCCCACAGGTGTACCCCTGACCCTTCCATTTCAGTCTATGTAAATGGTCTCCATCTCAATCACCTCTAATTACCATGTCAGCCCACGCGTTGGCTGCTGGGCCTCTAAAATATTGCTGTGTGGAGCGGTGTTTAAAAAGTGATGAGAGGAGCTGGGGTTGCTACTTTAACCTCTGCATTATTATGGCACACTGCATCATCCTCATTTGTAATGGCCCAGTGACGCTCCCCAAAGAACACAGCCGTAGATCTCTGTATAGCAAGAGGGAGTTAAAAGACTTACTGAATACTTTGATAGAATAATTAGTTGTTTTGTGTCTGAGTGTATTAGTTTTTCTAAGTCTTATACAGGAGCTGTATCCACAGGAAGCAGAGATGGAGGGTGTGACAGAAATAACCACTGACTAATGGACTTATTGGAAAAAAAAAAATTAATAATAAATCAGCAGATTTGTCAAGTCTGTGTGCTAGTTTACAACTGGCATATAAATGTGACCCAGATTGCCCGTGTCTGCTGTGACCACATTTGGTTACATATTTCTTTTCCTTGTCCTGTGTGCAATAACACAAACACACAGACGTCGTATTAAAAGAAAAACTTGAAGATTACAGTCTAAAAAGAAGGCAACTTATGTTGAAGATGTTATAGGAATGTGTCAAGAGACCTCATGTAATAAATAAAGTCTGTCCCATGGCAGCCAAGTCTCCCTGCATCACTGTGGCTCAGGGGCTTCTCTCAGTGTCTCACTCTTCTGTTTAAACCTGTCAGTGCACACCCAGTTAACTTGTTGATGTAGACGTATTGAGTCACTGAGCTTTATTGTCAACAGTGTATGTGGAGGCAGACACACTGACCAGCAGGGCCTTGCCCAAATATTGGTTCAGTGTCAGCGTCTTTTCCTGTTGGCTGCGTTCTGCCTTGCCATGCTGATGAAGACAGATTAGTGTAGACACTGAGTGCTGCAAAGTTGAATAAATGAACGTGTGAGGGAGGGAGAGAGAGAGATGAAGGAGGAGAATGGGGAGGAATGAACATGGTGCAACCTTGAGCAGAGTTACAGTTGAGTAAATAAGCAGCGTAAGTCACCATGGCTCTGTTATTCAGCTCCAGTTCGGTTAGCAGCTCCACAGCGAGAGACACAAGATAGAGACAGGGCAGGAAGGTAGTTAAGGGACTAAACAAGCAGCACATTGTCACTGTGGCCCTGTCAGCTCATGTTATTGCCGAACAGAAAGTGGGACAAATGGCCTGTGGCTGTCACTGTGCTGCTCAAGCTTTTCTGGAGTCGGGCCGCCCTTCAGCCACTTCTGTTGTTAGTGAATTCAAAGGCAATGTGTTGTGACTGTTAATGTGCATGAAAAGCCTCATTATTTAAAATCTGTAATGCGAATATTTTAACAGCATGTTATGCCATGTGATTATACCAAACTTCAAGAGGGTAAGGGTGATTCAGACAAATTCTTTGTGTCTTGCTTTGGGTTGCTTTATGAAATGAAATTAAAAAAAACACATTTGATGTAAAATTGCAGATTTTCTCTGTGGTGTCATTGAGGGAGAGGTTTATAAAGTGACACACAGACACACAGTGAGTGTCACTTTTTCAGTTTCCAGCTGTAAAAGGCTGTATATCAGCAAGATAAAGTAGCAAATGTTTTCATGCAAAGACATCTTACTATTAAGCAGGCATAGATTTTATTAGCTGGGGCTTTTGTGTCCATATGTCAAGCTGGTTCTTTGCACAGCAGCTTACCCAGCACACTTTCATTATTAAACTTAAAAATTCAACTTTTACATTAATAAACCAAATAAATTTTTTTTTGACAAGACAAGATGTCTCATTTCGGAACCGTCCATACAAAGTTACAAGTAATGTTAACCTAGCAAAAGGATGGAGGACATAACATCTAAGCCATTATTAGAGTTACAATACAAATTATAAACTTTTCTCAATCCTTTAAGCCTTTTTAAATTACCTCTATATTAAAGTAAGATCTGGTAGTGATAGCACCTTGTACATCACCAGTGAGTAAAGATTTTTGCCTGGCCCCTCTGAAAATCTGAAACATTATGAGTTGAATCAGCTCCTCATTAATAAGACGTGCTGCATGACTGGAAACTGTAATCAATTACTCATTACAAATTACTAATTCAGAGAGTATTAACATCACTTACATAGTTATTGAGCTGCAAAAGTAATGAGTTGTATTTGTCATTATTTAACAATCATTACTTAGCTGTCAGCTCAGTAAAAGTTGCCTTTAAACGAACTACAATCCTGCACACCCACACACATATCCTCCTTTTCCAACTGAAAACATAGAGAAATTAAAGAAGAACAGTTTAACAGGTGAAGAGAGTCGCAGTGTGTAGTTTCAGCAGCAATCAGCTCATCCTCACTGACTGCGAACAGTCACAGATTTTAGATTTCCTGCCTGAGAAGCCTCGGGCAGTGAGAGAAGGGAACAGAGAACTCAGCCTCAATACCAGGACTCCCCATGGCTACTGTCTCAGGCCAAGGCTTTACTCACATTACACTTATGAATGTTGGTCAAGCAAGGAATTAAGTTTTTGTCAAGGACACAACAATTCTGGGCCTCATTAAGGGAAACAATGACGAGCGCTACTGGAAGCTGGTGAATGAGATGATTAATATGAGGAGGAGAGCAACCTGGTTCTTAATGTTAAACAGTGAAGTGGAACGTGTTGACAGCTTCAGGTTCCTGGGCCTGTACATCTCCAACAACCTGAGCAGGTTAGTATACTTTGACCACTATCATTTGACCCGGCAAAGACTCTTATTTCATCACGTCCCTAAAGAAAGTTGGCCTGAGTCGTCGTCCTCTTGCACAGGCCACACAGAGGCCACACAGAGGCGTGGTGCAGAGCGTCCTCGCCAGAGGTACATATGGAAACCCCACAGTGAAGGAGAGGAAAGCCCTTCAGGGCATCATTAGAACAGCTCAGAGGATCACTGGCACACAGATCCATAGACTCCATAGACTGTGTGTTTACGAAGTTCTGCAGAACTAAACCGCAGGTCCTCACAGACCCACATCATCGAATATTCTCTGTATTCAACTAAGGTACAGCTGACTGGAAAGCAACAGCTTTCCTCAACAGCCATCAGACTGCTGGCTGAGGATATTCAGGCTGGAGTAAAATACTAACCCTCCAGTACAAAATCCCCTGACAGTGTGACCATGATCAAGCACTCATCCCTCCAACACACAATATGCACTTTATACTTCATATAACAAACTCAGAAACCTACATGTCTTTGTTTTTTTTTTTGTTTTTTTTTTGTTTTTTTTTGTTTTTACATCATTAACAATGTCTTTTTTACGTAGTATTCATTAAGATTATTAATGACCGTGACCGTATGACCGTGAAACTTGAATTCCACAAGAATTCCATTGCACTTATTACATAATTAAAGTTATTAAATAAAGCTATTTCTTTCTATTTAAAAGGTCAGATTTGAAGTCTGCGTGTGCCACATGTCACCATCAGGCACTGTAAGAACAAAAACAAATAAAATAAAATGACCAGTAAACAAATCAATCCAATAGATACTAATAAAAAATGGAATTCAAATTATAATATTATAATAGTATACAACGGACTAACAAACACATACACACAGTAATGACAGTGGCTGGTCAACATTTTTTGCTTGATGACGGCAACAACACTGCACCACAGGGATGAGACGCTGATGAGACTCATCTTTACAGCTGCACCGACACTAACTGAACTGCTTTATTACTGGACATGGTGTATGTGTTTGTCTTTAGCTCAGCTGCTCTCTGGTGTCTGATTTAAAACAGAACTGCTTCCGTTTTGCATCACACTCATCACCTCCTCTCCAGAAGAATTGTCCCATGAGGAGATAAAAGCTTCATAAAATGGCTGCTTATAGCACTGGCAAATCACTTACACCTTGGATCATCTCCGTGACACCAAGAACTGTTTTTTTCTGGCACTGTAGAAGCTTTTATTACCAGACCTGATGACCCACAATGCCCATTCCATCCCTCAAAGTTTCAACCAGGCATGTCATGATTATTACATCAATGAATCAGATAAGAGATTGTTTTTAATTAAAGTGGAATACTAAATGTACAGCTGAATAAATAAGACAACGCAGGAATACACAGGATACACTGTAACTAAGGCATCACCTAACTCAAACTAAATAATCCATAACCATTGCATTTTTTGACAAACAAAAAAAAAACAGTGGCTCTTATGCTGTTGTTGCGTGCACTTGATACGTCAACACAGCTCCATCAGTGTGGTGTGTGTGTGTGAGACTAGGCTCCTGTGTAGTTTGGGCTGCAGCCATGGGCAGGACCGGGGTGTGCTGACTCTGTTCATTATACTGTGTATACAACTCCAGTGCTGATTCAGAAGTCCTGTTGTGCCGTCTCATCCAGCTCAGGCATTCAGTGCTCATAAAGTCTTTTACTGGAATAACGTTTAAAGTGCAAGGCGACCATTACATCGACGTCAAGCTGGTGTAGTGTGGCACACAAATGATTTGTTGTAATATAATAGCTGTTATAAGGCCATTATAATTAACATTAACATTAGTGCTGAATGGAAAAAAAAAAGCAGAACAATTATGCTTTTGGTAGAAGTTAAAGTCTCCTAGTACTTGTGTAATACTCTGTAAGTATTTAATGTTTAATCATTGTGTGTACATAAATCATGTATCTCTCCCTTAAAATATGGCATCAAAAGAAGGGTCAATACCATTTGACAGAATTTGATACAGTATTGTTCTTTATTAAACACGTTTTTCATTTAAAATGTACACCACCAATCAAAAGTTTGGGCACACCTTATTTAAAGGTTTCTCTTATGAGATTATGTAGTAAACAAAAAAGAGTGAAATAACTCAAAACATGTTTTATATTTTAGATTCTTCAAAATAGTCACCCTTTGCTTTGATTACTGCTTTGCACACACTTGGCATTCTCTCGATGAGCTCTCTCTCATGAGGTCATCACCTGAAATGGTTTTCCAACAGTCTTGAAGGAGTTCCCAGAGGTGTTGAGCACTTGGTCCTCTTGCCTTCACTCTGAGGTCCATCTCAGAGTGTCAGGTCACTCTGAGGTCCATCTAGCCCTCACACAGCCTGGAGGTGTGTTTGGGGTCATTGTCCTGTTGAAAAATAAATGACAGTCCAAATAAACGCAAACCGGATGGGATGGCATGTCACTGCAGGATGCTGTGGTAGCCGTGCTGGTTCAGTGTGCCTTCAATTTTGAATAAATCCCCAACAGTGTCACCAGCAGAGAAACCCCACACCGTCACACCTCCTCCTCCTCCTCCTCCTCCTCCTCCTCCTCCTCCTCCATGCTTCATGGTGGCAACCATGCATGTAGAGACTATTTGTTCATCTTTTCTGGGTCGCACAAAAAACATGGCAAGTCTCAAAGATCTCAAATTTGGACTTATCAGACTAAAGCACAGATTTCCACTGGTCTAATGTCCATTTCTTGTGTTTCTTGGCCCAAACTAATTTCTTCTGCTGGTTCAGTGTGCCTTCAGTTTTGAATAAATCCCCAACAGTGTCACCAGCAGAGAAACCCCACACCATCACACCTCCTCCTCCTCCTCCTCCTCCTCCTCCTCCTCCTCCTCCATGCTTCATGGTGGCAACCATGCATGTAGAGACTATTTGTTCATCTTTTCTGGGTCGCACAAAAAACATGGCAAGTCTCAAAGATCTCAAATTTGGACTTATCAGACTAAAGCACAGATTTCCACTGGTCTAATGTCCATTCCTTGTGTTTGTTGGCCCAAACTAATTTCTTCTGCTTGTTGCTTTCCCTCAGTAGTGGTTTCTTAGCAGCAATTTGACCATAAAGGACTGGACTGGCTGATCTTTATGTCTTAAAGTACATTCATGTCTTAAAGTAATGATGGACTGTCTTTTCTCTTTACTTAGCTGATTGGTTCTTGCCATAATATGAATTCTAACAGTCGTCAAATAGTGCTGTCAGACTACATCATGAAGCTCATTGAGAGAAGGCCAAGGGTTTGCAGTGCTATCAACAAAGCAAAGGGGGGCTACTTTGAGGAATCTAAAATATAAAACATATTTAGAGTTATTTCACACTTTTTTGTTTAATACATAATTTCATATGTGTTCCTTCATAGTTCTGATGCCTTCAGTGAGAATCTACAATGAAAATAAAGAAAAACCATTAAATGAGATAGTGTGTCCAAACTTTTGACTGGAACTGTAGATGAGCCACTTCCATCACTGCTTACTATACCTTCATATACTTTAGTTATTTCATGAAAAAACATAACTCTTTAAACTGCATATACTTGGACACATTTAGGCAAAACTTGAGACCTATAATGGAAGAAAAAATTTTAAAATCAAGTGAAATCGGTCAGACACACTCCTGCTCTGGTGTCTCACTTTGGCAGTTGTGGAGTAAATATGAAAAAAGTCTTTAGTACTTTACTCATAATATGGATTTAAGAAGTAGTAAAATGAGAAGTCTTACTTAAAAGCTAGCCGTTACTTACTTTCTTTCTTTTTTTGGTGCATATTATTCACGCATTTGAAGTATTTTTAGGGTCTTTTTTTTGTCCAATCAACACAGCCATTCACCTCGGCAGCATAATTTGACAGTTATTTTTTTTGGATTGTGGTCGATTTACCCGAGCTTACTTTTCCAATAAATTCACAGCTAACAGTCAGAATGGGTATTGTTGACAATGTACAGTCCAAACATTTAACATGGCGATGGATCGCTTGATTGTGTTTGTTCTCCCGAAACAAAGCTGCTGCTGTCTTCGTGACACCTGCTCTGTTCAGACAGGCCATGATGCAATTTTTGGGAGGGTGTGTCCTAATTTGCAAACCAAATTATTCACAGTTTTGTCAAATATATTTGCAACACGCCCAGTTTACTCGCCAGAAAAGCACGTCTAACATAATACTGAAACATAGGTAATTTTGGTCATAGTTACCAGAGACTATAGAATTTTTTGTCCTCCTTTTCTTTCTGAGATGACGTATAGACTTTATCATCAGAATTAAGAAAGTGATCGTAATCATCCCGATTAATGCTTGTGCGTTGTGTGTGTATTTTTGTGACATGCTAGTTATGTTACCTGATGAAAATTGTATTGCATGTTCCGTAGTGGAATTGTATTAGTTATAGTGAAACTAGTGGTATAATAGCAGTGTAACTCAAATAAAGTACAAATGCATGCCAAAGTAATGTAATCAATAACTAAGTATTAGTACTATGTTGCCAGCTGTGTGCAATCTGTGTACTATTTTTATCATTGTCAAGGTTTCATGGCATTGTTTTTATGGAAACATGTCCTCCAACAAGTATTTTTAGTTGCTCGTTTCTCTCACAGATGTGTTGCTAGGTAACTAAAGTGTGGACATAATGGATGCTGTGTGAAAAGAAAACTAGAAGATGAGAAGCAGAGAGACTGGAACAATATCAGAGAATACAAAAACTACACAAAACTACACAAGCAGGAGGCTTTTTCAAAAGGACAAATACAAGACATGACGTGACATTTGACATTTTCCTTTTCCCCTCTTGTTCTGTTTTCAACTGCCTACAGACACAAAAATAGAAATAAATTGATTTAATAAGAAGCTCTGCTCAGAGGAAATGTCTTTTCATTAGAAAAAAATATAATTTGCTTGATTTCTGCTGTGGCATCAAACTGGCCTTTGTAAATTGGTAAAAAGTAGCTCATCGGTTCATCAGTAGCTCTATTGTTTTGCCTCGGTCTTCACATCACATCACATCACACAAGAGTGAGGGAAGAGATGCCTGTTTTAAATGTTTGTTGCTGTTTAATGGCAGGATAAATGTGCGTCATGTCCTATGATCAGAGGTGGATGCATTGTGATTCTCTGTTGGACAATTATGAATCGATTATGAAATGGCCATAATCCAAAAAGAAAAAAAACTTAGTATTTAAACTGCTTTCATACTCTGCTAAGCTGAATCAACTGAATGTTGAAAGTGCAGACGTCCAACATCTGAATTCCATGTCAGAGTTTTACTGACTGGAACCCATTGTACATACAACATGTAGTTGCAGAGGAAAACAAACAAACAAAAAAACCTTCATGATAACCCTCTTAGCATATAAAGTGTCTACACTGGACTAGGACAGAGAGTTTGCCACTGATAACCCTCTTAAACACTGTAATTACATGGCCAAAGAAACCTTTGAAAGTCAATTATGGTTAATCCATACCATGCTCACTGTTTTACAATTAACAATTTAATCTGTAGCCACTAATGCCAATGGCCAGGAATAATGGGATACTTAACAGAATGATGTCACTAATTATATGCATTATATAATATACAGTATATTTATTTATTTATTTATTTATTTATTTATTTGGGGGACACACAGTGTTACAATGGCTAGCAGGAAGGATTGGATCCTGGTTGGATGGTTGGTGGACCTTTCTGTGTGGAGTTTGCATGCTGGTTCTCTCCGGGTTCTGTGGTTTCCTCCTACAGTCGAAAAACATGCACAGGTTAACCGGACACTGCAAATTGACCATAGGTGTGAATGTGAGAGTGAATGGATGCTCCTCTGTGCGTTTGCCCTGCGATGGACTGGTAACCTGTACAAGATGTGTCCCCAACTTTTGATCTATGGCAGTAGACAATGAGTAAATGAATATTTATTTGGCTGGAACTGGTGATGTTAAGCAGCAGATTGACATGAAGGAATGACCTTTAATCCCTTTGACCTCTGGCACAGTGAGATGCACAGATACATCTCAAAGGGTCAAGACCAACTACAGCAATGCACGTACAGTTGAGGACAAAATTATTAGCCCTCCTATGAAAATGCCATTGTTTTAAAAAGTATTTCCCAAGTGCTGTTGAACAGAGCAAAGAATTTTAACACAGCTTTTTCCAAACATACTAGTTTCATTTTGACCTACCAGGGTCAAAATTATTAGCCCCCTGATGTAATAGTCAATTGTGTCTCATTTTTGCTGGATAACAGCCTGCAGTGGTTTGTTGTAGTTTTCAGCAAGTCTCTGACTCGTCTCCTGAGGAATCCCGGCCCATTCTTCTTTGGCAAATCTCCTCCAGATTTGATGGCCTTCTGGCCTTCACAGTTTAGCCCAAAAATTTTCAATGGGATTTAAGTCGATACTTTGTGCAGGCCAGTCAGTAACATTCACTTTGGTCTTCTGGAGGTGGTTCTTCGCCAGTAGCGACATATGTTTTGGGTCGTTGTTGTGCTGGAAGACAAAGTGATGACCCAGACCCAGTTTTGCTGCTGACTGCCTCAGATTTTCTTTCAAAATCTTCATATTCCTTCATGATTCCTTCCACAGTGAGGAGTTTCCCAGTTCCAGACACACTGAAGCATCCCCACAGCATAATAGTCACACGACCGTGTTTCACTGTGGGGACGGTGTTCTTTGCTTGTTCCTTATTTAGGTCGCTTTTTCTTCTGATCTAGTGCTGTTGTAATTTACCTTTAAATGGATCATAAAACATGTGTGGGGACACAAGACAAAAGTAGATTTTAGCCATTAAACAATTTTCGCAATTTCAGCTACAATTAGCATAGCTATTGTTAAATAGCTATGCCAGCTTAAATATTTGATGTCTCACAGCATTTTAACTAACAGGAACACATAAGCTGCTGGTCTACTGCTGCCTCGTTTGGTAAGTTTGTGTCACTGAGGTAAATCTGAACAAAAGGATTTCAATCACTAAAGCCAAAAAAACATATTTAAACTTATTGACCAAGGCTGTATTGAATCAACATGTCCTGCACACTGTGGTAGCCATGTTTTCAGTGACAGAGTGTTTTCATATGTCAGGCTGGTTCTAAGTCCCTGGGGGAATCTCAGCATAGTTAGCACTTCAAAAAACCTGAACTTTTACTCTTGATCCATACCCTCCTCACACCTCTGCCATTAATAAAACTAAGTAGCGACTATTTTTGTGGCTTTCTGTGTTGATTCATTTGGCAGTGCCGGTGTCATGTTATAGGAACAGTGGTATTTTGAGTTTTTGATTTCACTTCTCTGCTCTGCTGCCTTATCTGCTCTCCTCACCACACAACATGAAAAAATCAATGTGAATGTGTGGCAGTCCGGGCCTCAGCCACCATTTCAACTACAAACACACCGACAGGTGCTTTTGCACAGTCACAGGTACTTGAGCATACTGATCTATATTCTCTGACATGCCCGATACATCTGGGTGTTCAGCCAGGTGAAAAGCTGAAGACTAGGCGATATGATGCAGCTTAAATGGGTGATTCAAATATGTAACGTAGTGTGAATGAAAAACAGTGCTTATTTGCAGCGACAATGAATCAACAGGATTCTGCTGCAAAATTCTGACTTGACCGAAATACAGTCTGACTTGACCGTTTCAAATAACAGTAGTGATGAAATGTGAAAACACTCCACTAACAAAAGAGAAAGAGAGATCAAAGGTAGTTTAAATTCTGTTGCCACAGTGACAGATGTACAAGGAAGGCAACCTGGCTCTAGGGTGATATGGGAAAAAAAATCTTACCATTATCATTTAACATTGATATATACTTTAGATATATTTCTGTAAGGCTGTGTGATATAGCTTTTAGATAATATCTGGATATCTTTAGGCTATAAAGTGCAGTGTTTCTCTGGACTCATGAAAACTCTCTTTTGCTTCTGCAGGAGAGTGGAAATACACTGTAAATTAAATAGCTACCTTTTATGACCGATATTACATGCTTAAAATACAATTATTACCTTTTACTTCAGATAATAGCTACCATATTTCTTGTTGCTGAGCCTCAACTGATTTTAATGTACCATGCTGTGTGATAAACAGCTGGATTCTGGACAAACTAGTCATGTAGTCAGTTGATTGTGATTTAGTATGAAATGCAAATAAAATAGTACATATTTGACGGGAAGCAGAGCTTCCCTTGCCGTCTTGGAGCAATTGCCTCTGATATTGATATGTTGCCCAGCCCTACCTGGTTCAAAATCATACGCTTTATACAAGACGTAGTCCTTTGGTATTCTTCCAAAGACAATTGTGATGATTGGCGTGTGGGATGTGTATGGACCAAAAGCAGGGGAGGAAGCCAGGTCGATTAGCAGGGAGAACAGTCTTTATTTACACAAAAAAAACAAAAATCCAAATAATAATCAGTCAAACGAAGGAGAACACAAGGCGAGGAGACTGACTGGTAGGCTGGGCAGAGGTCCCCGAGGAAAACTGGAAAGGAAAAAAATGCGGACCAAGGTATAAGATGGCATGGGCGGTGATCAGGAACGAGCTGCAGGTGCGGGAGGGGGGAGGGGACTCCGCCTGGCTGCACAGTCAAGTCTCCTGAAAAAACCAAACACAGGGAGCGATTGCACAGGAAAACACACAACAAAATAAGAGACAGGAAACAGAGTGAACCCGGATCCTGACAACAATCAGGATATAAGAATATCTTGAAAAGACATTAGGGTGCGACTCTTGATCCATGGGTTGCAAGGAACTCTGGAAATTAGCCAAAACAAAAAAACTCTTTAATAAATACAAAATGGCAAAAAGCAGGAGGGAAAGACAAGAAAATCTCAAACAGAAAATGGGAACTACTTGGAAACCATGAGCACCAGGAAATTGAAGAAGTGAACTGGAACAAACAAAATGGAGACAGCAGGGGAGCATGGAGACTAAATACACTAGAATCAGGGACAATCAGACACAGGTGAGATAAATAGGATAAAGGTGACTCACATTAGGGCGGAACAGACATCAAACTTAACAAGGTAAGCGCACAGTAGGAAACAAAGTACAAATAAAACGGTAAACCAGAAGCAACTAAATATCCAAGGTAAAGAAAACAGAATAATAAGGAAAAAAAATCCTCCTTGATGAATTCTGATTTCCTTTGATGCCACTTTTCAGGCTGACAAAACAGTTGTTTTGAAATTCGTTATGATGCTTATATTCAGCTTTAAGCTTCAGCTTCTCTTCTTGGTTGCGTTCCACATTTCAGTGTCGTAAACTCATGAATGCATGGAAGCGTGGTATTGAAATAATCTTTTTTTTTTTAGCCACTGTATTTAACCAAGCCTGATCAGGTGTACACCAGGATTGGTGACATATACTCCTCTCACAAATTATATGTGGGACTTGAGGTTATTTTTACTCACGAGTCTGCACCAGTTTCAATGCAAGTTTGATAAATGAAGGCCAGTGTGAGGTGGCATCACAGATGAGCAGGGGAAATACCTGAATATCTCAGATATTTCCCCGGAAAGGAAGAACGTGTCATATAATACAGTTTGGAAAAAGTGACTGCCCTTATTGCTGGTGTGGAACTTTTGTAAAGTGAGAGATGGAAATATTTCTATTGTAGAAGTCTGTCTTCCGACCAGCAAGGTAGATTTGTGTGTTCCTCCTCATCTCTTTAAAAGACTTTTGGGTATAGGAGGTGCAGCTTATATGTACTCTTGCCACATGCTGTTTATTGAAGCTGCAGCTTGTGAGGTTGTATTTTGTAGCTTTAAGACCTGGCTATATGTGACAGGTCACAAAAGCTCTGAGCTTTAAAAAGGTCTTTTATTATGCAGTAACATCTGGAAGCCAGCAGGCTGAGAGGAAGCATAAATGCATTTAAGCCATGAAAGGACACGCCAAGAAAAATCTGCCTCACAAAACCACATCTATACACAAATGTATTATGTTTTAGTTAGCATTTTACTGCTAGAGAAAATAAAAACGGGATGATCATACATGTTGCACATTTTGCTCCATATTTCAGGGCTATGAAGAGTGGAAGAAAGCTAGGGTTGTTTTAGGATTTTGCTCTCATGACTTTTTCCTCTAATTTTTAAAAAAAAAAATAAAATGCTGATTGTTTTTTTTCTTCCTATGTAACATTTAGTTCTGACTGGTGTTATGTAAAATGAAAATATTGGAGCAGCAGAATGGTGGATTTGTTCAAGGCAAATTATGTGTAGAGAGAAAATCACATTTCCTAACATATTTTCACTTCTCATGCGTTAAACTGTTCTTTTCTGAATAGTATTACTTAATGTATTTTAAAGAGGCCACTTTTTTTTTTTAATATGCAACTTTAAAGTGATGCTGTTTTGCTTTCTTTCTTTACCAGAATGATCAGGAGATCCGTTAGATGTTAGATATACATAGATGGCTAATCCTACTTAATCAAGTAAAGATAAGTAAGGGCTGCTGGTTGATCAGGACTCCAAGCAACAAGCACTGCAGCAGTATCTGCTCTGCTGTCATTGGCTCTGGTCAGACGGAGAGGAATCAGGTGTCACGACTGAACTATGGACCCGAACCCAAATGCACAACTCCGTGGACCAAAGTTCATTAAAGAGAAACAAAAATCACTCTTTACAGAGGAGAAACTCTACACTAATCTTAGTAATCAAAATGTCACATAACTAAGGCTAGACTAAGAAAAACAAATACACAAACAGAAAATCACTCTAGAGAGGCTTGGCTATTAAAAAAAAGGAAGCAAACAGAAAATCAACATGGCCTGGCAATGGACAAAGAGCTGGTTCTCTGACATTAGACAAGATGAACTGGCACAAGACAAGGGAGACCTGGACTATAAATGCACACAAGGTAAGGACACAGGTAGAAACAATCAGGGCAGAGACAGGTACTTCTAAAGGGCAGGAAAACAGACAAAGGGGAAAAGAAAAACTAACAACAATGGACACAGACAGGAAGTGGAACCAAGATAAGACAGGAAATCACAAGACAACATAGACACAACACTTAACACTTTTTCTTAGACATGACATCAGGATAATGGAGACGCAGTTAAAGTTCTACTGGTGTACGTCATTATACGTGAGATCATTAGTGTCTGATGGTAACAGTGGTTGGCAAGCTGTGGGGCTGTTGGCAGCAAAGTGCAGCAGTTGTCATTTTGATAGTTCACTAATACTAATCCTACAGGATATAAGTGTGCAAAAATGATTTAAAAAAAGGAACCTGTGGAGGATGCACGATAAAATGAGTTACTTATCAGTGTTTTAATAACTGCACTGTGAGCCCTTGAATTGTCCTGTGATGACAAAGTTTTATAGTTTGACAAAGTTTTATATCAAGTGCCAACCAGGAAAACAGCATGTAGATGGATGGATGGATATGTCCAGTAAGCAGTTTAGTTAAATTCAATGAAAACACTCCCCAGTAGTCATTATCCAGTGCTGAGAACCAGCTTGAAACAAGTGGGCTTGCTCGGATTGACAACTGAAAAGGCTGCTACCAGGAACACAAGAGGGAGAAGAGAAGAAAAACAAAAAGCCCAAGCAGCCAAGGTGAATACCACTTTGCAGGTGGAATACTCTGGCAACGAGCAGCTGGAGAGCTGAGGTCTTTATACTGCAGGTAATCAGTGGTGGTGATACACAGGTGCATGTCATTAGCAAGTGCCAATCTGCTCCTGCACACATAGAACAAGAGAACAGTCAAAACCAGGAATGGAATAACAGATAATGACATGAAGGGAAAATGCAAGACAAGCTTTGGGCAGTTAGACAGTGAAAAAAGACAGAACAGCTTAACAAAGTAAAAAAAAAATAAATAACACAGCGCATTACTCTTTCTGTGTTTCTTCCAGATTACGATTACCGAGACTGTTCTGTTTCTGGTCCAGTACACATCAAAAGAGTTTGACCGGTCAGAGAAGACAGTGGCCATTGGGGACTGCTGCTACCTCAACCCACTGGTGCGCAGGACTTTCCGCTTCCTTGGTAAGTCCCAGGTTTCTGCAAAGAACATCATCACTCCTCCATGTCCTCAGACGGGAAGCTATAGTTTCATGTTTATTTATGTCATTTCTTACACACAAATGCTGTTGTGTACTTAAAAGGGTACAAATGCTTGGGGGCGTACCTTTTTAAAAGACAACTTTGTACCCGTTGGTGAAAGTCTGTTTTGGTACCTTATCAAAATGTACCTGTTGTATCTTTGTGATACTATGGTACAGAAATGTAACAAGTGAAATGGTATGATTTTGTTTTTTAAAGAGACAAAAAAATGAACAATAATTGTCCACACAGTAATGAAATCTTTTTTTTTTTTCCACATTTTAAAAGAATTATGTATGTATATAACCTTATATAAATTTGGTATAGGTATAAATTTGTCCTTTTCTTTTGATTTAATTCACTTAAATTTCTGACATCTCCAACAAAATATTGCACTACTGAGCGAACATTGTCCAAATGTTCTTCCCTTGTCCCCCTATTTTTTGAGTGTTTACCTTTTGTGAAGCTAATATTATCTTGGAGACTGCAAAGAACATTAATTATTCTTCCTTATTCATTGTATTCATACTGTATTCTTCATGACCGCCACCTCGAACACAATTGGCCTCATTTATTTAATTTATTAAGTTTATTATTTCCCCCTCTCCCTCACGTTATGCCATTGTCATTACAGACTGCTTTACAAGACTTTTTTGTCTCTTGCTGTAATGTCACATTATTCTCCCCTCATCTCTATCACAGATCAGCTCTAAGTGTCTCAACTTTTTAAGGTCGTTTAATAGATTATAGATAGATGACTTTATTAATGCAAAAGGGGAAATACTGTATGTGTGTGTTGGAGCAGCATTAGGACACTTACAGCAAGGTTAACCAAACACAGTCAGCACAATTAACTCAAGTTATAGATACTATTAAATTACTCTGTTACAGGTAGAACAATTTAGAGTCTTAAAATTAAAAAGTTAAAGTGGTATAAAAGAGTGATGTAACAGTAGAGTGACATTCATAAAATAAAATGCAGTTGGGTCCAAAAATACTGCAGACAGATAATTATCTATATTTCTATATTTTATATTTATATCTATATGATGTAGCTACCTGCTTATTTCTTTGTGAATTAAATCTTCAGAGTAATGTTATAATTAGATCATACATAACTCACAAAATAATAAATAGGGTAATAGTCAACAACTTGGAAGGGTTTACTTATGGATACATCCATAAATATCAGAATTAATTAAAACACCCACATGATACTACAATGGGACAAACAGTGTAGAGGTCTGTCTACACGGAAATGAGTCTAGGTTAATCTGCTTTAGTTTTTCATTGCATCAGCATTTCATCCACACAGAAACAGCAGTGGGAGTAATGAAATGTTATTCTTTGAAAACAGGTCGCAGAGTGGGAAAATTTCACAACATCACCCTTGTGTTTTCCTGTAGACAACCAAAACACTATTTTGGGAAAATGATGATGTCATCTTCCCACCTCACCATCACTTATCACTTATTTTTGTCGTCAACATTGTCTTCCTCTTCCTCTTCCTGTGTTTGGAGATTGTTTGTTCTGTTTGCTTTATAATGACTTTTATTTTCTTACCTTAGTCGCCCTGGCTTTCTCCATTGTGTCTCTGTTTCTGTGATTGTATACGTTGTAACTTTATGCACACATTATATATTTATTCAAATAAAGCTCTATTAAAATAAAGAAGAAAGCCATGGTTTACCTTTGGTTCCATTTCCGTGTGTTACTGATGTTAGCCTGGCAGTGACAGGGCCAATTTGCATTTGATAATGAGTGTGGAAGCTTTCCAGAATACTAGAAAAGACACAGTCAACTTCATTTGACACATCTGTGACATCAGCATCAGCAGACGTTGTCATGTAAGATGCTTCAGTGGTGCTAATCTGTCAGTGATAGAATCAAACCTGCACCATTTTAGATGATATCGATCCATCTGATGTCTCAAAGGATAGATATAAATCCATTGGGGGGGGGGGGGGGGGGGGGGGTCTCGGGGGGGGGGGGGGGGGGAGGTTTCCAGGTTACACAGACATGCAAACATCAAATGAATTCCAGCAGGTACAATAGCAGAACACACACATACACACAGAGTATCTCAGTCTGTTTAACACACTCAACACAGCATTGGCCTGTGCTCGTGACTCCCTTATCCTTAAGTGAGTGCAGTAGATAAAGCAGTGGAAAGAGAATTATTACCTGGATCCCTGAGGGGGCAACCGCTTGGTGACCTGACTTTACCCTTGCATTTACACATCCAGTATGCTCAGTGCTGCTTGTTAATGTAGAAAGGTTGCTCCTTCCAGGCTAAAGCTCCTTTTATCCATAAGAGACTGGAGTTGGCTATCAAGTGTAATACACTGATACAGTGTTATATCCGAGTCAGGCTTATGCCTTGGCATTAATTAATGTCAGTTTCAAAAAAAAGACCCATCCTCTTTTCTCAAGCAGCTTCAGCTGCTGATTTTCCCTTGTGTATTTGATTCTTTAACAGTGATAGAGAACCATCTTGGGAATCATTCATTAAATTCAAGAGGAAAAGTTTGCTGAAGAAAAGAGGAATGTGGTAATTAGTCTTGATAGATAAAAAAAGAATTTGAGACTGTATTTCTTGAGGTTGTGTTTCTAATTAACTAAGAGATTAAAGTGATGTTATAAGGTTCTAACGTAGTGTCAGCACTGAGCAGGGTGTCTTTGGCCCCAGTGCCAAGAATGAGCATGAGAAAGGTAGGCTTGCTCTTTCTGAAAACATGGCGGAATAAAGGGCTCCTAAAATAAAATGTAAGTTTGTTTAAGTCTACAATGTCTTTAGAATATGTGTGTTGCTTTTTCTTGTCATTAGACAGCCTTTTGAGTTTGTTTTGTTTTGTAAACAATTCACTCTCTTACATCACAGTCCATTGAGAAAACCATATTGGGAGTTGTTGATTCACTGCAGCCTCCATCAGTAAAATTTATTTAATTTGTGACTGTGTTTGAAATCCTTTGTTCTGGTTTACCATAGTGGCACAAACTTACCATATGACACAGCAGTAGACCAGCAGTGTGGAGCGGAAGTGGTTTACAAACTTTAGATTCCAGCGAGAAAATGCTGTCCAAACGAGATAAGAAAAAAATACATATAGTCTTGATATCAAAGACTCGAGTGAGCATACATTATATTATAATAACAGCTACTTGCTGGGGACAAACTCAGTGCAATTATTAACTGCACTATATTTGGGTCAGTTTGGTCAGACACAGCCCAAGCAGTGCTCTGGGTGTTCCAGGCTCCATCCATCATGGGTAAACCCCCTTCTAGAAAAATGAACCAGAAATTCAGTGATCAAGAAAATATTGCGGTGAATATTTTCAGATGCGTATGAGAAGTTTGACCACACAACGGAGGTGTGCTTTCACATGCAGGTTTCATGCATACAGTGACCAACAAAGTTTATTATTTCCTTTGCCCTCTCATGAATAGATATTTATGAGCAGGAGAAGCATGCTTTATCTGTCTGTGCCCCTGCTGTGCTGTGGTTTTAAACGTGTGTGCACAATTTAACGCATTAATGTCTGAAAAGTGTGTGAATGTGTTTGTAGGTCTGCCACTTTGAGTGCGACTATAGGTGCAATACAAATACAGTCTATTTATCAATCCCCAGTGTACTGAATATGCATACATTATGTCTAAGGGGCCATTCACATGGGAACATGAGACAAAACATGAAAAATGTGTGTAAGTGTGAGTGTAAATGCACTCACCCACCCCACCACCACTCAGGGCTGGCCTCTAGGAGACCAGAAATGACAGATCCAGACACAGAGGCTGACACCACCTTCCCAGCTACATGTACCAGGGACTACCAGTCCCCCCAAGACTGAATCAGCGGGGAGTCATAGAGGGCACCCAGACCTAGGGATCTGTGGGATGACAGCAAGACAGCAGGCCCCCAACTGGAGTCCTGCTAAACACTGACTCAGAGATTGAAAACTCAAAAGACCGAACTGTCCTCCACTACAGAAGCTACCCATTCTCACCCATGGCACCAAGGATCCTATGGCTCCCACTGCAGCTATAGGATCCTTGATCATGGTACCATGCAGCAATCCAAGAGCAAAATCTGTAATGTGCAAGAGCAGGCCCTGATTCCACCCCTCCCAGGCAACCCCCAGTTAATGTGAAGCTTATTTTAAAGCTTATTTCAGAGTTGACAACAACCATTTTGACCGACGTATTTGGCCAGATTGTCAAAAGATAGTCAGAGAGTCCCCACTGAATTTCAAAAAAGTTGAAATATTTATAAAGTTGCAATACAGATCCACTCAGAAAAACAGGCATGTGACAAAGGACGTGCATTGCCAGTGTCACTTACCTTTGTGTGACATGTCTGACATGTGTCCCTATTGGAAATGATCTAATGATGCAAAAAAAAAAAAAAGATGCTGTGTGTCAATGTCTCCCAAGACTTCTGTATCTTTCATGCCAGTTTATTCTCTGGTAACGAAAACAAAGAAAAGTTTTACAACATGAACACTTGATTTGCATTGGATTACTAGCAACATTTCAGCTTCAGTGTTGTTTTATGATTGTTCTGAATGATGGGTTAGAATTCAAAAACAAACTTAGAGTCAGAGTTTTCCCTTTGAAAGTATTTTCAGATCCAGTGAGGATGTGCTCTTCCTTCTCTGGCTTGAAAGCAGAGATTGTTCTGCCTGCACTGTTTGAGAGATGGAAGATGCTGTTTTTTCTGGGAGGGGATCCACACACAAGTGTCTCGGCTCTAAGAAACTGCATCAGAGTTGCAGCAGCATTTGTATCTCTTTACTCACCTCAGCTAATGGGTGAGTGGTGAGCTGTCAGTGCCACTTTATAGCTGCATTAGAAAGAGCAGTTAACTCAAATTACAAAACACTGTTTAACATACATAATCTGGAAATCCAATTACATACACTGCGATTGCCTGTGTGTTTTACGGTGTACTTGATCCATAGCTATCGATAACTCCTGGCAGGCTTGTTGGCTCACCATGCAACAGGTGAATGACTCCAGCAGTGATTGTGCTCTGCTGGGCTCTGTTGAGCAGTCTCTTGTCTTTGTGCTGCAAAGCTCCCATGTGAGGCTGAGGCTGCTTGCCTGCTTCTTTTTTGTGGTGTTGGAACTAGGCTTCCTTGCATGATTTGACTTTTGTGTGCATCTGGGATCAGAGAACATTATTTCAAAGGTCTGAGAATGGTACAGGCATACAGTAATGGGAATGCTCTGTAGGACCTCAACTGTACTTGCTGGCAAAGGAACAATAGAGTTGCTGTCCTCAAATGCATACATTTAGATTGAGGTTTTAACGTTAATTGAGGATCTACGTTTTTTTATCAGTGCTGAACTTAAAGAAAGGGTTGAATATGAGGAAATGAATGATTTGTAATATTCTAAGGAACATTCATAAATTGTCTACCACTTTATCCTCCCACGATCTTGGGTTGCTGGAGCCAATGGTGATAGGCGGGGCACACCTTCGATAGGTCACCAGTCCATCACAGGACCAATATAGAGAGACAAATAATGATTCACTCACACCAACAGGGGAAGGTTCACATAACCTCTGCAGGTTTGTGGACTGTATTTATGTAGCGCGGTTCTGAAACCGTAATACCTGGATAAATACCACCCACACACTGGAGATCATACAAATTCCACGCAGAAAAGCCCTTGTTTGTACTGGGTTGCGAACCTAAGTCTTTTTGCCGCAAAGCAAAAATGCTAGCCACTATGCCACCACTCACTCACTCATCTTTTACTGCTTTATCCTCCACATGAGGCAGAGAGACAGAGGAAAAGAGGCTATGATTTTAACCATGAGAAAAAAAAGAAATGTGACATTCTGTGTCAATATTGGAGCAGCAACCACAAATAAGGTTATCTGCGTCACTCACTGTAGTCTTTGTCATTGTGAGGCTACAGCCAAATGAGTTTTCATCAACTTTTTTCCTGGTTTTCATGTTGTTGACCAGTGAAACCAACACTCAGACCCCAAAATGAAAAAGAAATAATGTTATTGGTGCTACATCAGGAATGATGTTCTCAGTGTAGAATTATGCTTTAAGTCTGAAATATCCTGAAAGTATTTTTAGACCTGGTGCTGATGTGATACCTTTCCTCTCTATAGCATTGGTTTTACTTGTAGTGTTTGAGGGATGCAGGCAAATGTGGATGTTTTTGCATTTTTTTCATATTGTTGACCGGTGCCACACAGTTGCTGTAGTGGTTAGCACTGTTGCCTTTGCAGCAAGACCTGCATTTAACATGCGGTCGGAAAAAGTTCCTTTCAGGATTAAGTGAGCATGTTCCTCCTGCGTGTGTGGTGGTGGTTATTTGTGGGTTGGGGTGGGGGGTGGGGTTGATTCCTACATTTCCCAAATTCACCGAACTGTCTCTTTTACAACAACATTACTGGTCAGTAGTTTGGTCATTACACTTATTTGGTTTGCACTGAAATGTTTAAACAATGTTTAGATTGATCGACTCTGTCCTTTGAGAAGAATTTATTTTACTTTGGTGAACTAATGAATTTCCTTTGTGGCACCAGCACATTGACAATTTATGTGCAGAGTGTAGTAATTTAACAGCTACTGAATGAATTTTCATGAAAGTTTGCAGAAATATTTCTGTTCCCCTTCAAGATTAGATGCATTGGTTTGTTTTTTTTTTGTCTTGTAAGTTTCCTCCAGCAAATCCTCAGAGCAACCCTACTTCATGATTTAACATCTGCAAAGAAATGACAGTCTTGTAAGCCTCAGTTGTGTTTTGTGTTGAGTGCCAATTAGCAAATATTTGGAAACCAGTGTAATATAGGAAAATACAAATGGCATTAATTTATTAATTAATTTCACTTGTCAGTAGGAAGCATATGGGTCTTGGTTGCTGTGAATGAGACAGTCCTACAGTGTGGAGACAAGTCTTTGTTATCAGCTTGGATTCACCTGACCGCTATGATACGATTTGATATAATCTTGAACATTCAGGTGTTATAAAGTACATTTGTTGACCAGCATGGTGAGCAATGTTGCCTAGCAGCAAGAATGACACCACATCGAATCCCAATTAGAACAAACTGAAATTGATAATGCCAATGCCTTATCTCTTGCACCACCTGTAGGTGTTTTAACTGCCTTTCTGTGTGGAGTTTGCATGCTCTTGTTAGAGTGTAAGTTCTCCGGTTTCCTCAGCTTTGTCCAACAGTCCAACAAACATGTAGACTGGGAATTAGGTTAATTGGAGACTTTAAGTCAACCATAGGTGTGTATAGTTATTTAATTCTGAAATCCACCTTTCATCCATTATCATCTGGGATTGATTTTAGCTTCCCTGGAGAGGATAGATGGTAAGAAAATGAATGAATGAATTGAAAATTAGCTATCTTCTGACTACCACCAACATAATTCACAGCAAAACAAAAGTCTGCGTGGAGCAACATGTGAATCACTTTACATTGCGTTCACTCACAATTAGTAGCAACGTGCAGTTGCAGCAGATGCATTTACAGTTTGTAGTGAGTTGAGGGACATATTCACACTGAGGAAGTCACACCACATCCACACAGATGGGGTGCCAGATGGGAGAATGAGCAGCTGTGTGTCAGACTTGACTTCGCCGCCTATCTCACGGAGATAGATCGCATTTCCGTGTTTGCTCTCATGAGCCGTTAATTGTCTTCTCTCATGAGACGATTCCACGGCTGACCTTGTGGATTTTACAGCACACAGGGGCTGACTGTGCACTAGCAAGGCTTTTTCCTCTCTATGTGCAGTGACGTGTGTGGTATGGAAGGTTAGTGTGCAGTAATAATAATGATCAGGATGATTCTACTCGAATGTTTTGCCCATGCTTGGTCTTTACGTGTGAACTCGTGGGCATTCATGCATATCACCGTGTGTGCTTGCACATGCTTGTTTCCAGAGTTTCCATCTGGTGTAAAAGCATCACATGACAACAGCGGCATGACAACTCACTAAGGTCTGACCATGCACACCACATAATGACTCACAGAGCTGAGCTGTTTGAGGACGATTAAATTTAGAACACAGCCAAGGGTCCTGGTGCTTTCTCTCTCTCACGCAAACACATGCATACACACTCAACATCAGCTGTGTGTTATACCCTCCTGTATTTTAAGGTCTTGCCTGCCAAGCATTAGATTTAGGCAATCCATGCACAGCTCTCTCTGTCAGTGACATTATGTAAAAGAGTTTATATAATACAATATAAATGAGGAGAAATATGTGAGGTGAGCCCTTTGGTTGCACCCGTCATTGTTTGTTAGTTCACCCTACAGCTTTAAAGTGCACCAACTCCTGACCTTTAGAGGTCAACATTTTTTGCGTTGTCACTTTTGCATACATCTTCACAAAAATCATTCCCGGGGTTTTTATTATCACACGTTTATTAAGGGCAGAGGTCATGTCAGCTACAAAATGTGTCTGTGGAGATGTATTAGAGGTTTGGTCACTACAAGAAAAAACATTCTAGACGACCCATTCACATATTTCCCCTGGAGTAATGTAACTATAAATTAGGGACGGGCATGTCTTGCAAAAAATTTGAATATTCAATGTGTTATTTCTCAAATATTAGTCTAATATTTTTAAACTCCAGCGCATGAGAGCTAGTGAATGTAATGCAGCGTTCACAGCTTGTTGAGGTAATGGGAGCAGCTAATGAGATGCACTGAAAGACCCTGGTAAAGTTGCTGGTGCTGATATCTTGTAATAATAGATGCACTAAACATTACAAAGTAGTACAAATACATATAACCGATTTCCCTTTCAAATAAATCAATCTAAAACAAGTCTTATTTGACAATTGGATTTCTGGTTATGGTTAAGGTTAGCGACAATGTAGGATGCCCAGATGAATGGAATGCATTGCACTGTCCTAAGAATAGCTGACCAAACCTGTGCGTGTGTTTGTGTGTTTAGACAGAGTGTGTGGAAAAGGGGAGCTAGGAAACTATAAAAAATAAGCATGTCTGTGTTCTGCATCACACTGCAGTGATGTGGAGACATTGGCAGCAGATGAAAGAGGAGGTGCATCTCTCTCTCTCTCTCTCTCTCTCACACATGCACGCACACGCACACACACATCAAACTCTTGCCAGGGCTTAAAGGGCTTAAAAAAACATCGCCATCATTCTTCTGATATTCCAGCTACTCCGTCGTCTTCGTTTTCTGACGCTATTTCCTCTTTTTCATTGGCTGTTGGCGGTAACCTGTGTTTGCAGGTAATCGGTGCACACTACCCGACTGTGTCCAGAGTCGGCTCACAAAATTCAAACATGTTTGACTGACTGCGACTGAGGTCGGGTCAGGTCTGTTACCCTCACATACTAAGATTTCTGTGCCAACTAGCCATGCCGACTGTTGGCACACTGAGTGGCACACTGACACCTTGACTTTGAGAATCTTCTGACCCCAGATTACATCACCAGCACAAGAAGCTGCATCTGTATTTAATACATAAAAGCTTCATGTTTGAAAACACCATTTTGTGTGGGAAAGAGTTGTTGGTTGATGAAAGAGGTGAAGATAAGTGAATCAACAGCATATAATGACATCATTTGTTTAAAGCATCTGAATTAGCTTCATGCCCGAATAAGCAATTTTTGAAACACCTGCACTTCCTCATTTGTGTCAGCAACAACGTCGGAACGATGAACCGCACTCAGCAAGTGAGTCATGTGACGCTTGACAAAACAATCTATTTAATGGTTGCTAAGAAATCGGCCACTGCTTCTGCTGACGAGGAATGAAGACACAATAAAAAAATCTGACAGTGACATTTAAACCAAGAACTGTAGTGTGAGAGAGGAAGAAAGGCACACCTTCCTCAGTGGGTTCAGAGCCTCACTGTCTTACAGCTTCAAAGCCCGGCTGAACTCATTTGCAGCAGCACAAATACTTGACAGTGATTGGAAAAGCTGCTGTTGTTGCCCAGCAAATACTACATCCTGAAAGTGTGTGTGCGTGGCTCTGTAAACAGAGAGAGTGTGATCGAGCACATGGTTGGTAATTTGCTGTGACAGACAGCTGAGATCTCGTAGGAGGGAAGCAATTATTTCTCTTGAAGCCCTTCAATCACTGAGACTTAAAGCCTGGCTGGTTTGGTTAAGAGTAGGATGATGGAAAGTTGGCACCTAGCTGGCTATTACACACTGTGTGTGTTCCCCTCATGCATGCACATGCATGCTAGTGTTGTTACTAAACTAGAATTTCAAACTGTATATTTGTTCATTTTCCTATTTTATTTTACTGTCACCTGTGTTCCATTAGCCACATCTGCAGTGTATAGTCGTCTCTCATCAGTCACTCTCTGCCAGATCATCTGTTCACTCTCCTGATATAGCATTCCAGCATTAATTTCCCTGTATAGTCTCCAGTGTATGAACCTTGTTCTCTTTCACTCTGTCCTCAGCCTATTCTGGTTCTAGCTGTTAAACAAACTCAATACTGATACCCAGAAAATACTCCTGGATACCCACAGAGTGGTTACAATGGGATAGCTTAGTTGGGAAACAGCTGCCATTTTTTTTATAAGATTATGTCATTAAGGTAAATCTTAACAAAGTGGTTCAACCTCAAAAGTTAAAATAACACACATGAACTCACAGAGGCAAAAATTAATCAAAAGGTCCGGTGTTTTGTCATGTAAAATAAATAAATTCCCCAATGCACTTTTGTGCAAGGAGTGAGCAGTTTGCAAAGTGACACAGACTTTAGTTACCAATTGGAAAAGGCTGTTTAATGGTGATGTTAAGTGGCAAACACAAACTGTATTTAGGATATTACAGACTTAGGGTTGGCCCACGGTTGGTGTACTGGTTAGCACTCTTGCCTTTGCAGCAAGAGGTCCCGGGTTCACGGGGCCTTCTGCAGATTTGGGGACTAGGTTAATTGGACTCTAAATTGCCCGTAGGTGTGAATGTGAGAGTGAATGGTTGTCTGTCTCTATGTGATGGACTGGCGACCTGTCCAGGGTGTACCCTGCCTCTCGCCCTATGTTAGCTGGAGATAGGCACCAGCGCCCCCCGCGACCCCTAGTGGATAAAGCGTTAGAAAATGAGTGAGAGAGAGTAGACTTAGGGTGAGCCTTTTGTTAAGTGGCTAAAATTAGCTCACACATTCAGTACTTAAGTGGTGCTTTCTTGTATAGTTACAGCTGTAGTTGCAGAGGGAAGGTGATGGAGAGAGGTTAGTGAGTCATGGATGTATACAGATACATTTTTCACTCATCCTCATTTTAACAAGGCCAGCACAGCCACCATATACATAGATCTATAGACCATAAATCAAAAGAGTGTTATGCTTTGTATTTATTACCTCTTTAGGACCTTTTCTGACATAAATACGGATCCTAAGGAGGTGGAACCTCATTTCTGAGCAATTGGTTGTTTAGGACTAAGATTTTAAATATGCTGTGGGTAAGGTAAGAGATAAAAATTTCTTTAGGCTGTTCAGATGAATGGAAGTCAGTGCAGAATAGCTGTGCAAACCTGTGTGTGAATGAGTGTGTTTGTGAGGCTTGACAGGCCTGCAGTGTGCTCTTATGTCTCATTTCCACATATTGTAGCTCTGTGCCTTTATATGAGTCAACTGGAAGTGCATTAATTTCTATGAAAAGAGGAAGTTCTCAAAAAAAAAAAGAAAAAGAAAATATGAATATCTAATGGTGAGATAAAGTAGCAAACATATTCATAAGATATTGGATACTTGAAGGGGTGTATATTTTGTCTCAGGGTTTTGATCTTCAGCTCCTCTATTCTACATTCTGATGTATTCCTGTGTAGCATACCTAACCCCAAGATGCTTCTGGTAGGTTTGCCAGCATCATGTAAATGGGTGTGAGTTATAGAAAAGTGTTGCAAATAGGTAAATGGATGTGAACGCGTCCAAAGCGTAAATTTCTGAGCGGTCGACATCTGTGTTTCAAGGTGGTTCTTGGTGCTCAGTGCTGAACATGTGTCAGTATTTCACACACACTGACACATGTTCAACCCCTGAATTTTCCTTTTAAGAACTAACTGACTGCTAGGATGGACTGGAAAACTGTGTACTCGGTTACCTGGTTGTCTACGAATGTCAAGAGCTAGGATATAATGATATAATGATGTCCATGTTCATAGCTTCTCTGAACAGCTGCACATTACGGCGGAAAGGTAAGAAGCTCAATTCTGTCTCTCCAGGAAGACTTTCCTTAGCAGTTATTTGTTTGTCTGGAGGCTGATACATATCCCACAGAGCTCATCATTTCAATTAATGATAATAATTGCTGCTGATGGCAGATATGTCTACCCCAGATGCCCCTCCCACGCCTTACATATTTGTTTTCTTTCCTACTTAGGAGTCTACATTTTTGGCCTCTTCACCGTTGACATCTTTGTCAACGCAGGTCAGGTGGTGACAGGGAACCTTGCCCCTTACTTTCTGACAGTCTGTAAGCCAAACTACACAGCACTGGGCTGCCAGCAGGCTCTACGCTACATTAGCCACCAAGAGGCCTGCACAGGAAACCAGAACGACATTCTGCGGGCCAGGAAAACCTTCCCCTCCAAGGAGGCTGCACTCAGTGTATATGGAGCACTCTACCTGGCTGTGAGTTCTCTTACTCCTTCATTTACTGCTTTTTTGTGTGTAGAAACTGTGGATTAGACAAACAAACTTGTATTTACAATGGTTTGCTGAAACTTTTACATTAAGATGTTACATTGTTAAAAACTATTCTCATATAAAGTGGGATCCGATGATCTGAGACTACTTTTTCAATCACAGCAAAAATGAAGCAGCAACAGTCAATCATCATGTCCCTAGTGGTTTTGGGTGTTATCAAGTCCAACTAATTCAAGATCTCTTCTTGCAAACTTGTGATGATCTAGTACTTGGACTGAGACATAACTACTCTCTCTGTATATTTGCCTTTTAATGTAGCATTACCTGCCCAGACTGTATCCAGGAAATTTAATTGGAGCTGCATAGTGCAGAAAACAGCAGAAGCTGTAATTGAACACGCACATAGTCAGGCAGCTGCTCAGAGAGCACTTTATTGATGTTGGCACAGACCGCATTTTCAGTACTGTATCATCACAGAGCCAAAATCGTGATTGTGACTAAAACATAATCATGAATTCCTTCTGAACATCCAAGTTATTTTAAGCAGTAGAATCCACTTCTGAATCTTTTCAGGGGTACATCTCTGTGTTTTAGCCATGGTTTTGCTGTACAAAGCCATTTTACAATACTTGCAGTGTCTGCTTCTTCTGCCTCACCTCATCAGTCTTGACAAAAAATGTGTCTCTCTGTGTGCAGCGTGGGAATGTTGCCAGAGACACCGAAACAAAAATATTCTGAGAAACGCATTTAATCAGCATTGTGTGAACTCATTTGACAATGGTGTGACTGTGACAGAAGTTTCTTTATATTTAAAAGTTACAAACTACAGCTTTAAAAATAACTGCAGTCTGCAAACTGCTCATTGCCCTGTGCCAAAAATAGAGAAAATCTGCATTTTTAGCTCACAGGGACACAGGAGACTTTGTGGCTCTTTGTGAACCATTCACTCCCCACAGCAAACTTCAGTTCAGTTTTCAGCCAGAAAAGCTTGTTTAAAAGTGATCAGCAAACAGTATCTCATCAACAACCAACACAAAGATAGTATCTGGTGCTGCCTGCACAGGTCAAAGAAGACTGTTTACACTATCAAGCGTTTGATACCAATTACTGACTGTTTCCACATAGCCCAATAGTTTGAGTCAGCAAAATTGTGCTGTAACATCCTGTTCTTTGCAGCGGCCATATGGCCCTTATATCCCTAACCATGCCCCATAAAACCATAACTAAGATTTTATTATTGTATTACTTTTCCCAGATGACCTACAGTAAACTTTAAATCATCCCCATAGAATAATCTCGCTGTGCATCTCTGGTACTTGCAGTATCTATGGTAATTAAGAACAAGTATTCTTACTCTCATTGTCTACCACTTTGTCCTCCACATCAGGGTCTCAGGGGGCCTGGAGCGAATCCCAACACATAGAGAGGAACAACATTCATGATAGAGAGGAACACATTCACACCTACCATCAATCTAGGGTGTCCAATTAATCTCATCCGCATTTTGTTTTTTTTGCACTGTGGGAGGAAACAAGAGTATCCGTAGAGAGCTTACACCTGCAAGGGGAGAACATGCAAATTCCACACAGAAAGGCCCTCGGTCAAACTGGGATTTGAACCGGTGCTCTTGCTCTGAGGCAACGGTGCTTGCCACTTCTCCTTGCCCTCTATCCTCACATTTTCAGAATTTTGACATCAAACCTAATATTCAGAATTTCAGTTCTTGTTCTTTTTAGATCCAAGTGAGTGAGTGCTGTTTCATTCTAGAGCTATGACCCCATCATGGTGCAGTACAGTAAAGCCCCAGGTCAGGCTTGCGTTTTGACTGAGAATAGTACCTTTACTTGGTAGGCGGGATGTATTGACATAACTATTTGGGAGAACTGTGAGGCACAAAAAGGTTTAGAAATCATCGTCAAGATATGGACTCATAACTTAAATAATTAATCATTATGTATATTCACGTGTTCCAACATACATTCATTTAACCCCACACTTTAAAATAACAAATATGTTGCACATTTTATGTAACACATTACAGTTAAATAACATTTTGAGCATAGTTCAAAAGGAAGCTCTGGTAATTTAAAAATTCTAACCTAGCTGATATTCTTATACAGAATTGTCTTCTAACCAAAATGGTTTTAGTTTGCAAAAGTTTAACAGACTTCCCCAAGAAAATAAGTGTCTCCTGATTTGCAACTTATTATATTATATTTTTTTCTGCTGTAGTGAGTAAAAAAAGAACTCTCTCTCTCTCTCTCTCTCTCTCTCTCTCTATATATATATATATATATATATATATGTATATATATATATATATATGTGTGTGTAGTTCTTGTGTGTATATATATATATATATATATATATATATAGTGTGTGTGTGTGTGACTTGTGGCACACTGTGAGAAACGAATTTTCGAGAGTCATTGTGTCCATGAGCGATGGAATACATGTTATTTGCACCATCGGTGACTCTCGGTGACTCTCTGTATGATGGAGAAAGCAGATTGCCTCCGTTATTTAGGCCATTTAGCAAAGGCCACTGTATGTGTGAGACCTCTGTGTTCAGGGCATACATGCAGCACACACACAGGAAACTGTACTGACTTCCATTCGTATGGACAGACTAAATAAAGCATAATTCACAACCATAACCTAACGTCTAAGCCTAACCTTAACCCAACCACAATCCAAATCTGAGCCATAAGCTTAATCAGTTCCTCTGCCTAATTAGGACCAGGTTTTGGTCTCCATGAGGACGATTATACCTGACATGGTCAGTGTTTAGGACAGAAAAGAGGTAACAAATTACAAGAACACATACACATACATATTGGCTGGGTATTATGCCCAGCCCAAACACACAGCTGTAACATATCCATTCTATCCTGGGGATTTATCAAAATGAGGTTGTAATCACCTCATTCACGCGGTAATATGTCATCAGTGTGGATACTCACTGTAAATTATGCTAATGTCACTGCTTAGCTACAAACCCAGAGCCAGGATGTACTTGTTAATTACATTTTGTTAACATTAACAAACATTAACATTTGTGTCTTCCGTCTTTGCAGAAGCACATGGCCAGCACCAGGATTGTTTCTTTGCAGGCTGAAAGTTGCAGCTTGTGCAAGGCGATGGTATATTGGCTAAACATGAATATACTACACACATGTATGTTTGTGTAATCGCTTTATATTAAGAAATAATTTGGGTTTTGAAGCAAACAACTCAGCCTTTAAAGGTCTTGCTTTTAGAAGGCAGCCACCTTGTGTTATCTCGTTTCTGCAGCAGACAGACGTGTTTTGAAGATTATTATGCAAACAAAGAGGAACAACTCCTCTGACATAAATCCAATGCATACAGTACACTTATAAAGATAAAGCACTTGTGAGAGAGTGTTTACATCCTCTCTGGAATGTGAGTCACTTCAATTTGCTTGTGAAAGGGAAGGATGAGCAGATACGTAGGTCGCCTGTTTGTTCCACTTTGCATTCTCGCCATAAGATGGCTCTAATTCTTACATGCTGGTCCTTTAAATAAAAGGAGATAAGGCATTCAATGTACAGACTTTGTAATATTTTACTTAACTATGGCCAGAAACCTAATATAAATGATCACAGGAACAGAATCACCCTTAAAATGAAAAAAGTGATTTTGGCATGTACAGTAATGTATACTGTAAAAAAAAAAGGCCAAGGAATCCCAAACTGATGAGGAGATGGCGGAGAAAACAGGTTTTTTTTAAAACTGGGCCTAGTGCCTATAAACATACCTTGTTATTGTGCATTCAATACTAAGCTATAAGATAATGCACAAGTTCATAAATTCATATTACAACGAGCAGATATGCCAATATCAACAACTTGACAGATGTCAAACATGTCAGGGAACTATGGTGGCCTTTACAGACCAGAAAGCACATAAGCCCTCTTTCACAGCATCCATTATTTTGTTTGCAGAGTAAGATTCTGCTTCAAAGTTGGAAATACACCTCCATACAAAGCTAAAGTGATTATACACTTTTTTAAACATACTTATGGGTAGTATATTCAGTTTCTGAAATAAACGTTACACACTGGATTGTTAAACCTGCCACACCATATGTTGCTGTGAGCCATGTTTCCTTTATCTCCATTATTTTGTTTGCAGAGTAAGATTCTGCTTCAAAGTTGGAAATACACCTCCATTTAAGTTGCCCTTGTTCACAATACTTATAAAAGGCTTATTTTAAAGCTACAAAGCTAAAGTGATTATACACTTTTTTAAACATACTTATGGGTAGTATATTCAGTTTCTGAAATAAACGTTACACACTGGATTGTTAAACCTGCCACACCATATGTTGCTGTGAGCCATGTTTCCTTTATCTCTTTTTGGTAACATGACTAAAAACAGGTACCCTGTCTAGACTTTGAGCTTGTCCCCCTCAGAAACAGGGTTTTCATTTTCTACAGGTGTCCTTGTCTCAGTCAGAAAACACTCCAATGCTCACATTCTCACATTCACACTAATGTGCACTCTAGCACACATACCACTCACATATAAATTGGCATGCAGGCCCGTGTGCACAGAACAAAGACCAGTAATCTGATTGGGACAAAAATGGCTGGCTATTAACTTTTACATATTAATTTATTCACAAGTAAAATGTGCATGAGGATGAAGTGGGGCATATGCAGGTTTTTGATGTGGTTGTAGCATCATTAAGCCTCAGGGTATAGACGCAGGAAGCAGTTTGAAACCCACAGACATTTTTAAAAATTCAAAATGTCCATGGAAATGTTCACCGATTCATTTCTGACTTACAGCAATGTCAACATATTCTTGTCCCTCGTTGAGCCTGTTGCAGGTTGTCAGCATGAAAACCAGCACCACGAGGATGTGTGCATTAAAGCAATCCGTTTAAATATTGATTATACAAAATAGCTCCTATAGATCGATAGAGACCTGGTGTATGTTGTCTGTATGATAGCACTGTGTTCGTCCGTGGGTGTTTTTATCCAGCTGTTAGAGCCTCGGCTTGTTCTGTAGCCCTCAGCTTCAGTTGGTTGCCATGGTATCTTTCCTCAGTGTGGGCACATCACTTCTTTATGTTTTCTTTTTAAGATTGAACTGCTGAAGGCAGTGGCGTTTGCTTTGTCTCTAGGTCGCTATCAGTGCTCATTCAAAACAAGACAGAAGCATTGTCTTTCTCCTGGTGTTTCACAGCAAAGGTAAGACAGGCATGAAAGCACGGACATCTGCAGTTACAGAGAATCCACATATCCACAGGGTCTGTGTTACATAAATACTCTCTGTTCCTGTGAGCAGAGTTATAATATGTATTGCACTGAGCAGTATGCAGACTCAATGTTCTCACCTCATGCAAATTATGGAAAAAACTGTGTTGACTTTGACACTTTTTTCTATTTTACTCATGTTTGAAGTAATTCAGTGTTTTAGAGAAAGAAGAATATGGCAGCAATGTATGGGTTTTTCTTTTCCCCCAAGAGAAGGAAGCGGGTGAAAAAGTTTAGAGTTTTTGTTTTTTGAAGTGTGGTTGTGTGACTAATTTATTGTTTCTGCTGAAAATGAGGACATGGTATGGTAATAATTTTCCAATTAGGAAATAATATCATGGTAATGCCATCTCATTCTTATAGTATTCACCAAGTAATAATTTGATAATGTTTTGGGAAATACAGTAAGACTTAATTATTGATTTAGATTCCCAAACATTTTATGTTTATGGTTGTTGTGCAGGAGGACACAAGGACAGTTGGTGTAACAGACGTGGATATAAGGGACAGGGCAAAATGGAGACAGATGAGCTGCTGTGGTGATCCCTGAAGGGATACACTGAAAGAGGAAAAAAGAAGAACATTTTACACTGATGCTAGAATCAGTATTCTCATCACCAAGTTGTTGCCTGGATATTACTTCACATATGACATGGTATCACTGTAATTAATTATTCCCACACCACTGTCATTTTTATTATTGGTTTGAAAATTGCATTTGTAATATGTTATTACCATTTTATTACCTCCCTATTACAGTTTTATTATACACTATTACTGGGATTATACGGGATACTTTTATTTTGAAATGATAAAAGTGAAACATTTCTGTGGGATTTTCCATACTGATCGAGGGTATACGTATATGACCACAAGTATTTCTGTAGCACAGTGCTTGTGTATGTGAGCAGATCTCGCTCAGGACTCTGTTTGAACTTGACAAGATGGAAAAAATTGATGAGTGGCACGTGGCCAAGCTGAGGACGAGCTGCTCGGTCTCATCTCCCCAGATTGAATTTTTCATGTCACACTCTCCATTTAGCTGACAAGCCTGTGATATAGTGAGCGTGCCAACAGCTGCTAATGTCTGACATTAAATGGGAAATATAGGTGAGAGTGTGGTGCATGTGACGCCGGCAGAGGCTGTTAAGACAAATTAAGTTGACCAGAGGAGTCTCCAGTGAAATGAGGTTAAATCAGAAAGCATTAAAATATACTATTTGTGTGTGTGTGTGCATGTGCACCTGGTATTCCTTATGTTGTGGGGACCTAAATCTGTTCACACAATCACATTATGGGGAATTGCCCTTATAACATAAATTACTACATTTTAAGGTGAAGACATGTTTTAAAGTTAGGCCGAGGTTAGGGTTAGGGCACTAGTAATTATGGTTAAGGTTCAAGTAAATCTCCAGGAAATGAATGGAAGTCAATGCAATGTCCTCAGAAGTCAGTGGAAACCAGTGTGTGTGTCTGTGTGTTGTGCAGAGGTCTCACTGGTTACTCTGTCCATCTAAGTAATAGTATGTGACAGCTCAGACAAGCTTCAAAGAGACAAATCACCTTGACCTGGTGAAGGACAAGTGTATAAAGACACACACATAGAACTCTCATTGACTTCCCTTACATTATTGCTTACCATGACCATAACCAGTTACTGCTTAACCCTAACTTTAACCACAATTCAAATCTCAGAAATGAGATTCTGCCTCATTAGGACCAGGCTTTGGTCTCCACAAGGACTACTAATCTTAATAAGGTCATAAAAGGTCCGAATGAGGTAATAAACACAAGTAAACACACACACAAACCAGTGTGAATCATTTCTGCAGAAATTGTGGCATCGTGACTCTTCTTTCTCCAAAATTTGTCCAAAGGCCACAGACACACACTGACCACATAAACAAATGGAACCTCACTCACACTCCAGTGAAGCACTTGTTAGTTGCATCACCTTTGTTTTTTTTTACAACCATGAAAACCATGGTCAGAAATATGTTTAATACTGGATTTGATGTTTAATCTTAGATTGAAACAGGTTTGTGACCTGTGTAAATGTGTTGGATCAACATTCACTTTGACAAACATTTATCGTCTTGGCATTAGCATAGCAGGTTAGATTATTTTCACTCAAAGTCGTAATTATGGATTATATGGTCCCTCAACAAATCACAGGAAACGTTACATTTGTACGTTCTATACAGATTTAAATGTTTGAATCTTATGTTTTAAAGCTGCAGTGAATTTTTTTGTGATTTTTGTTGCCGTTATTATTATAAATAATGTAACTTAAGTTGCTGCTGAACAGTTGGGGATTTTCAACAGTAGAATTCACAAACAAAACTTTTTGCGGGGATGTCTCTGGGTTTTCACTCATACTCCAACCTGCTTGCATCCACCTCTCTTCAAGTCATTTCCTGTGTGCCGTATGGGAATCTCGCAGGGTGACAGGAGATCTAAACACAGCGAGAGTCATGTGGGGCTGATAGAGCCGATTACAGCTTTAACAAATTGTTTCATTTCTTAAGTGACATCGTTCACAAGTATAAGCTGCCTTCAGTGGAGGGGTCGGTCGTGGCGTGTTATTAGAGCAAGCAGCAGAGCAAACATTTGAGACCCCCCCCAAAAAAAACTATGGAGATAATGTTGATGAAAAACCTATGTAGTATTTTGTAGCTGAATTGTCATTTACTGGAAAATAAAAACAAACACTGATGACATCATCCACACAAGGGCAGCTTACCTAAGAGATAAGATTGGAACCAAGTTAAAATCCTGGAGGAACTCAAATCCCTCTCTCTTGCCAAGGGTAAGGGTAAGTATGAGGGCCCGCCTGAAGAGATACATGAGAGAGGTAGTGGCCAGGAGAAAGAATAGGATATTTTCCACCAACTCATTCAAGTTCTACTCTTAGTGGCAGGGTAGTAAGATGAGAACAGACCCACGTAGACCCGAGACTGAGCTGTAATGGAAAAAGCATATGGGAAAAAAGAGTCATCACATCACATGAATGGCCATGTGGCTGATTGACCTGAAGCCAGACCACAGCAACATCTCAGAACAATATACTGCAGAGAACCCTCAAGCTCCCAGGCCTCTGGTAGAGGACCGGAGACACAAAACAACTCAAGTGGGCCATTGGGGAATTTCGTACACACACACAAACACATATATAAATATATATTTGTATAAAACTTAGCATAATGCACTTTGAATCTAGTTTGCAAGTGGAACAACACAATATGTTTAATAATCAAAATAAATAGTAAATTAAGTGCACAGAGAAATGGAAACATTTGATCTGGTCTTGGAGGAGATTGTGCATTAATAAACAAATACAGTTAAGCCCCAGAGGCTGTCTGCCACCTTCACAGAACATTACTGATTAAAGCCAAACATGAATGTTCGCTCTGCTCTCTCTCTCTCTCTTTCCAAGGCTGATATCATGCTGATATCACAGCACCAAAACAAGGCCAAAGTAAATATTAGCATGTTTCACATGGTTATTGTTCAGAAAACAGTTTCATTGTATAACTCCAACAGTGCACATTTATACAATACATACTGCGCAGCCCTTGCTCAAGAGAAAAGGAACTGGTCTTCCTTTTCTCTTGAGGAGGAGGAAGATCGGAGGGACCAGGAGGGCGTGTTGATATGAAGGAGGTCGGGAAAGGTACAGAGGTGCAAGGTTGGTGAGAGCCTTAAATGTGAGAGGGAGAATCTTATTGTTGTCGAAGGACAGGGGTGATGTGATCTATGGAGGGGGTGCTGGTGACGATCCGGGCAGCTGAATTTTGGGCCAGTTGGAGTTTGTGGAGAAGACTAAGAGGTAGACCAGAGAGGAGCGGGCTACAGTAATCTAAATGGGTATGCTGACCAAGCGGGATTATTGATGTGAGCATTAAAGGATAGTGAGCTCTCGATGAGCTGATTTGATTTGGAGGCAAAAACTTTTATTTTATTCACTTTTATTGCGACTGAGTTTGACAAAATAATAAGAGAATAATTATATCCCATATTTACTGAAAATTTGACTTAGAGGAGTGAGGTAGAGTTGGTTTGTTGATTCAAATCCTGGAACGGGTCAAGGGCTAAGGGTGTCCCTGAGCAATGCACACAATCCCCCATTGCTCCCCAGCGAAGAAAAGTCCTGCCCACTGAAGACGTTTCGCCTCTCATCCAAGAGGCTTCTTCAGTTCTGTTTGACTGGTGGAGAGTCTGGAACTTATAAACTCTGTCAGGTTCTTGGTCCATGGGGTGTGGTTTGGACAGGAAGGGGGTGTGAGTCGTTAAGTCATCAAGGGTCGTTGAATGTTGTCTTTTGTCTGATTTAGTTTCACCTGAGTCGTTAGTTATTGGCTATTGTCTGATTTAGTTTCACCTGAGTCATCAACTGTATTTGACCTCAGGTGTGAATGTGTGTGAAACCTCCTGGGGAGGGAGTCCAGAACAGCACTGTAGGTGGCTGAGAGCTGGTGTCTTAGGCCGCCTCCCCTGTTCAGGGTTGGTTTCTCCAGTTTGGCAAAGATGGCTTCTTTTACTCCTCTTTCAAACCATCTGTCCTCCCTGGCCAAAATCTGAACATTACTGTCCTGAAACGAATGTCCTGTCTGGTGTAAGTGTAAAACAACCTCTCCACAAACGCATGGCCCAACACAGAAGACAGACCCACTCAGGACAAGACTCAGCAGTCTATTTACACTTACACCAGACAGGACACTCATTCCAGGACAGTAATGTACAGATTTTGGCCAGGGAGGACAGATGGTTTGAAAGAGGAGTAAAAGAAGCCATCTTTGCCAAACTGGAGAAACCAACTTTGAAGAGGGGAGGTGGTCTAAGACACCAGCTCTCAGCCACCTACAGTGCTGTTCTGGACTCCCTTCCCAGGAGGTTTCACACACATTCACACCTGAGGTCAAATACAGTTGATGACTCAGGTGAAACTAAATCAGACAATAGCCAATAACTAACGACTCAGGTGAAACTAAATCAGACAAAAGACAACATTCAACGACCCTTGATGACTTAACGACTCACACCCCCTTCCTGTCCAAACCACACCCCATGGACTAAGAACCTGACAGAGTTTATAAGTCCCAGACTCTCCACCAGTCAAACAGAACTGAAGAAGCCTCTTGGATGAGAGGCAAAACGTCTTCAAGAAATTCAACTAAGTCCAGTTGCCTTTTTTTACTACACTTTGGATACCATGACCTGGATGAATGAGAATCTTCACAGACATACAGTACAGAGTTTTTAGCAGTCATTGTTCTGCAGACTTGTTTTTTCTCTCAATGATCTAGACATACAAAAACCTTTTTTGCATGTGTGTGTGGACTGTCTGTGTAATAGTTGCGGTTGAGAATTAGTCGAACAATGTCACAGCGAAACTGAATTCAGTGACTCTCATTTCCAAAAGGGTTGCAACGATTAGAAAATGACACTGATGCAGCCGTTGAATGATAAAGTGATTCCTGATACTGATTATTTCTATTATTTACAGCAGCTAATCGTAGGCCCAGATGGCCAGAGAAGGAAATGAGGAGGAAGAGCAGGGGGTGGTTGATGCCTCAGGCCATCCTCTCTCTCTCTTTCTCTCTCTCATTTTCAATTCTTTTTAAACTTCAGTCAGTTTTATTGGCATGAATGTGAAGTAAACATTATTGCCAAAGTATCAAGAGTAATGCGATTTAATCTGACTTTATTAAAAATAATAAAGTCAGTAAGTAGAAGCAATTAAATGGCAGAAAACAAGCCTCTCAATACATATGTGTCTTTTTACGTATCTTCACGACCACTAGTCTTTTTCCCGTCCTCCCTCAGTGTGTGTTCAGTGTTCAGTGACCATAATAAAACCAGATGTGGGACTTTTGGCATCAGACTGGTGTTCAGACTCCTCTCATGTGTTATTTTTCTCTCATGAGATAAGGGAAAGTAACAATAAAAAGCAGGAACAAATAAACCGAGCCGGAGGCATAGTGGTGAGCGCTGTTGCCTTGCAGCAGATCAAGGGCCTTGAGTTTGAAAATGCAGAGATTCAGGAAACTGACACCCTACATGGGGTGGTTGCTCCTACTTACCCCCTTTGTAGCGACCCTAGGATTGGTACATTGGGAAAGATGCTGTCAGACCGGTGGGGGGGTTGGGGCACTACAGGATGGCTTCACTCCCTATTATCTCTACTGTCGGGCGACTGCTATCCCTCAACTTTTATTGCATGATAGACACTAGGGTCTGGGGGGCGGGGTGGGGCACATTGACAGCTCCACAGTCTTCCAGCAGTGGGGGTCTGTGCCACATCCTCTTACCCCCAAGTTTTAATTACACATTAGACATAACATATAATATACACTCCACACATAACACACACAAACACACACACACACCACCAAGCCATATCCTGGTGGGTGGTGGCTGGCGGTGGGCATGAGCGTCCACCCAGATCCCCACCTCATGCCTGGCCCTCAGTGATGGGAGGTGGATATCAACGATGGGCACCTGGGCTCCTGGATGTGGGTGGGGCCTGTGCCAGGACACTGCGGGGTCAGACATGGTGAGCCCTTGGGCCTTTGACCCTTCCCTGTTCTTGGGGGTCTGGCCGCTGGCCGGCTCTGAGATCCACCTGTCTCCTATCCCCCTTGGGGTCCCTCAGCTGGGAGCCCTCTGTAAGCCTCCACCTGTTCTTCACAGGGGGGGGGGTGTGTGGCTGGCCTTGGGGTTGATGTGGGAGTAGCCGTGGTGGGCCCTGGCCCATCCCCTCAGTGGGCGGTCGGTGGGGCTTTGCTCCCACTGGTGGAGGGCTGGCCCCTGGGTGCTGGATGTGGGGGTCTTGTGCCTTGGGGCTCTGCCAGGATGTGGGGTGGCCCGGCCCCTTTTCCTGTGTGGGACTGGCCCTGGGTGGGGGGTTTCTGTGTGGCACCCTCCTGCCCAGCCATCTGCGGGGTGGACGAGTAGCTATCTCTGGGATTGGTGGCCACGGGTCTTCACTGCCTCGTGTGGCCGTACGCTCTATGTGTCTGGTAGCCAGGCTGACACAGAGTCACTGCTCTACTGAGCCGTCTATTCCCTTAACACTGAGCAGTGATGACTTCATGAATTTCTTTGTGAATAAAATAACATCAATAAGAGAAAAAATTGACCACCTCCTCTGTCCAAGTGGTCAGGAGATACTTTTAAGTACAATAACCTTGGAAGAACCAGATATACAGTTAGACAGTTTCTCCCCTACGGATCTTCTTAACATCACTAGTATCCTTATCAAAACTGTCAACCTGTCAGTTAGATCCCATCCCCACCAAACTGTTTAAAAATGTTCTTCCATTAATTAAACACTCCATATTAAATCAAATTAATCTTTCCTTATTAACTGGACATGTACCCCAAGCCTTTAAAGTTGCAGTTATTAACCCCTTTCTTAAAAAAGATACACTCGACCCAGAGGTTTTAGCTAATTATGGACCTGTATCAAATCTTCCCTTCATTTCTAAAATACTAGAAAAGGCTGTTTGAAGATTTCCAGTCAGGGTTTAGATTACACCATAGATTATACCACATCTGGTCTCTATACTTGTCCTGTTAGATCTTTGTGCTGCATTTGACACCATTGATCATAAAATTCTACTGCAGAGACTGGAGCAGACTTTGGGGATCTCAGGTTCTGCCCTCTGCTGGTTTCAATCATACTTGTCTGATAGATTCCAGTTGTACATGTTAATAACTCATTGCAAAAGTTAATTATGGAGTTCCAAAAGGCTCAGTTCTTATGCCTATACTTTTTACCTTATATATGTTTCCTTTAGGGAACATTATTAGAAAGCACAACATACACTTTCATTGTTATGCAGATGATACACAACTTTATTTATCAATGAGGCCGGAAGAAATAAATCAGGTTGTTCAACTCCAGGAATGTCCAGGAAGTTACAGGTCATCCAGGACATTAAGTCCTGGATGACCTGTAACTTCCTACTTCGAAACTCAGACAAAGTTTTTTTATACTCGGCACCCAGTTCCACTGTAAGGAACCTTGGAGTTATTTTTGACCAGGATATATCATTTGACTCACATATTAAACAAATTTCCAAAACAGCCTTCTTCCACCTGCGGAACATCATGAAAATTAGAAACATTTTATCCTTAAAGGATGCTGAAAAACTAGTTCATACTTTTGTTACATCAAGATTAGATTATTGTAACTCACTACTATCTGGATGTTCCAATAGGTCTGTTAAAACTCCAAAATTAATTCAAAATGCTGCAGCACAAGTTCTAACAGGAACTAGTAAGAGAGACCACATCACCCCAGTGTTAGCTTCTCTATACTGGCTCTCAATTTTCTCAATTCAATTTAAACTCCTCCTCCTCACATACAAAGCACTTAATGATCAGGCCCCATCATATCTTAAAAATTTAGTTTCACCTAATCATCCCAACAGATCACGTCGGTCCCAAAATGCAGGTTTACTTGTGGTTCCCATAGTCCATAAGAGTAGAGTGGGAGGCAGAGCCTTTAGTTACCAGGCTCCTCTCCTGTGGAACCAACTGCCAATGTCGGTTCGGGAGGCGGACACTGTCTCTGTATTTAAAGTTAAACTTAAAACCTTCCTTTTTGATAAAGCTTATAGTTAGAGCTGGCTCAGGGAAACCTGAACCATCTCTTAGTTATGCTGCTATAGACCTAGACTGCTGGGGGATTTCCTGTGGTGCACTCACACTCACTCTTTCACACGCACTCTCTCACACTCAGGGTATGAATGTGACTTAATTATGTCTCATTAACCTTATTTTTTTCCTCTCCCAAGTCTGTGTCTTAACTTCCATCCTTTCTCTTTCTGTGTCCTCATCTTCCAGACTGCAGGTCCAGATCCAGTTTTGATGATATTATTATTATCACTAACAATAATACTGCTGTCATTCTAATATGCTTTGATTAAAGGTTCATCAGTATAATTTCTTATCAATAATCTCTGCTGCTGCTTGTATGAATGACACGTTGTATATTTGCTCCTGGTCTCTCTCTTCAGTCTCTCCCTCACCTCCCTCTTTTTCTTTCTCTCCCCCCTTTCTGTCCCCCACCTCTCCTCTGTCCCCCATTTTCCTCTCACCCCAACCGGTCGAGGCAGATGACCGCACATCTTTGAGTCTGGTTCACTGCCCCCTAGTGTTTGCTCATCGTGTGAACTGTTGAGTTTCTTTTCTCTTTGTAATATCATAAAGGTTTTGGCCTACTATGTGCAGTGCCTTGAGATAATGTATGTTGTGATTTGGCACTATACAAATAAAATTGAACTCTTATTAACCTACAGCTGGGAGGCTTGCAGACAACCACACTACATGCCTAAGGTACTGGACAGGACAGGTTAATAAAAAAAGAAAGAAAGAAAGAAAGAAAATGCAGAGAGAGAGTATTTACCAGGACTTATTTGATCAAGACTAACACAGAGGTATTATGGGAGCAGGCCAATAATAATCATCAAGACCTCATCAAGAAAAACAAAGCAGAAACTGAGTGGGAGTACAACTCACAGTGAAGAGCTTTAATTCATATGTACATGTCCAAAGTCCAGCATGACAGCCACAAATATATATTGTTATTGAATTATTACTGCCATAATTCTAAGATATAAAGTCATATTATGTTATTACCACATTGAATTCAGTGTGAAAAGAGTACATTTTCAGAAATCAGTCTTCAGGAGAGACAGTCTTCCACTGTCTCTGGTGGGTTTAACAATTCTATCCATCTTTTTCCTCCTTTCCTCTCCTGCTATCATGTCCTGTTATCTCCTCCCTTGTGATAATATTACCTCCTCTCCTGTCTCGTTATACCCTTCTCTCTATGCTCATCACCTCGCTCCTTCCTCTCTTCACCTCACTGCACTTATTGTCTCTCTTTTCTTTCTTTTCTCCTCTCCTTCGTCATTCCATGTCTGTATTCTGTCAATCCTTCTCTCTCCATCTTCCTCGCTATTTATTATTTTTGCATTCATAGTTTTTCCCTTTTTTTCCCCCTTCTTCCGTTTACAGCACGTCTGTAAATACAGAAGAGAGAATAGACAGAAACCCAGAGGAGAGACTCAACATATCAGCACATATTTATGCACAACCACAACTGTCTGCTGCCATTTCTCCAGAGTCTTTAATAAAACATCGGGAGCTCAGGAAGCAAGTCCAGAATATTTTTAAAAGTCAAACTGAAACAATGTTGATTTTTAGTGTTCTCTAATCATGAGAACAATTTGAGAGTTTGAATTGAATGACTTTGACCTGAAACTGTGGGAGATTTTCTGTCTTCTATTCATCTCACTTTCTTGAAGTGAGATGAATTGAAAATAAATATCTTGCTGACCACCTTGACAAATATGAACGAATTAAAAAGCTGCGAAGAGTTTAAAAAATTGGTTTTAAATCATGCAAAATTTCAGCAACATTCAGCAACATTCCCTGCTCTCAGATAATGGGGTGTGTATCCACTGGAGGAGCCAAAAACAAACACACACACATTTTAATGGGGACCAAAGATTGATGAACGTCGCTGTCCCTCAGTGTTTGCACAGAATACAAATGCACAAACATGTAGAGAAGCAACACTCACCAGCTTTGGTCCCCACTAAAGTAAGTGTACATGTCCACAGGAAGAGCTATGTCCTTTCCTCCTTATGCACTCCACCACACACACACACACACACACACACACACACACACACACACACACACACACACACACACACACACTGTTTCCAAGACTTCAGAGGGCATTGCATTGACTTACATTCATTTCCTTGAGACTTAATTGAACCTAACCATAATTACTAGTGCCCTAATCCCAACCTTAACCTAACCTAAACCTCGGCCTAACTTTAAGACATGTCCTTACCTTAAAATGTAGTAATGTATGTTATCGAGACTTGATTTTTGTCCCCTTAAGAAAGACAAGTCCCCATAATGTGACTGTGTAAACAAATTTAGGTCCTCACAACATAAGGAATACCAGATACACACACGAGTACCAGAGCAACTGAGGTCTTGAGAGTGTTTCATAACCAGACAGCAATCATATAACAACATTAAAACCCAATCTTGGAACCATTTCTCTTGTAGAAGGTTGATGAACCTTGTGATACTAGTGAGAAAAAACTGAAACATCCTTCTGTAAAATTAATGTTGGCAGCCAGCTGCCACTTCTCATATCTGATCTGTGGTATGAGAAGGATATCAAGTTTGCAGGCAAAATAAAACCACAACATTTAGATTAAAGAGGTTGAGAGTCTCTGCAGAGCTGTGGAGAACCCCAGAATTTGGTGTTCTGGTCATGAGTAGCTAAAGTGCAGTTACAATTTAATGTGTGTCCTGGTTCTGTTTGGTTTCACACGTGATGATTGCATTTTTTTCTAGTTTTTTTTTGCAGCATAGGCAGTTGTTGCTGGAGTAGCTATTATTCCACCAATGCAGAGCAGCTGTAACGTAATAGCCCCCCCCCCCCTCTCTCTGTTTGTGTGTGTGTGTGTCCTGTGATTGGTGAAAATCCTTTGTCATGCTACAGATATAACTGTGAGACAGACTCCAAAAGAGGCACAGAGGTGTTGTCCTCTCACAGATCATTTGATCTACATTATTGTGAAAGGTTGTTATGGAATTATTGATCAATGACACCAAAAATAATCTGCCCTACTTTTTACATACATTCCTGTTTGGGAAATTCTGAATATTGACTCTAAGATATTATGCTGTATGTCTTTAAAACATAATTGACCTCACTTATTGTGACTAATTCATGGCTATAGATAGGTAATATATATGTAGTACAACACCCTAACACTAGTGATTTGATCGATGTTTGTATTTAATCGCTGCAATAGGAGCAGAATGCGAAACACCACTGATATAAGAAAAAACAACTTATCATGTAATCCTCTCCTCTCTCTTTCCACGCAGATGTATGTAACATGTGTAGTGCAGGCGAAGGGCACTCGTCTGGCCAAACCCGTGCTATCTCTGGGGCTCATGTGTCTGGCTTTCCTCACTGGTCTGAACCGCGTGGCTGAGTACCGTAATCATTGGTCAGACGTCATCGCTGGCTTCATCATCGGCACTGCCATCGCCACTTTCCTGGTGAGACACACATCCATGAATATAATGTTTGCTGGTAGTGCTGTTTTTTTTAGATGTGGCCGGAAAACGTCACCCCCATCTGCTGGGATGATGTTTTTTTGGTTTTACTATATATATATGTATATAAATCAGAACATACATTATCTAACTATACACTATACAAAGTAAGGCAGAGACTTTCACTCAATGAGCAGGCACTTGGCTTGAAATCTATGGCCAAACCAGGCTCAAAGATGTGCAGCATCTGCCTTGACTTGGATGAGTTGAGAAGAAAAATGGGGGACAGATGAGAGGAAATGAAAGAGAGAACGAGAAGTAGAGACAGAGATATAACAGAGTATTTCTAAGTCTTTCTGTTGTAATATTTTCATATATGTATTACATTATTCATATACAAGCAGTACCTTGAATAGTATTTATGCTGATAGAAGTTTTAATGATATCGCAATAATGATGACAGTACTTCTAATAATAATAGACTCGCAACTGGCTTTGTATCCTGCAGCCCTGGAGTCACAGGTACCTGCAGAACAATAATAACAACAATAATAGTAATAATAACAATACTAGTAATAATAGCATCAGGTATGGGTGATGTTGCGTGTGCATAAGAAAATTAGGTACCATTATGGGAATTCTGTGATTATTTAACTCAGGATATGTATGAACCCAAAGAGGAGCGGAAGCCAGGCCGTTAAAAAGCAGAATAACGAGTCTTTATTTACAGAAAACAAAACCAAACGATACTTAGCCAAAAAAAGGGAAATAAATGGAGAGCGAGGAGACTGACTGGCTGGCTGGGCGTTAGGAGTTAGAAACTGAATCAAAAAAACGACATGAAGTGAGGTGCAAAGCTAAGCTGAGCTTGTACGGGTAAGTTCCACATTGAGAGTGAGACGCGGTGACACCTGCTGCAGCAAGGACCAGGCTTATGAAGGCAACCAGCAAATCAGGGAATGAAGAGCAGGTGTGTGGAGGGAGACTCCGCCCGGCTGCCTGGTCAAGTCTCCTGAAACAACAAAGCAAAACAAAGGCTGCACAGGAAATAAAACAGTTACCAAAATAAGATGCAGGAAGCCAGACCCTGACAAATTCAAACATTTTGGATAGACAGATGTTTTAGGTCTATTCTTTAATCACTCAATTTTTTGAACAGAACACTCCAAGTCATTTTATTTTAGTAAAATGTCTGCTGACAAGATAAAATAGAAAGCCTGCCGTTAAATCTATTCTGACTGGATGTAAAATGCTTACTCTCCACACCAAGGTCCACAGAGAAAATCATTAATTTTACATCACAGCACACAGGACTTGTTGAATCACTATTGACTCTGTCATTACAATCAAATGTGTTATTTGACTTTAAATGTTTGAAATACTGTACTTTACCTCAGCAACCCAGTTTTCCCAAAGAGGCAGCAGGAAAGAAGCAGTTCCTGTGTCCCTGCGAGTTAAAATTGCCAGTTTTCTCTATGAAATTTGATTCTCGTTTTCATTCAAAAAAGGTTCTCAAATGTCAAGAATATGTGTCAGACATAACTTTTAGATATTAAGACTTAAGCAGGCATTGATTTTATCATGTGAGCCTTTTGTCAAGTGGCTAAAGCTTGTTTTTTTCCCTGTTGCATCCTCTTGCTCGCTATTGTTCTATACAATATTATCACAAAATTAATGTAATTAAAATTAATGTAATCCCGGACGACACATTGCACATCATATTGTAATTATCACCTATAAATGATGTCGGCGTGCCTTGAGACTGATATTTCAGGTATTAATTCTTGGGCAATTAAACCTTTTATCTAGTGATGGCACAAGGTGAAATGTTCTAAGATCACCACCAAGCATTTACAGTTCAGCCTGAGAGGAGTTCAGGAGTTTGAATCAAATTACACCCTACATGTTGAGTTATTCTGTTTGATCAAATTAAGTCGTATTTGGATGGCACACAGTCATAATTCATACTTACATGACCTACTGAAAAGAAGAGAATATGGTGGGAAGCAGTTGTGTATTTGTGTGTGATGTGTATTTTCAATATGCATGTACAAAAAACCTGAATGGAAACACAGAAAATTAAAAATCTATACGGTATACATTTATAGTATAACAAAGGCTTTTATGCACAATGGTTGGATGAAGTTTATAAATCACACTTGAAATGTTGTTCAAGGTTCCACTTTTCATGGCAATGAAAAACACTGTAAATGAGAAGATGGATGTTTGGACTGACGAGGAAAACTACAACAATCCCCCTCTTTGTGCAACATGGACAGCACTGTGAGCTGCCAAGTGTTTCGCTGGTTGTCTGCAACTGTGACGGGGCAGCCCATGGCCTAGTGGAAAGGGAACTTGACTTGTAACTAGAGGGCTGCCAGTTTGAATTTAGACAGGCCATTGCTCCTCATTGATTGGTTTAATTGGAACTCTAAATTTACCCCAGTCATGGGGAAGGCACATCCAGTGCCAGTACCCAGCCCAGATAAATGAGGGTTGCATCAGGAAGGGCTCCAAGTGAAAAATAAAAACAAAAAAAACAATCCTCTTGGTGACTCCTAGAGAGGGTGAAGCCAAAAGAAATAAAAACAGTTCTTTATTTGCATGATAAACATTACAGTTTGCACCTTTTACTGCTTACTACTAACATTATGTGTTCTTACTACTAAGAACACATATGCATTGCACATGTGCATTTTTCCCAGATATTTTGATGGATTTTGATAAATTTGATGAAAAATAGCAATATATTTTAAGTTCAAAATGAAAGGAAAACACATAGTGTCCCTGATATTTTTATAGTTCCTATCACTTTGGGTACTACTGTGTTTTTTTACTAACATTAATTTCAGTCCAGAGGAAGCGCCTGAGTGATATTATCAATGACCCACACTCTTTTCAAGACCTTTGTCTGTCAGATCCAAAAGGTAGAGAGAAACGGAAGGGAAGGAAGAGTGTTCCGTTGTCTCTACTTTCTTTCAGCCACTGCTAGGAGACGTGCTGTACCCAAAGCTGACTAATCATCACTCTGTGTGTGTGTGTGTGTGTAGTCCATGCTGCTGTGCAGCTCAGCTGTGAGGGCAAGACAAACCTTCACACTGTGTGTAGTTTTTTAGTGAAACAACAAAGGCACACAACCAAGTTGGAGCAGTTTGACTTATATAGGGACTATATGTTAGAAGTTTTATGCCTGATTACAACCTGTCAGTCAGTCTCCCACTGTTCCATTCCCACCATCAGTGTAGTGCAGCAACAGACTGCATGCATTTAAAATAGAATAAACAGTGTTTGAGTTCAAACTGAAGTCACAAACTAACACATTTGACTGATGAATCTAATCTTACTAATGGGCACAAATTTAAGTTTCCAGTAGATAAAAAGGCTCTTTTAAAATCTAAATTAAATGGCCGGCATATTCTCAATGTGTAGTAGACTTAAGCTGGCATAGACTTTATTAGGTGAGCATTTATTTAAGTGCATCCGTGTTTTCAGTAGCTATGTTTACATGAACACAAATAATCGGAATAAGAGTCAGATTAATATACCAATGTGTCGTGTAAACATGATAATCCAGAAAATCTAATCCGGATTTCACAAACAAATTTCATTCTGAACGAGAGGGCTGCTACATGCCGTTAGTCATTTGGATCAGTGTTCATATTAACAATCAGTCTGATCATGACTTCTTGGTTTGGTGCTGTCACGTGTCTGATCCAAGTAATTGTGACGTGTTTCCTTTTTTGTTATTGCTGTATTTCCATTCGAAAAAAAAAGAATTAACACGAGCAAGCATCTGATTCTCAAGCTGGTTCTCAGGGCTGGGAACAAGCACAGTGCAGTCAGCAATAACTTTGTGTCAGTACCTCGTACAATCCAGTTAAAAAGAAAACTTATCACTTAAATTATTATAAACTCCTAAATGCACAATACAGTGTTTAATGCACCTTTTATATATGTTTTTTTATCACTAGTTTTATCTGTTGCTGCAGCTGCAGGAGCACATAGTGAAACAGCTGTTTCAACAATAACATCTGTCTCTCCCTCCTCTTTTTATCTACCTCTCTGACGAGTTAAGCATCAGTTAAAACGTAACTTGGTTTCTTGTTGGGTGTTACGGCTGTTAAGTATCGTGTGTGTTTTGCTCCATTGTTTGCAGCATCTCAAGCTAATTCACCAACCAGGTTAAAGGCTGGGAGAGATGGACACAGTGTTGCCAACTTTTATCGAGGTTGTTGTACACTGTAGCATAACTTTAGCTACTTCCTGATCTGCTGCATGATTCAGCGTCACTGTCACCACACAGCACAGAGAACGAGCTGTGCATGTCCACTGCAGCTGACCAAGTAAAAATTTTGTTTTGTTTTCTTCTCCCCTATTTTTTTTTTTTTCCAATTTAGTTTCACTGTTAGTGAAAGTTTTCTTTACGACCATATCTGAACTCTCCATGGACAGAGTCATTAGACGAGTTTGCTCTTTTTGCAGTACATTCAACTGTTATGTTATACACAAACACATAAACACAAGATATAATGACCTGTTCTCATCATATACTGCCACTCTGTCACATCCCTCAGCATCACCTGACAGACACACTTAAGCATCTGGGAGAGACACACCGGGCTTTCAGTTGACTCCAATGTAAACCCACCTCTTGGTTTGGTACAGTATGGTACAATTTGGAATGGTAAAATCCAAAGGCTTGCGTTATGACTATTAGGTACTATTCCTAATGGAAATGCAAATATATATGTACGGTACTGTACCAAACCAAACTGTTCCACTCGGTGGAAACATAGCTTTAGATTTTCAGAGTATAAGGTTAGGGTCAAAATAAATATCCAGGTTAGGCTTAATGGATATTCACTGTTGGCTCACACACAGAGAGAATTTTATTTTATTAATATCATCAGCATTTCAGTGATCAATAATAAGTCATAAATAATTATAGAGTCTATATTTCCCTTGTCAGCAAATGTTTAGTACTGGCTGTTAATACTGTTTCTCTGATCTGCAATATTATTTATTTATACAACATTAATTAATACATTATTAGTACAACAGTTGTCAATGTCAAATGTATTTACATAGCATGTTTAAAAGAATCAAAAGTGCTTTACAGGCTTGATCAGATAAAACAATCATCAAAGAGAGAAAAGACATACAAACAAACAAATACACATTCATTCTCTCATTGCATAGGCCCATCCAACCAAGACGCCCAGATTCAACCTGAGTTAAAGCCAAAGTGACATTTCCAGCAGTTGGTAATTTGTTTCCAGGGCCTGGATGCCACAACCGCAAAGGCTGGTCCTTGTATTTTATTTGGTATTTTATTCAGTGCAATGACCTTTTTATTTTTCACCCTGTTTATCCTTATATCTGTATTTTTAATCGAAAGCCAAATTCGTAATTTCATTCAGCTCTACATCTTTGATGTTTCTGCTGAATGACAATAAAGGGACTCTTGAATCTTGACAGTCAGAGAAGCCGAGTGTCTAAATGCACTGCCCGGTGCGACGTGACAGAGACCTCAAGGGACGTGAAGGAGTGGCACTATATGACACTCTCGGAATGAGAACGGGGCACATAGATGCACATAAAAGACAGGCATCGTGCCGCTTTTAACGTTCCGTCTGTTCAGTGAGTTAACATGTAAATTCAGCTGAATGTATATAATCAAAAGGCTCCGTCAACATGGGCAATATGCAAAGGAGACGTGATAATGTTTTAGGCCAGCTTTTGCTACTTTCCACTGAAATTGTTGGCAACACTGGGTAAACCGTGTTGTTTCCTTTTTTTCAGGAAGTAGATATCAAGCTGTTTCATATTTATTATTGAATTAGTTATTTCAAAATGAAAATAAATTTAAATAAATATTCCTTGCGTTACTCCCCTCACTCCCATTAGTTTTCACAAGACAATGTAACGTTGGATGTAATGGTTCTCAAGCTGCTGCTTGAAAAGCTGGACATTTTTCAATTCCTGCAGCTTGAGCGAGTTGAAGCGATGGATCTACAGTGCATTTTGGCAACACGTGTTGCAGCCCCATCCGGAGTGAATGAGCAGTGTCTCGGATAAAACCCCCACTACTTATGTGTGAGTGCAACAGAATTAATTACAAACCAAACACACAAAGAGCTGCAATTTTATTTTCACAAGACAATGTAATGAACTAAGTTCCGGGGAAAAAAATCATTACAGTTGCGGCTGCCAGTGTTGCTATTGATGAATATGTTATTGTGTTATTCTATTCTATTATTATTTCTAACTTGAAATTGCAAAAGATTAATGCCAGGTTTTGGTCTTTATTGTAGGAGTAATGTTCACATCATCATAGCTACAGTTGTACCCCAGGAAACAGTCAACACACATATGTGATCTATATACTTTTGTTACAGTTAAACCAAGTGAACCACTGGGGAAGTGTCAGAAATGATGTTCAGCTCCGCAGTGCACATCTCCATCCTCTTTTGCACTGATGTACCTTTAAGTGTCTGTGTGTATCACATTTGTGTGTGTTGCAGGTGGTATGTGTGGTCCATAACTTCAAAGGGAAGCTCCTGCTGAGCGAAGAATCAGCAGCAGAGTCGCGGCCCAACACAGCCATGCTGAGCATGGGCCGGGTGGAGAGTCCTCTGGAGAAGTACATCGCCTCACAGGTCAGTGTGTTTCACACCTTTCTTGTGCCCTGTGACGTCATCACTTTCATCACTTACAAGGGATAGTTCAGTTTTCTTGAAGTGCAGTTGTATGAGGGGCGGACACCATCACCAGCACCGATAGTTCCTACTGGAAACATGACTGTCAGCAGGGACACAAGTAAGCAACTTAACAAAAGGCTCGCCCTTATGTCTTAACAATATTTTTAATGCGTATGCACTCTCAGACAGCTTTTTTTAGCTGAAATCTGAAGTTTGTGTTGCTTGGTAAACCACTGAGGAGTTGTTGTTGATCCTCTGCCGCCTCCATCCTGCTCTTTAATGTGGACTTTGGAGTAGGAGAATAAGCGGTTTACAAACTTCATCTTTTGAGTCAAAAAAGAATGACTAACAGCAAGATAAAGCAGCGAACACAAGAATGTAAGAGATCAATCAATCAATCAATTAGACTTTACTTATACAACAGCGTTCATACAATTCAATACAAGTCAAAGTGCTTCACATGATTAAAACAAAACAAGGAACAACCCACCACCACCACACTCCCTCGTCAGCCCACCCCTCACCCATCAATCATCCCAACAAACACTTAAGATCAATAAATATTCAACATAAAACTGAAATGAGGAGGATGGAAAAATGGTCTCACAGTCAACCATGAGATGCAGGAGACTAAAATACTCATTAATAACCAGAACCCAGAAGGAATAAAAAAATAAATAAATAATAGCAAATAAAGTTAAATAGCTAAATAAACATTAGTAATACTGTCAACAATATTTATCTAACAAGGCTAATAAAAGATCCAAGATTCTTTATTGTGATGTACTAAATAACAATGCAACATCTGCTAATGATAATGAAATTATTTGTGCTAGGTGTCAACTCAACTTTAAAGAAGCAGCATGGATGAGGTAGAAAACAGAGTGGGCAAAGTTTTATAAAATAAAGTCTATATGGATAGAATAAGAACATAGAATAAAGAAAACATAAAATATAAAATAAGATTTAGTGGTGCAAACCTTTCAGTAGCTGCAGTAGAGTTTTATTAAGTCAATAAAATGTGTTTTTCCTTTGGTCCCTGCTGTCAGCCATGGTTTTAGTGAGAACAAGTGTCTGTGTCCACACAGCTTTGTCTCATGCAACCGCACTTCCAAAAACCTCAACTGCCCCTCAAATGTTGGATATTGTTGGCTCACTCCCACACATGCTGCCATAGGAAACAGATGATGAAGATGAAGAGTCTAGCTACATCATGGAGCGTCTCTCAGCGTTCCTGCACTGGCTACGGGGCCTCAATTGGCTCCAGCGACTCCGGAGAAAAAGGCAACAAAGTGTGAAGTTGTTTGACACCTGAAATCTGCCAAATATCTCTGGACAAAACTCATGCCTCTCACTTCAGAGACTGTGGTCATAAGTTGCCAGAGCCCTTTACCAATGACAAGTGTGACGGCTGAAAGCATGCACAGCATGATTCCTCTCAAATAACATCCCAGAATGGTGCAAATCCTGGTTCACTTTCAACAACAACTGCTGTTTTTCTTCAGTGTAACTGGTGATTTCTGCTCATGAGACATGAGAGCCCTATATTACATTAGACTTTGGATACTGTCTCTTGACTGATGGTGAAATTTAAATTAAATCCCAGTGGGTAGGAGCATGGGCGTTTCATCAAGGGGTTTTCACCTACAACACTCTCTTTGGCTCATCTTAAAGTTTAATCTTTCTTGAGGACCCCTTCTCACCTCAGGGACCCATATAAATTTGCCTACATTGTTTCTACCCCCCTGTGTGTACAATGTGACCAGCAAGGCAGGTAACCAAATGGATGAGGCTTTACTTGTTTTAGCCAATCAGAGATTTTGTGCGTCTTTACTGATCTAAAGTGAATCAGACTGACAAAACTTTTCACAGCAGACATTTTGTTGGGAAAGAAAAGGGGGGACTTACACATGTGATGCATGTCAGCGCAGCCTCTCTACACCTGTTCAGTTACAGTCAAATCAAATATTATGGTTATCAGCAGCAGCCAATAGGACAGAAAATAGCAGACTCTGTCCATGGTGCTGAAACAGGTGGGTGCCAAGAGACAGCTGATAAGTTTGTAATGATAAATTTGCCTCTCTTCTGAAAAGGATAATCGGAAATATTTTTCATCTTGTAGGAAATTTACAGCCACAGCTGTGCCATGTAACAACCTGCAGCTGTTAATGTCTTAGTGCATTGTCGACATGAGGGAGGTAATGTTCATGCTGTGCTCTACCTAGGTTTATCAATGAATAGAGGAGGATGCTAGCAAGCTAATACTGTCCCCCTAACTTGCAAACCGAGAAGCTCATATAAGAAAAATACCATGAACGTAGTGGAAAAGTAATAGCGAGCATCAGCATTGAGTACAATGTCCCCTGCTGTGGAAAATAATGTCGCTATAATATCTGTTGACTCATGTGAAGCCTTTAATTACCATTGGGAGTAATGTTAGCATCAGGTTCCCATCTTGTAGTTGCAGCTGAGGTTTTTTCCTGCTGATTCAATTTAACTCAATTCAGTATAACTTTCTTCTGTTTCATTTCAATTTCCAATCCAATCAAACTTCATTTATATAGCACTTTAAAAACAACAGTGTAGACAAAGTGCTGTACATCAGAGATAAGTAAAATATAGAAACCTAAGACCTAGAAGACCTAAAAACTAACAACGTCTCATACTGAGTAAGTAAGATGCATTTTTAAAATGGACAGTGAAAGGGCCTGTCTAACATGCAGAGGAAGATTGTTTCATAATCTAAATGCAGCAACAGAAAATGCTCTGTCCCCTCTGAGCTTCGGTTTAGATTTCGGTATCTTTAGGGGCAGAATGTAAGGATGAAGCAGCTCAGAGATGCAAGGCAGGGCAAGAGCAATGGATGATTTAAAACCAAATAAAAGAATTTTAAAATGAACTAAAATACATGTGTGGCTAGTTGAGTGAGGCCAAAATGGGTGTTATTTTTATTCCATCTTACGTAGGGATATAATGATACACTCAACTCACAATTCGATACGATTCACGTTTTTTTTGTTCACAATATGATTTTGTCATTGTTGAACAAAATGAGCTACAGACAAATTATTACTGACCAAATAAAATTGTTTTCTGAAATAACAAAAGACAGAAAATATGCTGAGTTCACATGTGCTTCATTGATACTTCTCTTCCTCATCAGTTATATACGGATTGAATGTCAGTGCAATTCCTCATCCTCTGCAATCTAATGGAGTTGTTGAGGAGACAGAGGCTCAGTAGATGATGGACACAGACACACAAGTGTCTCCTCCGGATCTCAACGACGAGATTACATGACTCATATCTAGGATTCACTCTTTTCATATTTGTCCATCATGGTCAAAAAAATCCGCCAATGACGAAAATTCTCAGATAACATGACTGTTCTTAGGTGCATGTACCACCTACTGTACCGGATGTGAAATCTCATGTACCAGTGACTCTGAGACGTGCCTATTCCATCTGAATTGTGGCACTATTCATTTTTTATGCGACTTGTCACACATTTGTATTGATATGTAATTAGACATGAGAGGGAAGTGAGAGGGAAGACTGGCTGACTCTAAATTAAAGTGCATTGCAGTAATCCAAAGACAAAATAAATGCATGGATTACTGTTTCAAAGTGCTGCTTTGAAAGGATATTACCTTTGCCAACTGTCTTAGATGAAACTGTACCAATTTGACAGTCCAATTTAAAATCACTGTCTATCTTAAAACAGATTTGTGACCGCATGCTTAATATGCAGTGCCAAGGGCCCCAGGTCAGGGGGGGCTCACAGGAGCCACTGGGTCCAAACACCATCGCTTATGTCTTCTTTTGGTTCAAATTTAAAAAGGTCCAAGGCCATCCAGTATTTTATCTGCTCAGGACATACAAAAAGTGATTTGACTGATTCGGCATCGTTCTGCTTTAGGGGAACATAAATCTGACTGTCATCAGCATAACATTGGAAGGAGATACTATCTTTTCTAAAGATGGATCCCAAATTAAACAAAGTGACAAAAACAGGGGCCATAAAATTGATCCCTGTGGGATCCCACATGACAGGGGAGCAGAGATGGAGTCTTATACACACAGTTCTATCTTGGCTCTATACTTATAACTGATGCCTTAGCTGCATTTTTTTCTTTTTTTATTTATGAAAATGACTGACGGCCCCATATTACGTGCAAAAACAAATTACTTGAGTTCTGTCAAATACCGGTGCTGATATGTATCAATTAGCATTTTTAAGTGGTTTAAACAGAAATCTGGTACACTTTTCAGTGTTTATACAATGTATACCTGCAAATCACATCGACTACACCACTGGAGAGAAACTAGCTGAATGCAGCGTGATATGCAGGTGATTTTTGGTACAAAAAATGATCGTTAATCATGATCCCATATGTGATTTCTGGACATGAACATCCATTTTTCATTTGGGTTAAAGCTGCTTTATATGTTTACTTATATGTTTACATACTAAACAGTACAGAATAAGGAAATACATTGACCTACAGTGACTACTTTGCCCTAAAACACATGCTGCCATGCTCAAGGAGTTATAGTGATGCTGTCAGACAGCGTTAGAACCATGTGGCAGCACAGATATGCCGGATTAGGCACCAAATACCACAAGCTAATCCATATTCATGAAGTGTTCACCATGCGTGCTTTGTTCTGTGAGAAATGAGGCTTACTCAAGAGTTCAGACTTTCCTAGAGCAGGCTTTAAAAAACCAAATCATAATAAAAGAGAGTCTTTAAAATTTAAAAATAACAGCAAGCATGAATAAGTGAACATCAGGAATAAGAATGCCAACAGTGCTGCCTGTGAATCTGTAAGTGTCTCCTGAGGTGATGTGATTCAGAAACAAGCACATGCGTCTCTTTGCCATGTGTTTTTGTGTGATCAGCACAAGGAGCTGTGAACTTATGTGACCTGTGTCAGTTGTTACAACCACGTGGTTTTAATACAGTATGCTTTTAAATGTGGCTGTATGAGGTACATTTAGATAGGTGACCACACACAGATTAAATGTACACCACTTTATCTCTCCATTACACAGCCTCTGACTGGGAAATATATTTCCCATATTCTCCTGCATCAAATAAATATGCTGCCGCCTCATCAATAATATCAGCTTATTTCATTTTGCTGGGTGGGTCCTGGTCTACTGGCTGCTGCCTAGGATTTTTTACACAGAATCTGCAAAAATAACAAACGTTAACTTACTGATGGGAACAGCAGTAGATCAACAACTTCATGCACTGATGTAAAATTATAGATTTTCTCTGTGGACTTTGATGCAGGGAGTAAGGAGCCTAGAGAAGCAACAAAAACTAAAGTTTCCAGTCAGGAAAGGTTGCCTATAGGCGAGATAAACTGGCAAAGATCATTTTAAATTATTATAGATTTAAGCCAGTGTAGATATTGTTATGAGAGCCTTTTTATCTGGCTATTCCTCATGTCCTGTTTTCCCTGATTTCCCCTTTGACAGTGATGTTTTTAATTGGCATGTTACTTCCTGTCTCCTGCTGCTTCTCAACACTGGGAAAATGTAAAGCACAGTCATCTAGATGTAAGACACTTGACTATGTTTAACTATCTCTTACAACTACACTTAATTTACTCATTTAATTATCGGCAATCAAAAAAGATGCAGTTAAAGTAAACAGTTTAAACTAATAATGAAAAGGCAGTTACTCAGTTATTCTATGCTTATTCCTAATCAGTTGATATGAATTGTGTTTCTTGACTGGAGAGCTTGGTCTGAACCAGCTCCAATCAGGATCCAACTCTTCTACAGGAAGCAGGAATGAGGTCAGGCCATACCTCAAGCAGCTGGAGCTAATCTTGTTCAGGGGATCACACATCCTGCTTGGCATGTTACCATGTAGTGAAAGTAGTGCAACAAAGAGTGGAACCACTGGAAAGGAGTCAGCAGCTGTGGCTGTAACAGTGGTTAAAGCTGCATTGAAGCTAGATTTGTTCCATTTCTGCTTTTCCAATGGAAGAAATTATATTTTTCATTACAATTTCTTATCAGTATGAGATATAGTCCCATTGACATGTTTCACATAAATATGTGGAATCAAATAGATTTGCCATTCATTTCAAGCTTATATTAAATAAATAGCCAATACATAAAAGGCATTAAAATGTACAGTAGTTTGGTGTTACTTGATGTTATTCTTTCCAGTGTAACATGAATCGTAAACAATCCATTAAGAAGTTGTAGGAAAAAAAACGATATTTCTAAGCTTGCTTGATTAACATCAGAGTTAATAGCATTTCTTTAGTATCTAACACAGGTATCCAATGATATTTGTCTGTATGTCCATGGATACACTGCAGACAGGAAGTGCTAATTGCTAATTTGGCAAGATTTCAGTACATGCCTCTAGCACATTTCACAAAAAAAAAGTCCACACTATGCTCAGAAAACAAACAAAGGAGCAGATAAAAAAATAGAAATATATGACATACAAGCACATGACTTTATGTGGGATCTAAGTCACAGCATGAACAGTGGATTCAGGAAAAAACAGTAGGCAGTTAATTATTAATGAGGCGCCTGGAACAGGCCGTGTTAAAACCCCTCATCCCCAAGAGACTTAAAACTAGTCTAAACTATTAATAAATAATTAGGTAAGAATATAAAAGTAAAAAAAAAAAAAAAAAGATGAAACGACATCAATGCAGTTTGCCTCTGGACATGTCCTTCACCATCTCTGCCCCCTGTTTTTCCCATCCTTTTTTTTTTTTGTCCTCAGCTTTTACAGAGCCAAAACACTTCTACCACATAGTATAAAAAGCAGGCCTGTTCTCAAATGTAACCACTGCAGAGACAGGACAGATCAGGACAGTTGGTGATGGAAAACATTACGTGATTTGAGCTTTAAATTTAGGGAGCGTTGCAGTACACTAGCTGATTATCATACGCAGTGTGCCGGTGCTGTCACTAAGAGAGACACTGCTGTACCACTGATGAAGCCTGAAGCTGTCAAGGCATATAAATGTAAAGACTGGAGTGTAGATCATGGAAACTTTGTGTGAATAAATGTGAAGAATATAGAAAGGACAAAGCCCTAAAGGCAAACACTCAAAGGTCTAGTGTGTAAGAATTAGTGACATCTAATGGTGAGGCTGTAAACTGCGACTGCGTTCTGGAGCGTGTCATGGAGCTACATTGGCTTTCACGTGGCAGAAAGTATGTAAATACTCTTTCACAACTCTCTCGTTTTATGCACAGAAAGCTTCCACTTCTACACTTCACTCAGGCCGCTGGATAGACATGGTGGTGCAGGATGGCCGCCTCGTAAAACGACATCCTTGATCAAAGGCTACAAAGCAGTTCTACAAGGTGCTACATGCTACACCTTTTTTTGCTGTTTCATTCAAACAACGCTTACACAGTTCTCACTTCTATGACTAAAAATAAGTCTAACATGATATCAGTCAATTACTCAGACTTTATTTATATAGCACCTTTCACAAAAATAGTGAAATGTATACGATAAAATCAAACCCCACCAAAACCCCAACCAACCCCCAACGCAAACCCCACAACCGCACAGATACAGACATGGATTTAATAGAAGGACATTAAGGAACGAAACATAAACAATCTTTTTCTTTGAAAATGACTCAAAGCCCTGTAGTACATGCCAGGCCTGTAAGTGGCACTGTAAAGCTGCCACATCAACAACAGAAAAGAAGATGTTATCAGTGAAACTGAACCGTAAAATAAGGGGAGGAGAAAACAAAACCTATTTTCACAGACACTATTTTTACTTGAATGAACAGATGAGTGATTGTTCTGCACACACTCGGCTGCTCTGCACATCCACAGAATGTTCTTGTCTGTGTGGTCACAGTGTTTCTCCCTTTCTCTCTGTCTACACTCTAGTTGTCCGGGGTCTGTAAAGTTGACAAAGTCACCAAACTGTCAACACTGTTGTTTGGTCTGTTTGCTTTATATTATTATTCTTTCTTTCTTTCTTTCTTTCTTTCTTTCTTTCTTTCTTTCTTTCTTTCTTTCTTTCTTTCTTTCTTTCTGTGTATAATTTTCAACACTTTTTTTTCTTCACCCCCTGTGCCTGAAGTCAAGGACATGACGTCTTCTAGCAACATCTAGCACCTTTTCAAGTGAACTTAATTTACTTTTCATTGAAAGCAGTTGGCTAAACTGACAATCTCCAAACACAAGAGCATTATACCAGCAAGAACCCACCCCGAAGATAGGGACAATGAATGCCAGCGTGCGAGAGAGGTTGGACTATACAGTTTCAGGGCTTGCGCTTGTTTCCTTTTGTACGAAACGCCAAGATCAAAAGTTTATGCAGATTCACCAACAGCTGTTTCCGTGTGGACGGGCCCTGAAAGAGATGAGACAAAACTGTCAGCAAACACTATCATCAATGAGAAAAACACTGAGTTTGACTCTGAGTGGCCAGAGCTTTTAGTTTCCCATTGATCAAGCTGTAGAAAATCTTCTGCCGTCAGTGACTTAATATCTAAAATACAATTAAAATGAGAGTCAATTTGGACTGCTTCATCAGGGGACATGGCAGCATGGAGCTGTGTGTCATCAGCATAACTACAGTATGGGAATCAATGTCATGTCTCCTGATGACAATCCCCAATTTGCATCATGTGTAGATTAAAAAGAATAGGACCTAAAATTTTACCTTGTGTAACCCCATATTTTACATTATAGGTGTTTGATGAAAATTCAGCAGTGCTTACCTTAAATTCTCTATCTGTTTGATAAGACCAGTTAACAACAGTGACTTAGAGGCCAATTAAACTGTGGAGTCTATGAACCAGTTAGTATAGTGACAAGCAAAGTATGTGTGCAACAAACCACCAATCACATTTCTTCTTTATATATATATATATATATATATATATATATATATATATTATTGCTCTCCTTCCCTCTCCAAGGATGGTTCTGGTTCTTTTCTAATCAGGTTTCTTCCTATGTATGCGGATGATGTACGTCTCTTTACAGTCACCAGCTCCTCAAGTCGTCTGCTGATGACTCCAATTATGTTTTATACTGTAATAAATTACAGAATGACACAATATTGCAGTGTCATTTCTATTTCCAACAATCCTGTCCAACCCGGTTTTTGTGATGTCACTATGTTCAGTGACATAAGTGAATACAGTGCTTTTACAACGGACACAAGATCATCACAAAATAAGGGCCACATTGTTATGTGTATTTTCTTGGTTAAACACTGGTGCGTTGGCCCACTGCCTGTCCATCTGCTGGGCTTTTATAGACCTCTTGCTCCACATGTGCCAACCTGATTTGAAGTTAATGAAGCTTAAAGGGGGATGAGGCTGATTCTGTCCAGAGTATTTGGCATGTCTGGTTGAAGTGCTCTATCTTCCTGGTTTCTCTTTGCATCCGAGTGAAACCCTCCCTGTGAGTGGTGTGTTTCTGCTGCGTTTATGTGTCTCCACAACCCATATGAAACTTGAAATGAGGAAAATGCAAAATTTCAATCTTACGATTCTGTCCACAGGCTCCTACTGAAAGAGCTGTGCGTGTGCTCGGTCGTCGCACAAGGAGCTGGAAAGCTCACACTGTCACCTCAGTGAGGTCAGGCTCGGTGGAAAAACCGCCCGCTCTAAAAATAGCTCGGCGTAAAGACGCCTGCAAGCTAAACAAGCCACAGTGAACAAAGAGCTAAGGCAGGAAGTAAAAAAAAAAAAAAGGAATTCTGCACTTTGATTGAGCTTTTTTCTTTATCTTTTTTTTTTAACTCATGTCTCTACCACATGCCAAAAGATGCCATTGTCACATATTTATCACAAGCTTAGTGCAATTTCTCTGAAAGATAAATGTGTGAAACAGGAGGAAACTATAGCACGTATGCTAGATAGTATTCCCCTTAATATAAATGCTAATATCACTCCTTAGATGGAAAACCTAAAGGAGGAATAAATAAAGTATATATCAGTTGATTTGTATGTATGTATGTATGTCTGGGAGTGTATCATGTGGTTGACAGTTAATATAATACAGATATTAAATATAAACACAGTGGCAGCGATGGATGATGTGCACACTGACTAAAAAACTCCTTGTTAATGAAATACACAAAAGATAGTGATGTTACTTCAAAATCCGCACACACCGAGAACCACGACTACTCGGTGAATATCACTGCTTTAATACATGGCGGCAGTAAAACTGCTACTTTGTAACATAGAAAACCCTGTGATCGCTGATGCTAAACAGCTGCATTCTTCATCTGAAAAGAGGCTCTGTCAAGCAACTCTATCAGACCCGGCTGAGGGAGCGTTTGTGTGTATACAGCAGCAGGGCAGGACAAAGTTATCCGGTGCAACTGCTGATTTTATTTCGAGGTGTAGAATTCAGTTCTGTGGGCTCCAACCTGTTTTGCAGCCGCTTCCCTTTTACTAGCTTTTACTAGAACACATCACTTTCTGTGCTGTATGGGAAGGTCACCGAGCAACAGAAGATCGAAACGCTGCTATTGTGGAACGAAAAGAGAGAGTTTTGTGGAGCTGATGGACTTAATCAGCATTGTGCCTAACCATAACCCTAAAACAGGCACATGGCAATATTTAAGTCATGCACTACAGCTTTAATACACAAGTACTTAGTAGTTATTACTATTAGTCAGGTATTCAACAGTCATTACCATATTAGTACACAGTTACTACGTAGTAACTACATTGGTCCACATGTACTTTGTAATAATAAATGTAATAATAACTAAAATGTAATAACTAACTATTGCTATATTAGTATACAAGTACTTATTAGTTATTACTTTTACATGAACAAAAGTAGCAGTGGAAGTAGTTATTATCCATTGCTACAAAAATATCAAATACATGAGTACACAAGTAGTCACAAAATATTATTTCATAAGCTCTAATTAATCATTGTTATATTGCTGCATGAATACTCACTAATGATTGGGATGTTATTATAGGAATATCTAGTAATTGCAGGTAATTGTAATTAATAGTAATAGTACATTATTACCTGAGCAATCAGTAATCATTAATACAATATATTTACTGTAAGTAAATCTAGTCAAGTACACAATTGTCAACACAAGTACCTTATCTATATGTTGGCACATTTCATTGTATCACAGCTGCAGACAATGAGCACCGCAAGTCTGTCAGCATGTTCCCATTTGCTTGAATTTATTGATGACATGTGGATTTTGATATATGCCAATGATACTTTGTGTGTGGAACATGATGATAAAACATAATAATGATAATATATATAACATATTTCAATTAGACTTAGATTTTGGACTGTGGAAAGCGGAGAACCTGAAAAGAAGCCACTTAACTTAAACACGGGGAGAATGTGCAAACACCACACAGAAAGGCCTTCGGTCAAACCAGGATGTGAACAGGCCAACTTCTTGTTGTGAGGCAACAGAGCTATGATGGCAGACATACCATTCATTATAGCATTCTTTTAAATATAGCTTAGAAAACCTGTCAAAGTGCTTTAGATTACAATTCCCATTTACCCAATTCACACCACCCACCCACTTCTTTATCAACTGCTTCTATTCATAGTCTTATCTAGCACTTCACACACTGTTTGCACATCCACCAGGAGCAAATCAGAATTCAGTGTCTTCACAGTGTCAGTGTGATCCCACTAGCATATGCATATGCTGTTAAATCAGGACTGCCAAAAATAAGTCACTTTAACATCCCTGCCTCACTCATCGTGTCTTTAGACCTACTGCTTATAGACAGACGGACAAGCAGACAGCAGTGCAGAGAAAAACAGCCATGTGTGAACCAAAGTGTGAAACACTCTACTGTCAGCCTTGAATGAGAAAATTAGACTGAGAAACAGAGAGAATGATCCATACTTTATTTGTTTGATTTAATTTAGACATTGGAAAGAGAGGCCACATGGCGGAGTAGTGGCTAGGACCTGCCTTGCAGCAAAACGACCCAGGTTTGAACAAGGGCCTTTTTGCATGGGGTTTTGGCCTATTCTCACAATATGTAGGTTTTCTCCATGTTCTCCTGTTTTCTTCCACGGCCCAGAGGTTATTTGTGAATGTGAGAGTGAATTCTTGTTCGGCTCTCTGTTGGCCCTGCGATGGACTGGCGACCTGTGACCTACGACCTTCATGTGGAGGATAAAGTGGTACAGTTTTATGGAGTTTTATTTTCCATAAAAACTCATGTAACAAATGTAAAATATCACCTTTGTGGCCTTAACTTGCACACTTAACAGGTTTTTAATATTTGATGCGAAGTTGTTGTTAGTATTAGTAAAATTAAGAGTCAACTGGCAATGTAATATATTTCAGGTATTTTGAATGCCTCATATACCTACATCATTCGATGCTGGGAAAGAGAAAGTTTGACACCTATCACTGTTGCAACATTTATGTGGCGCTTATAATTTATTCACTTAAACGCATTAGCAATAATGTAAATAGAAAGGGTGCATAGAAAATACTTTATTTGCGTTTTTGTGCCATTTATTAGCATTAGTGTTGATGTGTAAACCCCTCTCCAAAAGGAATTGCTGTCACTGACTCTTCAGCTGATCTATGGATTCACATAATTCACAGAACGTTATACATACACTGACAAATTTAAATGCAGTTTTCAACGGGATAATTAAGTCTTTACTTAATTACATAACACAATAAAGTAAAATACAGCGTGAACAGAACATCTCTGTCTTCTTGGCTCTGTAGCTTCACCCTTCCTCCTCCTCCTCTTGCTTCACAGCCAAACCCACTTGGAGTTTGGATTAGAAAATCCAAGCTTCTGGTCTGCATCACTGACCATCCCCTGCTTCTGACTCTTACTTGCATTTCTTTTATTTGCTGTGCTGTTTGCAGATCAGGCTTTCTATGTAAAATGCTTTGATCCATGTTAAGGATTTTACAGGGAACAAATGGAGGGCTTTGGTGAGGTTTAGAGCTATTGATGTCCTATAACTTTCAGAAAATGCCTGTATTTTTTTTTTCCAACCTGGATTCGTTTCCATGAATGTGTGCTCTCTTGCCCCATATGCTGTGTTAACTTGGCTTTGGACACCTCCACTGTAGAGATTTAGGGAAATGGCTTTAAACTAAACTTGATTATAACATGAATCGTTTCAAACATTAAGGAAAGTCATGAAGTAACTAAACATGTACTATGCTGGCATAGAGGTACAGCTAACTCCATGGCAGTGTGGTCATCTTGAAACCTCAAAACCTCTTTTAAGTGGCTTCAGTCAGTTTGCAAATGGATTCAGTGCTGAAAGTAATTTGCCCTCAGTGAAATAAGAATCACTCTAAACTCTCTTTCACACTGAATTTAACCTGCTAAAACACCATTTGCATTGCCAGTGGCTTTTCTGTCCTGTGCTGTTTTTGTCACTCCTGCATTACCCATGAGAGAATTGACCATATGCACATATGATTATCACTTACAGCTTCCTCAGCCAGCTCCTCAACCGCTGGTTAGTTGTTGCTAAGTGAAACTTGTTGCACTTTACCACTATACAGTTCTAGCACGACTCTGACTTGACTGGACTCTACTAATTCTGTTTTTGCTTTTCCATTCAGACTAGTACCTGGTACCTGGGCTAGTCCTCTTTTTGTCTTCACTCTGTAGATAGAGTCAACTTGTACACTCTAGGAGACATTGTTAGACCATTAAAGCTTTCAAGAATTTCCATTAAAACATTTTAAAATAAAAATAATCAAGAAAATAAAAGATTTTTTTTAAAAAGAGTAAACAATTCAAAGGGTTCCTCCAAGTAAAAGTCGATCAAGAAGTTATAAATATGTTTTAAGGTTCAAGAGCTTGAGAGCAGCAACAGCAAAGGAATGTCATGCCACAGTTTGCATTTTGATCTGAGGACGTCCAATAGCCATTAGCCAGATGAGTGTAACACCTTGTAGTTTTCGAGCAATGTTAAAATCCATTAATGGCGTTAAGAGTAAAGACTAAACTTCTAACTACCAGCACTACTTCTAACTTTCATCGTCTCTTCCCCTTTTAGAATCACATCGCCTTCGCTGAGGTCACATGACGTGGAGTCGGCCGTGTGGCAGACCCACTGGACATCCACGCTCTTCACTGTCCAATCCAACTAAATGAAGTGCAGCGCTAAAACCCATTCTCTATGTGTGTCTGGTCTGCAGCATGTTGTTCTGTGTTGTCTTTACCGCGTCCCTGTTGTCATTTGCAGCTTCTCGTATTTAGGAATTAAAAAAGTTGAAAAATAGTTGGGAACTCAGGAGGATAGGTTGCTTCTGGGTTCTCCATCTATGCACTTCCTCTGACCCACTGGCAGAGTCCAGCTCGCTGACTTGTTACTCACTGTGAGACACTAAAAGAGGAAAAAGAAGAAGTTGGGAGCTGAAATTACTCTCCACTCTGCCTGGGTCAACATCTTACCATGGCTTGGTGATTTTTATTATTTGCTTTTATGTGTGAAACACAGGATGGCTGTAAGGAAAGATACTTGTCAAGATGTGGAATGGTACTGTCTGAAAAAAGGACGAAAACATGTAGTTTTCTCTGTTTATAACGTTGGTTTCGTCCTGTCAACTCCTGGTATTGTTGTATCACATCACTCTGAAGGAGAAACTGACTGCTGGGCCCATATTCATCAAACTTTTTCATTCAAATTAAGACTTATATTAATGATGAGAAATCTTTTTCTCACAAATGTGATTAGTTTTTGTTTAGGGTAGCCTTTAAACTCGAGTGACTACCTGCACTGTCCGAACAATTAGACTTAAATGTATTTGGTTACAATCTGTGCACTATTTTAGATACCCATTATCTGCACAAAAAGTAACATGTTCAACTGTTTTGCGAAGTTTTGGCCATTGGTGGCAGCTACTGTTTCCATCAAAAACATTAGCTGTGTCTCAATCCAGGGTCCAGATGTCACCACACATGGGCTGTCCCAAATCACACATTAATCACCGGCTCCTTCACATCCTTCACAGCTGGCCATATCCCAGATTTCTTTGCGTGCCAGCAGCAGAGCAAATTGTTTTGTAAACCTTTATTACAACAAGATGAGAATGGGCGTGGTGGAGCCTGGATAATTGAAAACCATTTTTTTTTATAAAAACTAAAAAAAATATATAAATTAAACTCCAAAATAATAACAGTACAAAAAGAAGATATATTATAATTATTTAGAATTTGTAAAAAGTAATTTTAGCTTATTCTTCATATTGTTTAGTTCTGAAGAATTTACATTTGTGGATTAAAGAGAAATGTTAAGAAGCTTAACCAGGTTTATTTGACCCTAAATTATCTGCTGTGAATAATTAGCAATTAGAGGGTCGACTGCATTGGTTGAACAGTTGACTTACATGATGTTGTTCAACTATTGTTATAGAAATAGTGTTTTATTTATGTACAAATAATCACAAAATGAATAAAACTTGTACAACACAAAACTAGAACCAATTGAAATTATACACTATTATAAAATACTATTAGTTTACAACAGATATGTTTATAAACATCAGATTTTTGGGTTGTTTTGGCTGATAACGTCAGGCTTAAAGAGGCAGAAGAACTGTGATTCATGATGTGGAGGGCAGCATTTAACCTTGCAGTGTACAGCCTGACAGAAATTACTAGAAGAAGAAGGGGAATGTGTGAGTTGTGTGAGTTAGACCGTCTCATTTCACTCAGCCCATGGCTCGGGAGGACCCAGCCCATGGACTGAGACACATCTAATGTCTCCAGTGGGCATTGAATCCTGGGATAGATGAGGCCATGAAGGATCTACCTGTTGGATCTTTTGATTCTTGTTCCGTCAAAATCCACCACCCAAATCTGTGACACAATTCGCCCCCAAACAGTTTGCTGTAATTATATTTTTGTACAGATTGCACCTTGCTTCCACATGACTTGTGGAAAGTGTCCCACAATGTTACACAGTCCTTCATGTTCAAATACAATTCCAGCCTTGGTCCTTTTGTTTTTTTTTACTGAGATTCTGAAAGAGATTGTACCAAGCAGGGAGGCTCTCACAGAGTGTGTCGTACATTTTGCAACTTACTGAAGTGCAGTTCTTTAATCTGCTGTAAACTCCCGAAAGAAAAAAGAAATCCTTACCACTTTGATAAATATGGGCTCAGAACAAAGTAGCAAACTAGGTCAACTGCTTTGTGTTTGTGTTCATGTGTCATTTTGTTCTCCTGTAAGGGTTTATACGGTGTGTGTCCAACAGTGCACTGTGTGTATGTGTGCGTGTGTGTACAGTATATACTCTATGCTGTCAACCAATGAAAACACTTAATACTGACTATTTTCCCAACGAAACTGTTAAGGCGGGTTTCCTACCTGAACTATAGACAATCATGACCTCCCACCCTGTTTCTCAGACATACTGACTGTATTATGTTGATTATTTTATAAAGAACCACATGGAGAAACTGGGGTAAAACTGTCTCTGCATCTCACAACCAATCAGGACATGGACACCTTTGACCATCAACAAAGCTGCAGGTGTTTTTGTTGCACTATTTGTTTTCTTATGTAGCTCAGTTTATTTTGGTTTTTTGAACATGCATTAACTCTGGCTATGTGTACACATAAATTATTGACTCTTTAATAGACTGAGCATTACTTATTTTGATGTTACATGTGAAAATTGAGAGATAAGACACGATGGAGTAATGTGAAGGACAGTAAAGCAACAAATAGACTGCAATGTAATATATGACATATACAGTTTTTATTGCCATATACAGGTAGTAATAATATATAACCATATACTTAACAACATAGTTATACATTATTATCACCTATATGAAATACCCATAGCATAAATTGTGTATGTACATAAATATTTCATAGATAAAATATTAATTCACTGTATATGTGCATATACTACATTTGGTTTTGGAATGATCTTTTGGATTTGGTATGTGACGTTTACCTGCAAATGTTTTGTGTGTCCACATTGTGTGTCCATATTGTGATTGTCCAGGAAATTGCAGAGCATCATCACCAAGGCACCAGGATTTTTTTTGAGCCTGTTATAGCATCTGCTTGATTTAACTGCACACTTTTAGACATAGTGTCTGTCATCAACAGCTGTGGAGAAACCCTTTCTAAGATCTTGGATGCCACTTGTCACTATTGTGCACCACCATTACATAACATCACAGAGTTTGTCTGTGGGTGGGGGGGAACAAAACAAACAAAAACATATATACCTGACCAATGTTCTGAACATGTGTCTAGAATTCTCAAAAGACTCAACCATCTGGTTTCCTTTCCAGACATTTTAAAACTTTGGAAAAATGGGTTAAATGCATTTTCTTAGGCCTTTCTTAGACCTTAGACTATAAGATATGTGTGTATATGAACGCTCAATCCCTTTTCACTCCTTGTTCCTACCACTTAGTATTTGGTTAGCATTTTATGCAGCTACACTAACCTCAATGAAAGGTGCTTGCAGTCCCTTGTACAAATTGGCTCACTACTATTCCCCAGGGTTGAAGATGTTTTCTGACACGTCTCGTGGAGGAAATTACCGCCAATAAAAACAAATTTGAACTTTTACAGCCTTTAGTGAGGGAAAGCTTTGTTCACCAGTTGGGGGTGCTGCTTTATTCATACGGCTCTTAGTTCTTTTGTTCCCAACTCACTAATCTTCTACAGCTTTATCCTCCACATGAGGGTCAGAGGGGGCACTGGTGCCAATCTCAGCTAACATAGGGTGAAGGGTCGGGTCACACCGTGGACAGGTCACCAGTTCATCGCAGGGCCACATAGAGACAAACAACCATCCACTGGCACTCTCACACCTATGGTCAGTTTCGATTGACCAAGCCCCAAATCTGCGTGTTTTTGGACTATGGGAGTAAACCTGAAAACCTGGAGCAAACCCATGTGCACATGGAGAGAAAAGCTTCCAACTCCTTACTTAAAAAAAACAAAAACAAAACACATGCATCAATAATACATCTGCAAAAATACCATACTGTACACACAGTTTATCAAACAATCTTGCCAAGTAGCCTCTGACCTTTCCATAAATATTTTTTCTACTACATAAAAAAGTGCAAAACAAAGCATATTGTCCACAACTGCGATATATACAGTAACAACAGCTGACAATGGCACATTGAAATTATGGCAAAAAATGTGTAGCACCTTGTCATATGATGACATATCCCATTTTGTAGGGCTATATTTTATCCTCTGTTCCATGTAACTCAGTTACATGAGTTACAAGGGGAAGGGGTACAAAGTGAAATGGGATTGGGCCTCATATTTAAATTGGATCCCACAAAGGTTGGACAGTAAAAGGGTTTGTATTGGTTGATCATTTCAAACAAACTGAACAGTGACAAACTGAAACAGTGGGACATTCGGCAGCTAAAGGCCAGATTGGTTTTTCCCCCTCAGGAGTTGATGAGGACCAAACCAGAGCTAAAAGAGAAATGAACACTTACTTTCATCAGGTACATACAGAATATAAATGCTAATGTTGTTTTGGTTAAAGTGAAAGCAGTGTAAGCATAAAATGATCAGCCATTTGTATGAAGAGGCTCTTTTGATTGTTTTGATGTTATTTTTGTTTCTGTCACCTAGTGGCCAAAATGGATAAAAGCAGCTTTAAAGTGTTTATTAATTTGTTTTCAAATTGTTCTTTTGTTATTCCTACAGATCATAGCCTAACAAATATTAAATATTGATAATATTGTAACTTTGTGTTTTATCGCATCATTTTTTTTCCTCAGCAATAATTAGTCAGTTCTCATCAGGAGAGAGGAGATCACAGTGAAGGTCTAATTCTGTTGCCCCGTCAAATCTCTATTTTTGTAATAATTACTGACGCACTTAGGAAAAGGGAGTCCAGGCAGGAACATACAAACAGCAGCACTTTAAATCAAGCTCGTACTCCTTTCATTGCTGATGAAATGGCCACTTATGTCTTTGCTGCTTAAAAAAAATAAACATCACAAAAATAAGAATATTCAGGGCTCAAAAAAATAAATAAATAAATAAATAAAACATTCACATCACATGCGCATTGCAACAGCTATCCTGACATATTTATTAAAGGAAAACGAGTGTAAAATATGTATGTTCAAATGATAAATATATTCCCTATGCCTATCTATTTATACAAACACATATGCATAGGTGTGTGTGTTTATGTATGTGTTTGTGTCATATTCTATTTTACTGCTGTCTATTTTCATATGACTGCACAGTGGGAGTGTTCACAGTATCCTTTGTTTCCCCCCCCCCCCATGTTATTTTACTGAAAAAGTTCATGTTACTGTTCAAAGTTCTAAAAACATTTTATACTGTGTTGTGCGAGTAGTGGCTTTTACCTTTATGTTCAAATGCATGTCAAGCAGCCCATCACGATAGCCTTTTTTCCACGGACTTAAATGACGGTGCATGTAAAGCAAATGCAGATGTCCTGCTCTTCTCACATCATTTATGTTAGAAAATAGTGACTAAGGACATGCGTTAAAAAATTAGTGGAGTAAAGCCTGAGAACAGCTTCTTGAACCACTTGAGTGACCTTTTTAATCATTCAAATTTGGCAAGGTGATCAGTAACTTATTACAAAGTCAGAAGAGATCTTTTTCATTGCTTTACATGCACTTAAGTTACATTATCATTTTTACTCTGTTTGTCTAAACTGATTTTTTGTATTTTACTTTTCCTATAGTCTGTCATGTACATTATCTCGTTATATATACATATGTATATTGCCTGTGGTGGATCATTTTGTATGGATGTTGTTTTTCTTCTGTTTCCATTTATTTATTTTTTTATATTATGCATATTTATTTTTTAAATCCTTTAACCCTTCGTCTTCTGTTCAACTTGAGTTCAAACTGTGCCCTTTTACACTGTAGTTAAAAATAAATAAATAAATTTACAGCCTTTGAATAACAAAAGATTGAAAAGACTCCATCATTTGTCTGGGTCTTTCTTTCTTCCAGTCTTCTTTTTCTTTCTAATTTTTGATTTATAAAAGCAGTTTTTCAAAGCCCAACAGCTTCATTAAATGGATTAAATGAGGAGTGTAAGAAAACTCCTGTGTAAGAGCTGAAGAAGACGACACATTAGTAAATGACCTGCTCTAATGAGTCAGTGGCACTAATAAAACTGGGATTCATGGCCAACAAGAGTGATAAACCCTCAAACCCCCAGGAGGAATAGGTGTAGAGGGGACTTTTAAACAAGTTTAAGCATGTGGAAAACTGCTGGGAGCTACAGTCAGGATCACAGTATGCACATCTGCATAGCACTTACAGAAGACAGAGAAACCAAAGAGCAGTTTACCAATCAGAAATAAATTGCAACCATGTTACAGGTGCAGCTCTTTGAAGTTCAATCATTAAAAGGATAGAAAACATTAAAAACAGCTGCTGGGAAGGAGACATGGAAATAAAATAGATTTAAGCCAGTTAACAAAAGAGTAACCTGGGAAATATGTTACTTATGAAATATGAATGTGACTCACAGTTAGACAGACTGTGAATTGAAGTTTGTAAACCTCTTACTCTCATTCACCAAAGTCCATAGAAAGAATGTGTTATTTTAGCTCATGGGGACACAGGAGCTGCTGGTCTCCTGATGCCTTGGTATGGTAAGTTTGTGTCATTTAGGTAAATCTGAAGAAGGGATTTGAAAAACTATAATCATAAAACTATATAGTTAAATTCACTGATGGAGGCAGCAGTTGGCCCACAACTGTGTGCTGTGATATGAAATCTTAGATTTTCAAGGAGAGATGGAGGGTTGGGGTGTGTGTGCGGGTGTGTGTGTGTGTGTGTGTGTGCGCGCCCATAAAATGGCTGCAACTGTCCCTGATCCTTACAAGTATGCATAGTGAGTGGTTAGCTGGATGCCTGGCAGAGACTGTGGACTTCAGCTCTGTAAATCTTCTGACTCAAAGCGTGTGTGTATGTGCATGAACTCAAGAGGGGACGTGCCTCACCTCAGCTGGGGGTGGACGCATGAAATCAGTCTCAGCAGGCACTGATGAACGCATGAAAAGCCTGGGTGATCAGCAATGTACAGAAGAAACTGAAATGCAGCCCAGCACCCACACATATGCAATGTGGCAGCGATAGACTGGCCACTATAATCCTTTATTCCCGACATCCACAATTTAGATTTGAGCTCCTGCCTTAGCCTGTGGCGTGTGTGACATTCATTATCATCATGCGTGAGGAGATCAGAGGGAAGAGTCAAAGAGAGGGAGAGAGATGAGGAGAAAGGGAAATAAAGCTGGGGATGCAGTGTGAAATTAACGACTTATCTGTGGATGTGAATGCAGGACGACTGCAGATGGAATCATTCCATTACTTAGCCAACAGCACAGAAAATTAAGTGGGTCGTTTATCGACACAACACGTTTGTGATTATGAAGGTAATTATTTGAAGAGGAGTCTATGATGAAGAGGAGAGGAGTCTATGATGCTCACAGCCATAGAAGAACATTCTCTCAGTTACAGTAGAAGCTCAGATGATGTATCTGTATCACACAGCAGCTCATATTTCAAAAAGTGCAGTGCACTAGTGTAACTCAGTCTGGCCTTTGAATCATCTATGAGTGTGGGTGGATGTTGTTTATGCCCTGATGCCAGCAACGGCCGAGGCTGGAGACACTGTGTTTATCTTTCTGTCCTGCCAGTCTGCTCCCATTCTGACAGAACACATTCTTTCAGGAACACTTGAGCTCAAAATCCAGAATTTTTCTGTCTAAACTGTGACGCGGGAGAGTCTGCAAACTTCAGTTTCCAGTTGGAAAAGTCTTCTCTAAAAGCAAGATAAGATGCTGAGCATGTTCTTTAGATGCTGTTGACTTACATGAGCAAAGCAATTGAAGTCAAATTTCCCCCGCTGGCAGCGATATTTTCAGTGAGAAGATGCCTTCATGACACAAGCTGGTGTCATCGCTGACACACTTTAAAAATAATCCCCAAAAACAGAACTATCCCTGTAATTCAAAAATATATATATGTATTTTGTATATAGTGTTAAGGAGTGAGGATTTAAAGACATCTTTCCAAGTTCTAAACGACGCTGTCTCTCTTTTAAGAGTTATTAGCAATGTGTCTTTCCTTAGTTCTCTTCCCCGACACGTTTATATTTCCTGAGAACGTGATGAATCAGGAAGCAAAGGCGACATTTCAGGGTGACATCACACATTCAGCATAAATGATCCTCATTAAAATATTGTACATTAAGCATATTGATCAGTTTGCACATGAAGCTCTCACATGAAGAATTACTGTCTTACTAATACTGTCCAAAAGAAACTTGCCATCCAACTCATTATACCCAGTTATTGTGATGTTATTTATTGAAATGCTTGTAAATCTAACTTGGTTATTCTTGAATGTCCTTTTCTCACAATGTATACAACGCAGATGCATTCATTGGTTTTAATTCATATTTAAATGCATTCATTTCAACGATCCACTTTATTTAAAACTTTATCTTGAACAACTCCAACATACTGGAAAAATTTACCAGAACTGTTTGTTTTCCTTGAGACTGTTCTTGGTTTACAATGAAACAGTCACTGATTCTGTTTTTGTTTCAGTTTACATACTGCTCATACTGAATTTGTACATTCTGGTATACTTTTCGGTATTTGGTGATCCACTTGCACTTGACTGTTTATATGTTCAGGCCATTCTGGCCTACCTGTAGTTGTACAGTTTGCTCTGATATCATTAATTGCTGTAAGTTTTTTGTGTTTGTCTGTTGTCAGTGTGATGGTTGTGTTTTTACGTACGCAATCACTCCAAACAAGAGGGCTGATATATCGGATCGGTGTTCATATAAACAGTCCAATCATGATGTGTTGGTTTGGTCCGATCTTGTGTCCGATCCACATAAATGCGATGTGTTTCTGTTTTGCTGCTGCTGTGTTTCCATTCCGAAAATGAATAATGAATGGACACGAAAGTCACAGATTGGGAGGAGGAGGACAATGAGACGGATAGTGGACAGCCTTTGTTTGCTACAGAAATGGAGGTGAAGCTGCTGCTTCTTCTTCTTCTTCTTCCAGAAAACACTGCACATGTCAAAATTGTCCACTCTGACTGAGCACTCGATGCATGTGTACACACACACACCACAAGCAGGTCATAAATGATGTAATTCAAAATTTCAAATTGAATTAAATTTGCACATGTAAATGAAGCTGCTGTGTTGTTATGTAATGTATGTTATGTACCCCCTCGAAAAAGAGATGATACATCGCAATGGGCTTATAAAGTGGTTAAAATAAAGAATAAAGTTAATGTAAACTATAGAGAATGCAGATTCTACACGGATGCCAGATGAGTTGTGTTTTTTGTGGGCTCTTCCTGCTCTGCTCTTGTCCTCCCCTGCATTCAGACTAGTCGGCTGTCTCACTACACAGTATTTCACAGTTAAATGAGCTTGTCTGTGAGGCAGACTGTGAGCTCTCCATCTCAGAGCAACATCTATGAACATCTATGAACACCAGCACACAGTCTACTTTGACCCACACATTGATAGATGACTGTATTCAGCCTTTTGTCTCCAACTGTAGGTGGTTCACACTCGCTGCCTGTGGCGTGTTTCTGTAACAGAGAATCAGCTGAAACAGCTGAGAGACTGACACCGTTTTAATATTTATTTTTTTTTTCCCCTTAATGTCACATTATCAGTCAAACTGTTTTACATATAAATAGTTTGATATTGAAAGAGTTTTGGCAACTTAAAGGCTCACGTTAAGTCTTAATATGTTCACTGCCTTATCTCGCCATGCACCATATTTTCCATAAATCAGCATCTATAGCTTAAGGGGACACAGGAGCTGCTTTGTGGGCTAAATATCTGTTATGGTGAAACATCCCCAGTAACACAGAAGTTACTGGGGATAATTAACTTCTGTGTGCCATGACGTAAACTCTCTGTATACTTTGGTGCTGAAAGACCAGTTTTCAGTCAAAAAGGCTGACCAGGGGCAAGATAAAATGGTAAACATGCTCACAGCCTGAGGAAAGTGTTGATTTTATTTTAATTTGTTTTTTTCTTAATTGGCTAAAAGCTGTTTTTCCTTGTGTCCCCACTGGCAGCCATGTTTCCAGTTTTCTCAATGCAGTGCACACACAGTGCAGTCATTACTTACTAAAATCTTACACTCACTTCAGATAGATTGGAATTTATTTGGGACTTAGATTTCAGATTCTTCTACCATCAGAAGCTAAGCTGTAGCAACAGCTGTTTCCATCTAAAATAAAAAGGGCATCATTGTCTCCTCCGTCCTCTCAGCTCACATAATAGAGGGCATCTGGATCCATTACCAGTATTTATCTACATGTGTGCCAGTACTCACAGCAATACAATTAAACCCTGTCCAACTGGACCCGGACCAACACATATGTGGAGGGGAGTGTTGAAACCCAACCCAAGTTGGACTGTGAGTAATATTTCAGAAAAGATATTTTGGTTCACATCACCCTGACTGGGGTTTCCATTTATCTGTATGTGCATATTGACTGTCCTTAAGGAGGACATGAGGACAGTAGGTGTAACAGAAGAGGATATAATAGGGTAAGACGGAGGCAGATGATCCACTGTGGTACACTGTCAATCATGTGTCACAGACAAGGTAATGCAAAGTTGGTGCAGTTTATATAAATCTTGTCTCAGACCAGGTTTGGACACACAGACAGAGTTCCTGACAGCTTTGGGCCACACCTTCTTGTATTTGATAGAAAAGTGCAGCCTGAGATGCACTCTGATGTGGACACGTCACATATACACACACATAATGCACATGACAGTGTGTAGATTAATTTTGAACTAGGAAGTTCCATCAACTTAAGTTGCCATGAGTGCAAGAAAAAAAAACCCCAACAACAATGGTGTTATTCAGACTGGACCAAACAAAATTGGTTGTCCCAGTTGGCAAGGGTCCAAAAGACCAGGTCAGTGGGTAGGGGCAGAGCAGATGTCCAAATCAAAAGCAGACTGACAATGGCAAGACAGAAACATAAAGGATTAACTGATCTGGCAAAGACTAGCGCTGATGACTGGGTAATTGTAGCAGGTGGTGAGAGTGGCAATCACTGGGATGAGCAACAGGTGTGTTGGTTTTCTGCAGCTGGGAAATGGGTCAGCCACAGACAGACACACAGAATAACAGGGGAAGACAGAAACCTCAGAGGCCAAATATCCAAGCAAGTCCAGTGGCCTACAGCTACTGCAGTCGAAGACAGAGAGAGTGCAAACATCTGCCAAAGTTGCCAAGATTCCCCACAGTGTCAAAACACTTTGTAAACCAAGTGTAGTGTTCAGTAAGAGCTTTAAAAAGGATCAGTGTTATAAAACTTCTTTAACACAAGTTGTGGTGGGACACACAAAACATTCACATCCAGCACCAGCATTACTATTTGTTACATGGTTGAGACATTTTGCACACACTGCTGTTGTCACTGAAGAAGCCTGAAGTTATAACACTGCCAGAAGTTAATTTAAAAGGACTAGTGTGTAACATTTAGGAGAGTCTGTTGGCAGAACCTGAATATACTACCCATAATGTTTAAGTGTGTAATCACCATAAAATAGTATAACAATGTTTGGTTTTCATGGCCGTAGAAAAAGCCTTTTTTTATGTCTGCCATCTTGTGCTGCCATGTTTCTTCAGCAACCTAAGACAAACCAGCCAGAGTGCATTCCACTTTTTGCGTTGCAAACAAAGATGTGAAGGCCACCGTAGTTTCAGGTAGAAAACAGACTTTTAGAGTATATTTAAGTGGGTGTTGTTCCTTTTAATTGAGCCTTTTGTTGATGTCTGTAATTTGTTTTTGAAACATTTTTTTTTTAATTGTGATTTGTTGAGTTTTATTTTCCATGTCTGTATAGGACAACTAAAGATATGAGGGGAGAAAAGAAAAACAGTGTAGTCCTTGGTAAAAACTTCAAAAACCAACTACAAGACAAAATGGTCTAGCTGCCTTGTGGTGCTTGTGCTTTGGAACTGGAGCCAAGCTGACATAAAAAGGTGAAAGACGGGGTACACGCTGGGCAGATCACAAGTCCATCACAGGTCAAAACACACCTACGGTCAATTTAAAGTGTCCAATTAATCTCTGCATGTTTTGGGGCTGTGGGGAGGGAGAACGTGCAAACATCCTGCAGAAAGGAATCAACCAGGTTGTGAACTCCGACTGCAAGACAACAATGTGAGCCACTATATCACCGTGTGTCTCCTACCTAGAGTTTCATTATCTCAACACTAAAAGTAGGAGGTATTTACATTACATCCTTTTTATTACCGTCCCTCCAACAACGCAGAGGAAACTCTCTCGCGTCTTTGCCACAGCATGCATGAATGAAACGTAGCCAGGATGAATGGGAGGTTGATTACTCACTACACTGTCAGTAATCTACCTCCTGAGAAGTTTGCTGCTTTCATCTCATTTTCTTTTCACAGCATGCAGAGAGAGGAAATGAGTCACATGTAGGGAGAGGTGCATGGGTAGTGAGTAGGAATGAAGACCTGGCATTAGGGTGCATTTCCTGGGGCTTCGTCAATCACACTGAAAGCAGCGTCTTCAGGGAATTTGGCTGAATGCAACAGGTGAGGATGATGTATATCAAAAGGTCCAGTGCGTAGCAATTAGTGGCATTTAGTCAACTTTAGCAGTCTTAGTCTTTTATATCTGAAGTGCAATCCTGGTCTACAATGTAAATACCAAGCCCATACTGTGTATATTCTGGTTACTTAATCTATAATGAATTTTATTTTTTATCACCTTAATCGTCAATACCCTCTATAATGTACATTCACATTCGTGGAAATGCGTTCGTGGAAATATTTCTTTTTTTTAATTCCAGTGCAGCACATGTGTTTATTTAACCTCCCCAAAATGCAGATAAATGCTAGTATTTTTAAAGTGTCCATTGACACCACTAGCAGTGTCTGAGACTGAAAGGTGGAGAGGGGTTGAATGTATTATTCAAAAGGCCAACTGAGGAAGAGACGTGCTCTACCAAAATAAAACGCTAAAATAGCTGGCGAGCTAGTTCAGGCTGTCACCTCAAGCTGCGACGACGTCCAAAAGTCACGCTTCATGCACACACCCATCTCAATGTGGTGGACTATTAATGCCCGTCAGTGCTACTGCTTCCCTGTGGCGATGTTGCCATTCATACCTCGGTTATTGTCTTATCGCCGCACCTTGCTCATGCGAGTGTCTTATGACTTTGACTCAATTCGGAGAATGATTCCTATTCATTAGGGGAAGACGTTTCATTCATTCTTGAGACACCGGCTGGTCCACTCCGACCACGAACCCGAAGCTCCACCAGTTCCCGAAACATACAGGCCAACTGTGATGATGCCTACTTTGTTCTCCACGATTTCTTCATGCCAGTAAAGATGCTGTGGATGAACACTATGTTGGGAACAATACAGGGTGACAAGGACCAAACTATACTGGAGGTATTAACAGTTTAACAGAAATAAAATACTATTCACTACAGAAAATACCAGTACAAAGTTGAGAAAAATATTACATCTATTTGTATAAAGTGCAACCGTGAACCGAAAGGGAACCACAGTGCAGTCTCATGCTATGCCATTTAGGAAGATTGGCAAAATAAAAACTTGAATAGTATTTAAATGTTTGTATTAGTGTGTTCTATAATTGTAATTTGAATTTCATTTGAAGAGTGATGTGTACTGTGAAAAAAGCAGTTTTTTTTGTTTTTTTGAACTTTCCAAATTCAATCAAAATTTATCTCAAAAGGCATAAACAAAAAAATTTTTTTTACTGAAAATGTAAATAATATACAAGAGGAAGTCACTAAGTATACAGTTAATATTAACACAGTTAAAGTGATCAGTGTCGGTGTTCTAATATAGTGAGACTTGATCACAAAGCTAAGACAACTATCTTGTAACAAGAAATTATTCTTGTTATAGTGAAAACAACTCGGATCCTTTTTTTCCTCCCTGTGGTATTCAGACACGTTTTCACTCACGTGGAAATACAAATTGGCTTTTTGTTACCTTGGAATGAATCAGACCAGACAGTGGCTCTGCAGTCCTACATTTTACATATGATCTGCTACAGATATGTAGAGGGGATAATCTGATGGATTACACCCTTATGGTGTCACAAATAGGACTGGGCCATATGACAGTAGAAAAAGGAATTCATATTCAGGTATAGTCTTTGAAGCACTATTTTAATTTTCATATTAATCATATTGTTATTGTTAATGCAGTATATGAAAATTTCTTATTTTGGCTCCTTATGAAATGACAGACAAGACATTGGAAAAAGTCACAAATGGTTTGGTGCAGGTGGCTGTCAGTCGCGTCATCGACCATGCGAGTTCCAGGATATGGTAGTAGCGAGCACAGGGTTGAGTTTGGGTCCCTCGGCACGTGATTAAACATGTATCACCTCAGTTTGAATGCAGACTGCAAGTGTTTAATAAGGAATATTCCAGCACGTGTAAATCATCCACTGTGTTATGTGAAGTGAGGTTAACCACATTCTTAACATGGAATAAGTTGAAGGCTCTAAAATGTTTTTAATAACCACAACGCCACAACAATAACCACAAAAAAAAACAAAAAAAAACATGAATCATGCATATGGAGTGCAATGCATGTTCAAATACTGGATTTCTGTTTTTCAGCGCAACAGTGTGAGGATATACAGGTTTTCTATAACATACACTGGGAGACAGACGACTCAGATGCAGAGAAGACAAAAGCTTAAATTCATACTCATGAAGGCAGTCAAAGACCAGGCAACCAAATCAGGCGAGGGCAAGGCAAAACCCAAAAATCAAAAGTACAAATCAGGTTGAAGATTTACATGCAAACACTAGGAAAAACACACATGCACACCAGGGTAACAAAGACAGTCTGGAAAGGACATGTGGTGAATGGTGGACTTTATATAAACAGGTTGACAACGTGACAGCAACAGGGACAGGAAGTGGGCGTGGTCAGGTAAATGCTGGCAAAATTAAACAAAGAACAGGAACAGGAAGTGGAATGAAATGACTAAAACTGAGACCTGACATTCACATTATCTGAGTATCAGCTTTTTTAAAGTGATGGATGAATAAAAAAGGGATATTTTACATGATGGCCTTAACTTGATTTTCACATTCAGTAGGCCTACTTTTGATAACAATCATACATATCAACCAAATTCTCTGAATTTTACTACACTTTCAAAATTCACAAATTAGTACATCAGTAGGTAGACATTAAAAGAATCCTTGACATACTTCTTTTTCTGTTTGTGCAGTAGGTCCTCTAAATTATATTATATTGGAACAAGACCTCAGAGAACGCAGACCTAAACCAAGTTTAAAGGCTTTGTCAAATGAATATTTGACAGTCACAAAATCCATCCTGATCTTTTAAAATGTCGCTGAGATGTATACCTCTGAACTCGTCAACCTGGACTTCCCATGATGGAATTTTTTTAGAGTGAACTTTTGCATTGTGTCACAATAACTTTGCTCTCCCCTGCAATAGCCTTTGTGTTCCCTCGCTATAGCCTTGGGTTCCCTTGCAATACTTTTACATTCCCTCAGACTTATGTTTGTGTTCCCTCACGATAACCTCGAGTTCCCTTGCAATACTTTTGCATTTCCTTGCACTAACCTTTGTATTTCCTCACTATAACCTTTGTATTTCCTCACTATAACCTTTGTGTTCCCTTGGAATAATCTTAGTGGTGTTCCCTTGCAATAACCATTGCGTTTCCTTGCACTAACCTTTGTATTTCCTCACTATAACCTTTGTGTTCCCTTGCAATAATCGTGTTCCCTTGCAGTAACCTTTGCATTTCCTCAGTATAGCCTTTGCTTTTCCTCACAATAACCTTTATGGAGCGACTCTGGATTCACGCAGAGCAAAGAAAGACAAAATGGACAGGATTGAGGGAAGACTTTCTCTGAATCGCCACACAACCACAACTTAGGACAGAGGGTTTGTGTCCATTGCGTGGACACATTACCTGATCACAAACTAGGTCAGAGTATGGTGAGGAAACAAAGAAATAAGATGCCAAAGCAGTGACGCTTGAGTAACATCAGCAGTGGGCTGCAGTCATTAAGTCATATTATATCACACTATGAGTCTGGACCTTCGCTGGCCTAAGGGCTCAGGGCCTCACACTCTGTGCACACATGATTTCAGAAAACAGAAAGAGCAAGCGAGGGTCATTAGTGTCAGCTGAATGACAAACACAATCACATTCTACAGTTCAGTAAAGGACATTTAAAGAGACTGTCCTGTCCCTCTGCCCTGACCACAATTTCAGTCACTAAAGCTTTTATAATCATATTTCATTTGTCACCATCATACAATTATTTCTTTTTTACATTTATTACCAAACAGTTACTAAGATGTTCCAAACAAGCCATGAACAAATTAGATTTTTGTTAACATTACTGTCACTTCTGAGGCAAACACACGATGACATACTATCTGAGATTCTCTTTTTAATAGGCTGCCAGTGGGGAACCAAGGAAAATAGATTTTAGACACAAGAAAAAAATTAAATATTTCTACTTAAGCCGACATTATCTTAAGAATAAGTAAGAATATGTTTGCCCCGTATCTTGCCATAAGACAGCCTTTACCCGACAATTAAGTCCATTTAGAAAATCTGCTTTTTTCACTCAGAAACACTGGAATACTCATTTTGGTAAGTTCATTTCATCTGGTTGAATCCAAATGAAGGATTTCAGACACAAAAGTCACAAAATAACACATCAGAAGTTGTCAGTTGATCAGCAGTTCTCCTGCAAAATTGTTCATTTTTTTATATGGACTTTGGTGGGAGTAGTGAGTAGTATACAAGCAACACTAAAGTTTTACGTCTGGGAAAGACAAAGATTGTATTGTACTGATCCCTATGGCTTAATTTGGGAGAAAACACTGTTACAATAAGAGGGTGATAGCAATAAATAAATAAATAAAAGTCTCATAATGACAATAAATACTGAAGATATGATAGACTGACAGAGTGCGTATGTATATGTGAAGTGTATGACAGCATGCACAGAAATAATAGTATTAGGCCACTCTTTCTCCATCCGTGTAGAATTTAACCTGCTTATAACTATTAAATATCTGACATAAGCATGAGAAAATGTATCCTGTAACAGAATAAGAAATGATATAAGATTTTTATAAGCAGTTTTTTTTTTTTTTTTTGGTTTATGGTTTATGGTAGAATCAGACGGTGTGTGTTGGCCGTTGATTCCCATTGTCAGCTTTTTAGCTTTTGTGCTTTTGTTTTCCATATTGCAACCCCTAACCTTCAGGCTTTGTTTCTGTGAAATATGAATGTCATTTATACAGCATCCTTAAAACAAAGTGTTTTTTTGTTTCTTTTTTAAACAGGCTTGATCAGACAATGAAGTAAATTGATAAAGGATAAAACAACCATCAAATACACATTCATTCTCTCCTTCCACGTGCAGTGGGTCTTGTAAAAGTGGTCCAGAAATTAAAATTGAAGAGTGACAAAAACCTGATTTTGGAAACACTTAACTGTATTACTAACCTGACCCCAGGATTCCACTGAATATGTGTGTGTCGCAATATGTGTGTGCAGCGTTGGAAGTCAGTCACATCCAGGTTCCACTTTGTTGCCTGATAACACAACACAACGCTTCAGTTCAGTAGAATTCAGCACAAGAAGGACAGGCGGTCAAATGTTGATACAACATTAAGCGTTTGTGTTTCTTTTCTGAATAAAAGCTCCCCTATTGGCAACATACAGTGTATTTCCATAAACTACAGAAATAACATGCATGCAGTCAAATCCTGGAGTTAGGGAGAGGTGTAACTCACCCTGGAGACTATGTTCATACATATATACAGTCTATCATCTCCAACAGCAGGGTTATCAGGTTGCCTAGACAACAATTGTGCACATAATATCACAACCTATATTGGTTGTACAAACGTAGCAGATGGAGAAGTAGGGCAAGCATAGTTAAATACATTAATAATGCTGAGTGTATAGAGACACGTACACGTGTACATTTAACCCTTAGAACACAGCACATTTAAGCTGCTTTTTTTCTTGTATCATGAGTGTCTTAAATCCTTTTTTGTCAGCACAACCTTTTTTTTTTTTTTTTCCTTTTCACCACATACGTATATAAACACAGTACTCAAAAAAATGTTTTAATTGGAGAAATTTGGAAATATGTCACAGTTCAAAGTTCGCTTGGCTTGTTTTTATGCACAAAAGTAAAAGAAAAACTGCACATTTTTTGACTTCTGCACATTTATTGCCGTTCCTATCTTTTTGGAAAAAATATGCAATATTAAATTAATCATAATTTCGACTCAACAACACATAAAAAGATGGGAGTAGCATCTGCATCTGCATTTTCTTTAAAGTCTGATGTCCATATAAGGAGTTGTGTATTATTCCCACGGCAATATACCACGGGTGAGCCATGTGAGCTGTTAATGGTTAATGAACATTTCCACATAGAGCCGTGCCTGCAGGGCCTCAGAGCTCCTTCACTGCTGCCACATTTGGACTAATTCCATTCCATGTTAAGCATGTCATATGCTACCACAATACTTGGCTCTGGTTCATCCATGCTCAGGGAGCATTTCTTGAACAGGCCATAGCTGTAGTTTTCTCTCTGGCTTGGTGAATTTTGGATCTTCTCTCAAATTGCGGCATCCTCCATCAGTCAAAGTCTCCAAAAATGAGACTCAAGAGTAGAGAGACTCGCCATCTTCTTTGTATGAGAACCAACATTTTAAAGAGGATACATTTTGAAGATTTAATGTCTTGTCTAGAGTGTCCAACAGAGTGCAGCAAATAAGGTTTAAAATATATGAGCGGCAGAGAGGGAGCCAGATGTGGCTGCAAATAAACAAGGTTCTGGGTAATTCATGTCTTCATTTTTGATGTCTGCACAATTTTCCACCAGTTAAATAAAATAAAATGTAAAAATAGGCGGCAATGCATGTTTTATCAGTGCATAATTTTCTATCAAATGGGATTTTTATTCCAGTTTTATTCCAGTCCTCATGAATATTATATGTCCATTCCTATGTTGGTAAAATTAGAACAAGAGTGACAATTTCAATGAGTGATGTTTTTAATATTTTCATGTGTGGGGAAAAAATGTGGGATTAAATGTATGACTAAGCACTAATCATGTGTATAATAACAAATAATAGTATGCATCCTATTACAATAGTCCCATAAAATCATACAAATAGTATTACTATGCATATAATAAATAATCAAAATGTTTTAAATATTAATATTATGATTCCCATACATAGGCAACAAAGACAGTTTATGAAAAGCTGTTAATTGTTTGTAATGGGGATCCTAACAAACTAAACTGTGCCATAACTGTTTAAAATTGGATGGAAGCCCCAATTATTTAACAGAGTTTTCTGTTGAATACAGCAGAATAAACTTAAGAATAAATTCAAAAATCCAGCCTTAAGTCTAATAAACATGAATTATTGAGAGCTCCAGGCTAAAATTCCTCTTTAAAACAGAGATCTGAGGCTACACGGCAGAGGAGAGGCTACAACTGTTGCCTCACAGCAAGAAAGTCAGTGATTTAAAACCTGGTTCAACCTAGAGCCATTCTGTGTGGAGTTTGCATATTCACAATGGATTTCTCAGAGTACTCCGGTTTCGTCCCTGAGTCCAAAAACTTGCAGAGGTCCATTAGACATTTTAAAGGTGTGAATGAATTGATGTTCACCTCTGTATGTTTGTCCTGCAGTGGACTGCCGGGACCCTCGTGTGGAGGGAAAACTGGTAGAAAATGAATCAATGAATTGGCATTTGCCGGAACATCTAATTCAGTCTAAGAGTGGAATCAGTCTGGGTCAGGTCGGGTCAGGTCAGGGGTGGAGGTTGTTTCAGAGCCAACATGCAGAGATGTTTCCTCTGCCCCTCTGGTGAATGTTGAACAGACAAGAAGGCGTCAGTATATTTTACTGAATGCTATGTATGCCTTTAAACAATGCACATAATCATGCCAATCTAACCAAATTCAGTAAACACAGGAGTCATATCACATGGTGAGGCAATAAATCACAGTAAAGAAAACTAAACTAAATGACCCAAGCATTTAAGTTTCAGTGGGTTTTTGAGGTTAGGCAAAGGACAGGAAGGATAGAGCTCATTCCTGCCCCTGCTCCCCTTTCCTCCCTCCCACCCACACGCCAACTCTTTGTTGTTCCCCCGCGCCTTCTTTCTGCTCTGAACACCTGTTCTGAAGGAAGATAACGCCCTGGAAGAGTCTCCAGCCTGTGCGCCAGTCATCCATCCTCAGAGTGGACGGGTGTAAGTGATCAGTGACTGGAAATCACTTTCTCACAAGGACGTAGGAGAACACGCACAATGTGACGCCTGCACTGTTAATGACACCTGTGTACACTATGCCATGGCTGAAGAGGTACAGAGAGGCCATGACTGCTTCATTAATGGATGAAATGTGTTACTGTATGATTCAGTGAATCCAGTATAATCTTTTAGGGTAAGTGATGGATTGTTAGGGTGAGGAAGGTGGATGAAAGGAGAGCAATCAGAATGGAAGATGGTTAGGGAGGGTAAGGTTAGACATACGTAGGAAGCGGTCAGGGGAGTTAGAGGGGTTAAGGGGAATCAGGTTAGGTTAAGGAAAGAGAAACAGTGGAGGTTAGGTTAGAAGAAGGGAGTGGACAGGGATAAACATAGGGAAAACCATGAGAACAAAAACAAAAGCAGAAAACCATGGTCTTGTTTTTTGAATTTTCCACTTAAAATTGTTCATTTTTTCATTTTTAAGTGTAATCTGTTAGGTTTGGTCCCCAAGTCGTCCTTTTCCTGTGTGTGTGCATGTGCACTGGCAAGGTGTGGCTGACCTACTTGTCTTCCTGCTGCTCCTCCTGCACACCTGCTGTTCATCATTCTGACTGCAGTGCAAATGCTCAGCTTCACTTTTTAACTTGGCCAGCGAGTCCCATCCCTGTTCGTTTGTCTGCCACCAGTCGTCCTGTTTTTCATTTACCCCATATCAACAAAGCCTGTTTTTAATAACTGTCAAGTACCACATGAGTCCCACCCATAGTCTCTTAATCCTTTGTTCGCATAGTGAAACACAAACTCTGCTGCTTTCCAACTTAAAACAGTCAGCATGTATATTTTCCACATCTTGATCACATCTAATCCTTAAGAGCACACCTGAGGTGTGGTGTGTCCAAATGAGGACAACACACAGTTACTTTTAACACATCTGTTAAACATTTTCCACTCAGTGACTGTATCAAATATTACACAAAAATTGTGGCCCTATACAGACACACTGAAAATGTGTTTTAAAAATGTGCTATTCCTAACTAAGTGTAACTTTAAATTTTCATGTAAAAACAGGTCCTGTTTTAGAAAAAAACTTGTCAATCACTGACATGCAAAATTCATAGTCCCAACAATTCTTTCCAGTTTGATATAAATGTCTAATGTCTCCCTGGACAGATGGACAACAGACTAACAGTCTGAAATCTGCAAGAGCGTTTATGCAAAATCTCTGTGAGGACATGAACAGTTTCACCAAATACACGCACACCCCTTGAATCATTACTAAACGCGACTGTTTGTTGTGTCATATCTGTTTATCCATGTTTCCATCTTTAAGGTCATGTTATATATGCTGTTTTATCATCTCCTGTCTCATTTCAGGTGTATTTCCCACCTGTTTGGTTGCATGCACCTGCCCAAATGTGTCACACTTGTGTCTAACTGTCTCCCCCTTACCTGTCCTTCCCTACTCTTCACTGCAGCATCCCTCAATGTCCTTTTCTACTTACACCTGCTTTCTGCCTTGTGACTTTGTTTGCTTTATTAAACCTTCAGCCATTTGACTACTGAGTTTTTGCATTTTTGGGTTCAACCTGCTCCAGGCTCTTATATTGTATAGGTCTGACCTAAAACATCAACTGTGCAACATAGCTGAGTTTGAAAGTTCCTACTATTACAGGAAAGACATTTGAAACATATTTCTGTGAAGTAGCTGGTCTATTTACCCCAGGTAAATGTCACCATAATCTTTACTGACATCATCCAGTAATAATTACAGACATGGCACATTTGGACGGGACTAAAACCATTAAGAAGCGGTGGTAATAATTACTTTAACCAACCTCCCCATGTCAAACTAATCTCATCCGAATAGGGCTTTTGTTGTGGTCCATCATCTCCCTTCTACTATAGTGAATCATGAAATGGTGCTTGCAAATAAAAGGGCCTGTCTATGAAGAGCTTGCCGAACATGTCATGGTCTACTCAAACACGGTCAATTTGTTACCACTGGTGCAAATGTTGTATTGCACATTTAAGATAATCCTTTATTAGTCCCACCATGGGGAAATTTACAGTGTCACAGCAGCAAAGGCAGTAAAGATAAAAGATAATGAATGGTACAACATGAAAAAAATAGACAATGAGATTAAAAAAGTAAAATAGAATATTATAGACAAGTTACCAGAATAAACAAAGTATGAGTTTCACATTAACACAAGATACTGCTTCCATTTAGGATGCATAATCAGTAGGTTACCTAGCATGAGTGGTAAAAAAGAATATAAGACAACACATTTGACTGGCTGTCCTGTTGCCAATTTACACCTTACGCTGCAACTAAAGTGGCCCAATGAACATGCAGTGCAATTATCACAAAAAGAAAATCAGTAAGTGGTCAAAAAACATTAATGGTTTCACCAACAAGTCTGCTGGGAGACACTGAAGAGTATTCCACTGCAGTTGGGACAATAAGGCCTCTTAAACTGGAACTTCCTGTGCAGGACTGTGCATCAGCTGCCGAGATCCACGCACTGATACAGATCATTCAATCAAGCATGCACACCTGCAACCCATCACTCGCACATGCAGACACACATACGCAGGGTAAAAGCGAATTATTATTCCGTGTTATATTGTGTTCAGTGGATTTATCTAAACATGTATGTTTTATTTTTTTTTTTCTTCTCAGTTGCATAGTCATACAACTCCTCATGCTTTATGCATTCACTGTAATGTACCCCCCCCCCCCAAAAAAAAAAAAAAAAAAGAATTTAAATCATATCATATAACCATTCATTTCCTTTAATACTTAGTTGGTAGAAACAAAGGCAACATATCCTGGAAACAGTAGAGATAACGTTACTAATAACTAAAGAGCTGGGTTTGCAGTTTCTATCCATATTTGACCACTGCCCTTCAAAATGTACAATGGTTATGTGTAAGTAGGAACTGACTCTTGTTCTTTGCTGAACTTTTTCCTCTCCCCCTGCATGTTGAGGTCATGTTGTGCAGCTGAACATGCTGTTACTAAGTAGGTTATCCTCCACTCTTAATCGCATTAAATATTAAAGAGGCCTCAGTCTCTAAATAAAGCAGAGCCTTGGAAATGAGACCCTCCACACATGCTTTCCTCTAATGCAGAGACGAACACAAGCAAGGGCAAGTACAAATAAAGAGGGAGGAGGAAGAGACACTGGTTTTAAGTGTGCTGACGACTGCTGTGTTCACTCTCCCCTGCTTACAGCCCCCTGCAGAGACAGAGAGGAAAATATGCATTTCTACATTTATAGCTGGGGCGTTTACACAGAATGATTTCCTTTTTATGTCTGTATGACATGTACAGCATTGGTAAATTATGTCTGTCCTTGATAGAAAACATGTATTGACGCTAAAGATCTGGTGACATTCGAACATAATGGTGGCCATCACAACTGTCAAAATCACTGAACTGAGAAAAAGTCCATTTGAGGACTTCTGTACAATCGAAATGGAGAAAAAACATGGTTGATATTATGGAATTATGTTAGATATAGGGATTTTCCATTACAGTCACAGGCTTGCTGTGAGATGACTCTGGACCAGTTTCGGCGTTGGCAGCTGTGATGTGGTTGGATCTGTAATTTGTGATATTCTGGATCCCTTTCTACACTTGCTGAGTGTTGCTGCTGCTGAGATTGTCCTCTATCCTCTTTTTGTATGACTTCTTGGCTTCTGCGTGCCTTTTTCTTTTTTTTTTTTTATTGCTTGCAAACAGGCCTCATAATTATAACAGCAAATAAGTGCAAGACAAATAAAGGCAACACAAAACAAACCATCCATAGAGAGTACATACAGCCAGTTGCACTAAGCCTGCATCCTACTCCTAATAGAGGAATCCATCAAACCTCCTCAACCACTCTCCACCACAAAATGCCCCATATTTTTTAAAGAGCTCTTTTTTTCCCTTTCATATAGTTGCCATCAGTTTTTCTAAGGATACACTTACACAATACTTGTGGTCTGTTTTCCATGACAATGCTATCATCCATTTTACTTGTAACAAACATAGGTCTATAAGGATCTGCTCTTTTTTCCTTAAATTATATTCCTTGGGGTAGCAACCTAACAAGAAAAATTGGGCTCCATTGCAAAGATGTACAGATGAAAACTCTTCTATCATATGTTCTACCTCATTTTAATCTTTCGCCAATTCCACACACAATGTAAGAATGTCACTTTGGATTGTCCACATTTAAAACAAAAACCAGGGATATTACTATTGAATTTATTTATTGAATTAAAGTCTGTAACCTGTGACATAAAAATGGATGTTGTTTTAGACATGTCTCAAAGTAGGCTTTCAGAGGCGTTTGCATCCTATTCAGGGGGTGATGAGTTCTTCACACTTCACTCCCCTGCAATTTGAACCAAGAACTGAGTCAGTGTTTTTTTTGTTGTTGTTATTATTAGTAAAGGGTGAAACTTCTTTGTGCAGCGGAGTGATTTGTTTCAACAGCCTCAGTCTTTTAAAAAGACAAGCAGGGCTTTTCGGCTCAGGCCCCAGAGTGATAATAATTACATTCGCTCCAACGAGAATGTCTTACAAGTCGTCCAATCGATACACGCCGTCATTATGGCAGGAATAATGACCGTCAAAGTGTTGAAAAGAGTGCCTGCATTTGGTATCATCTCTTTGCAGACAGTGGATCTTTGAAGATAAAATAAGCCTGTATTTTTCAATCTGATACAACAGTGTGGTTTATAGTACAGTGAATATGAAATGCAAAAAAAAAACAACAAAAAAACAAAACACAAAACACAGAGACACATTCAACATGCTTTTGTTTCACATAGTTTCTTTAATGTTTAACAGTCTACAAACAGGGGCTGACACCTGCCTTTTATTATTATCATTATGTCAACATCTCAAATTATTTTACTTTACATTTTTATTAATAGTGTTAAAAGCAAAAGGAGAGTCGGGGGGAAGATGAGAAAAAAATTCTCATTTTAAAAGATTATTAAAGTATTGTGTTACAAAAACATTACAAAGACATGTAAACATGAAATCTCATGAGGCATTTCATGACAGCTTCACATCAGTAGCACTGTGATTCATAACTCATCTGACCTCACAGGCTGACTTCAAACTTTGGCTGGATGTAGATGCTTCCTGCACTTTACTTTCATTTTCATCTTCACTGCGTTTTCTTAAGCCACAAGTTGACTTTCTTCGTGCATAAATCTACATCGGTTGATCGGTGAAACAAAATAAAAGAACTTCAGTCACAGACTGGTGAGAATCAATCAAACAATATGTGAGGTGAACATGAGTCAGATTAGTGGATTCCAAACACTGGCTGTCATGTATAGGAACCTGTAAATCTGATATTTCTGCATGTACATAACTATAAAGTATTGAAGTCCAGGCAGCAATGTCTGGCTCTTTAATAAGATGGACAAAGGGTCTCCATTTCCTCTCATAGGACAAAACTGACACCAAAAACTTCCTACAGTGTGCATGTGTGGTGGTTTGCATGCTAATGGTGGACGAAAGGCCCATTTATACTGTTGGTGTTGGTATGGACATTTACGCAATACTTCCTCTAGAGGGCGCTGCTGAGTATCAAGTTGCAGGCATCAACAGACATAGCGACCATTACAGAGGTTATTTCATTGTGCTTGATCTGAAATAGACTGAAGCAATTGTCATTTTCCTGACTGATTGGACTATTGACTCTATTCTGCCCCCACAGTTTTCAGTGGTACTGCTCCATTTTGTTCGTCATCGTAAGCTCCCCTGATAGGCGAACAAAGATGGATGAAATGAACAAAAGGCTCCATCCATCTTTGTCTTTTTCCGTGAAGTATAAATGGGCCTCATCACGCTCGGAGGTGGGTGGGCCGGATGCTTAGTGTTCTGTCATGGCTGCTGCGGTAAGAGATGCTGATAGTTGCTAAAGTGACAGCTAGGTGTTGGGTGCATATCGCATGACAAAATGCACCAGCAATCAGTTTGGACCATGTAGTGTTTGAACTAAATGCAGAAATGTGATTTAATTGGCTATTGTCTGTTGGCTAATTGGCTAACCATCATACTGCTGCTTAGACAGTTGAAAGTTCCTCAACTTCTGCTATACACAGGGCGGACAAAACAAAGCAACAGACCGAGAACGCTGTCCGGCAAACATTTGACACTGCTTTTCTGTTGATGGTGTCACCGTGGATTTGTGAGGCTACAGCTATTGTTAGATTTACTAATCGTGGACTAAGTTAATCCTGTTAACCAGTTGATCAGTTCAGACAATGTTTTGACATTTGAGGACAATGACATTTTCCCCCCCAGACAAACAAATGATCAGAGATTAATAAATCAAGAAAATTAGTATTACTTTCAGTCCATACATCAATTTTCAGGATCACACCAATTCATCCACATGACCAATCCTAAGATTTCCTCTTTTTTGGTAGCATTAAATAACTACACAAGCATTTTGTTGTGTGATTAGCACTACTTAACTTGAGAGGAACCATCCATCCCCCATCATCTACTGCTTTATCTTCCATGTGAGGGTTACGGGGGATGCTGCAGCCAATCCCAGCTGACATAGGGCCAAAGATGGGGTACACCCTGGACAGGTTGCCAGTCCATCATAGGGCCTATTGTCATTTTTAGTGTGTCCAATTTGCCTAATCCCCAAATCTGCATGGTTTGGACAGGAGAACCCAAAGAAAACCGTGACGGAAACCATCCTGCTGGTGGGGGGGGGGGGGGGGGGGGGTTTTTTTTTGGGGGGGGGTTGATTGTATTTGTTTTTACGTTAGATATACCATCTGCTTATATACTGTATAGGGAGAGCACGGATTATGACCAATACTGCTGCCAGCAACAAGGGAGCAATCAAAAGATTTTGGCTTAAATTTTAGAAGCTGTCAATTCACTTATCTTTACATACAGGTCTACTGAAGCTTCCATAAGAACAAAATTACAGACATATGTTATAAGAAAAAAAATCATGGTCTACTTATTAGCTTTTTGCAAAAACTTCAGTAAACATTCAGTAAAAAAGTGTCATGCAACCACGTTGCAAATCCTCGGCAAAGCACTTTGATACAGATTTTGGAAAAGAATAGTGGTCACGTCCATAATGAAATTATATGATTATAATTAATTAAAAAAAAGATTATAGTCAGTCACATGGTTCTATGACATTCACATCACAGATCAATATTTGCATTACAATCAGGGGCCTTTTAGTATAAAGTCTGGTTTGAACAATGAGACCTAACGCGATTCAGTCACATTCAAGTAAGGACGAGCCATGTAACAACATCCTAAGCTACAGTGTAGAAATGATGTAGTTGTTGTACATGCTAGATGTTAACGGCTAGTTTAAAGTGATAGTTGAAGTTTTTTGATATGTGGTTGTATGAGGCACTGACACATAGTCACTGCTGACTGCACTGTGTGCACCCCCTGTGCCAAAATCACTACAAGACAGGGAAGGCTCACTGTCACTGAAAAACATGGCTGCCAGGGACACAAGGAAAAAATTGATTTTAATCACTTACCAAAAGGGTAATTTTGTAAAAATCTATGCCAAAATAAGTCTATGATATTTTAAATATATGTTCAAGACTTAATCTCACTGTTAAACAAAGTTTTCAAGCAAAAAACTTATGTTTGTAAACCATGCACTTTCCCACACCAAAGTCCATAGAGAAAATCTGTGATTTTATCTCACAGGGACACAAGAGCTGCTACTCTACTGCTGCCTCTTTTGGTAGGTTTATGTTACTTCTTTGCTTTCAAACACCAGTCACAAAATAACAAATGTGAATGAACTGATGTAGGCAGCAGTGGATCAACAACTCCTGTATGTCATGATGTAAAATTACTGATTTTCTCCATGGACTTTGGTCCAGGGAGTGGACAAAGTACAAAGCAAAACAAACTTACATTTCCAGCCAAAAAAAGGTTGTCAAACAATGACAGAAAAGGGGGAAAATATTATAAGGATATTTAATAATGTGACACAAATTCACAGGTGAGCCTTTTGTTAAGTGGATAAAAGTCCATCATTAGTAGTCATGTTTTCAGTGAGACTGAGCCAGCCAGCCTGTTTTGCATGGTGTCATGCAAACTATATACTATAACATCTGTGCCTCACATAACCTAAATCTTTAAACAGCCTAAACCATCCCTTTAAGATTTGATGTCATGGTAACACTGCTGTAAAATGTAGATCACACAGACATGTGCCACTACAGATGCAGCCTCTTTGAAAATGCTTTGGAAAAACCATAGTTAAAAAAAAAAAAGAAAAAGGAAATAAGGAAAGCAGAGCTGCATGCACAGGTGTGGGATGAAACATAATAATAATAAAAAAAGGAAAAAAAGGAACCAAGCAGATGACTACCTCTTGTCATTGTTAATTTTGATGACAAGAAAAGCCCATAAAGATTTGGGTTGTAAAGCTTGTTCCTTGCTAGAGATCATTGACTTCCGGGGTCAAGTATGAAATGGAGGAACACAGGAGAAAACACCAGGTGCTTAATATCATAGGAAATCTGAGGATTCAGTTTGCAAATGACCCTTTTCTAGTGACTCGTCCCTGTGTGACCGATCCATGATAAACTTGCATTTTGACAAATTAATAGCATTATCACTGTTATCTAATGTTTAAATACATGTCATAAATGACATGTATGCACATCCATGGGAGGAACACCTGAAATGGGACACAGCTTGTAGCTATGCAAGATAACCTGAGTCCTCCCAAGAGTCGACTTTTCATTTTTGGCCATGTGCACACGATGGCATGTAAACACAAATATGTTTGGTTATTCAGAGGAAAGTGTTTTTTTTTTTTTTTTTTAATGTCCATTTATCACTGGAATGACAAAACTGGAATTATAATCTTTGGTCACGTAGAAAGAAGGAGAAAGAGAGAGGGGAAGCAGTCAGAAAGAAAGTTAGGGAGAGAAAGCTTGTTTTGTGCATGTTTTGATGCAGGTGGACAAAGGTCCAAGGTCTATATTTGGAGGGTCCAGGTGCACAGACAGCAGACAGTGTGCTTTTATGTCATGTCCATGCTTTAACTTTTTTCTGCACTTCAGGAAACATTGTCCCCATCTTTCTGCTCACTTGGTTCCTGTCTCTGAGACAGGAGAAATGACTCCCACACAGCCAGGCACTGAAAGAGAACAAAGACCATCATCAGATTCATCATAATCACACAGTGTAGTTTAAATTACAGTATAATATCAACCTGTGTGCGTATGTTAACGGTATAGATAGGACTGTGGTTGTGTTCGGTACTGACACAGATGCTTGGTTTCACTAAAACATGGCTGCCAACATGGACACAAGGAAAAGCAGATTTTAGTCAATGCAATCTATATATATATATATATCTTTAGAATATGTTCACAGCTTTACCTCACCATTATAAAGTCATTTCTGACTGAAACTAAAGTCTATAAACCTCCTCCTGCACCAAAGTCCATTTGCATTTTTTAGACAATTTGCATTTTTAAACAGCAAGGGTGTGCAGTAGACCTGCTGGTCTACTGCTGCCTCATATAGTAAATTTGTATAACTTAGATTATACTGACTGAATGATTTCAAACACCATAGTCACAAAATAACACATTTAAAATTACTGATGGGGGCAGGAGTTGATCAACAACTCCTGTGTGTCATGATGAAAAATCAGTAATGTTCTCTATGGACTTTGGTATGGGGAGAGAGAAGTTTAAAAAAAACACAAGCTTTAGTTTTAAGTCACGCAAGGCTGTGAAACTGCTAGATTAAGTGGCCAACATATTCTTAAAATAATATAGACTTTAGGAGACAATCTTATTGGGTAAGCCTCCTTTTAGTGGCTAAAATCAGTCTTCCTTTTATCCCTCCTGACAGCCATATTTTCAATGAGAACAAACGACTATGTGTCAGTAACTCATACAACCACAAGGAAGTGAAGTAGTCTTTGTATGTTACAGCTGCACTGTCCATCTCACTGAAAGGGAGCAAAAGAGATGAAAACACAATAAATAAACCAATGTATTTGGATGGTTAATTTATTCTTTCTCTTAAAGCTGTAGTGCACATCTTGTAAATGTCAACCAATGTCTGTTACATTCAAACCATTGTTAAATGAGTTCACACATGATGGCTGAGTCTATCAGCTACACAAGGACTGTCTGTGTGGTTCTCATAATAGCAGCGTTTAGATCTCATGTTGCCCTGCAACATTCCCTGCACTACACACAGGAAGCGATTTGTCGTACATCAAAAACAGATGGAGGCACCAGCAACATTGCTCCGACAGAGCAAGGCAGCTACAAACAGGTTGGATTATGAAATGGCCACAAAAAATTTCAGAATTGAATTCTGTTGCTCAAAAAAAAAACCCCAGTCGTTCAGCAGTTTGACAGGGTAAATGCCTCTTGTCCCCACATGTCCCTGAGCTGCTGCTGTATACATGCAAAGGCTCTTTCAGTCAGATCTGTTACATAGTTTTTTATGTTCATGAAGAACAAACAGAGGTAGATTAATATCATCAACAACAAAACCTCCAAACGTTATGCACTGCAGCTTCAGGTTTTTCTGTGGTTTGAGGCACTTTAGCATCAAAATTGTAAAATGATAATAACATCATTACCAAAATGTTTACTGCTCTTCTACCTTCAGGAACCTTTGTTCTCATTAGCACTGTGACGTTGGAGGAGACATTCTCTATTTCCATTTGATTGGAATAGCCTTACTTTTCTTTCTCTCCCTAGAAATCTTGGCAGGGAAAACACATAACTGCACTGACAGAGTGCCAAGGTGTGTGTGTGTGTGTTTGTTTTGCAGATGACTTGACGAATCACACGTTAGGCAAAGAAGCCATTACCTAGATAACAAGAGAGAAAGGATGCCATGCAACCAGAAAAAGAAAATGACAGGCACTTGGCAACAGGCACAGAAGAACTCAAACCCAATCTGTGAACACTGGTGTCACACTGTCCGCACACATCAATAGGCCCGTCACTTTTTCCAAGGTAATCGTACTCTGTTTAGAGGTAGCAATAAGTGAGAGGTCAACTTATTCCTCAGTTGACCTCTGCTCATATAAAAGATGAAGAAGCACAAGAGTCATTTTTCAAGTTGGGTTTTTCAATACCGCTTGATAAGACATTGCTATGTCTGAAACTTTTGCTATGATGAGTTTTCCTATAATTAAAAGTTAAGTATATAAAGGCTGTGACAAACAATCTTAATTATTTGGTCGATTATTTTCAAAATGAACTGATTACTTGTATCTTCCATTAACTATGCAATAACTAATGTATATGACAGAGATGGACGGAGCATTTCATCCGTACTTTGCATTAATTTCATCTGTCTTTGTGCATCTAGCAGGGGACCTTATGATAATGGATGAAACGGAGCTATACCACTGGAAATTGTGTGGAAAGCATAAAGTCGACAGTCCAATCAGCCAGGAAAATTATGAAAAAGCAACCTTCACTTGCTGGTGCACTGTGGCTTGATTCGAGGGGATAAGTTGTAAAAAGTCATGGCAGACATACCAAACTATTTAAAATGTTGCTCCACACCAATGAGTAATACTCCCCATGAATGAGATGACCATGAAACCGCGCTTGTGTTCAAGTCAATTTCGGATCAAGCACAATAAAATAACCTCTTCAGTGGTCGCTATGTTTGTAGATGCCTACAACTACTCGGCACTGCACTCTAGAGGAAGTATTGCCTATACGTCCACACAAATGCAAAATACACAAGGAGGTATGTAGAGTAGTGTGAGAGAGATAATGTTTAGGCCGGACAGATGTCAAACGGATGAAAATGGAGTATAAATGGTACTTAAGCCTCAAAATGATTACATGCTGGTTTGTCCACAAAACAAAGGTACCGTCATACAGGGATAAAGAAAAACTTGTTTAAATTTCCTATCACTGATTTTTATTTTTTTTTTCCAGGAAAAAAAAAAAAAAAAATCTTTTGTACATTCCTGTATATACAGTATACATGGCCCTGAATTCAGCACGTTACAGTAAATAAGTTTTTTCCCCCATTTCCCCATTCTTCCCCCATTCTATGGCACAAAAAAGAAAGGGAGATGGAGTACATTATTGCGAGGAGGAGGAAAAGAAGGAGATAAACCCAGTCACCCCTTCTCTGCCTCTTTTTGCTGCCTATCACTGATTTTTATTTTTTTTTTCCAGGAAAAAAAAAAAAAAATCTTTTGTACATTCCTGTATATACAGTATACATGGCCCTGAATTCAGCACGTTACAGTAAATAAGTTTTTTTCCCCCATTTCCCCATTCTTCCCCCATTCTATGGCACAAAAAAGAAAGGGAGATGGAGTACATTATTGCGAGGAGGAGGAAAAGAAGGAGATAAACCCAGTCACCCCTTCTCTGCCTCTTTTTGCTGCCAGTAGGAGAGACAGAGGTGGGACAGAGGAGTACTTGCGCCAGGCTGTGCCCCCTTCGCTGTGCACAAAAACTTGCAAAATTTGCTTGGACACACCCCGTTGGCATGGCTTGGTCTACGAAATTAGAGCCCCTAATGTTTATGAATAAACATGTTTGATATTGTACAGTTGTGGACAGAATTATTAGCCCCCATGAAAATTTCTGACCAAAGGAGATGCTTCCCGTATGCATAATCTGTGTTTAAAATTCTTTACTCTGTTTAACAGCACTTGGGAAAGAACTTTAAAACAGTGAAATTTTCATAGGGGGGCTAATAATTTTTTCATCAATTATAATTATCAAGTTAAGTTGTGCCTCATTTTGGCAGTCGGCAGAAATAGGAAAAAAAACAGAGGACTTAGCCCTTCTTAGTCTCTCTTACTTGAAAATGAATATTACAACTTCACTCAAGGCAGAAATGAGCAAATGCAAAAAAAGAAAGAAAATAGGGCCATATTTTGTGTGAGTGAGCGAGAGAAGCAGTGCAAATGAATGTGTGTAGAGCATGACTGCACAAAGATAACATTAGTAGGGAGAAAAGTAAGGCACTAATGTTTGTGTGTGTAAAGTTCTGTGTCAAAGGGAAGAAAGAACTGCCGAGACTCCTCCAGATCAACCCGAGTGACTGTGTGTTTATCATCTGCCACGAAAAAGTAAGTGTCAGCCCAAAGTAGCTGCATATTTAGCCTCGGATAAACAACCTCTTTTATGTCTCCCGACCACAGTCAGGCATAGTTGCTATCAAGATGTTTGAAGAGCAGAACAACTTCATCAAATGTCACAGGACATTTATATCTATGCACTATAAGTACATTTTAAATCAAATGAATCAATGAAAGGCAACATACATAATATGAATATAATATGATTTAGTAACATTTCTTTTACTCCTCAGAGTATATCCACAGACGGATATAACAGATCGGATGTTTCTAAGAAAGCAGATTCAGAATTTCCACTGAAAGCACTAAATCTGTCCAAGGAGTTGGGATTTAACAGGCTGTGGACTCAGCAAAGCCAAGAGATGAGGAAACTGTAGCACATTCATCTGTCAGCAACAAAATGAGCTGGACGGGGAAGCAGGACTGATTCATGTCCAGTTTACACAAGTGCAGAATTAATGGGTTCCCACTGAAGCTTCTGACTGGGTGAAATATTTCTTCAGACACAGTGAAATAGGAAAGCCCACATTTCAATCCTCTATTCCTGTGTTGAACATCTAATGGTCTATGTCAAGAATAAAGTATTGCCAGTTTTCATACAGTAACCCTTCCATTACATGTCTCACTGAGTTGATGCCATTTGTACCTGTGAGTCCAGGCACCGTGGAGAGATGCAGAAGTATGAGGAAGACTTTGAGTATAAAACAATCAAGAAACATGAGCATCTGCATGTGCTGTTTTACAGGTGATGCTTGCTTAAGTGCAAGCACTTCTAACATGACTGCACATCTGCAGCGTCATCATCACCCTGCCACATCACTGTCTGGAAGCAGAACAGTTGATCAGGTGATGCCACCATGGCAACAATCTATCGCTAATGCCTTCCTACACACACATAAACACACACACACACACATGTTTGCGCTTCTATCAGAGTGAGGACCCTCATAGACATAATACATTCTCCAGCCCCTTACCTTAACCTTAATCATCACAACTAGATGCCTTACCCTAACCCCAACCAAAACCCAATTCTAACCCTAACCCTGAAAAAGCAATTTTAAGGGGTGAAAAAAAGTGAGGACCAGAGAAAATGTCCTCACTTTGTCAAAATGTCCTCACTTTGTAGGAATTACATGAATTTTGGTCCTCACTCTGCAGCAAGTACAAGAACATGCATACACACACACACACATACTCACTCCACAGGTTCAAAGGCACACTAATGGACAAGGACAGTGGGGCTGTTTCTGGGGTTGACAATGTTGGCTTTTGTCAACAAAATACATTTTATTATACACTACACCAGGAATATGAAGTGAAAATATTATTGCTTTAAAGTAACATTTAAAAAAAAAGTTTTAGAATATTGTTTTTCTTATTCTTAGGCCCTGGCTATTCCTGTAGAATTTGGAAATCTAAAGTGCTTGGAAATACAAATAAAGGACCATGAGCCATGAATGGTCCTGATGATTTCTTTAGTAGCAAAATAAGGTCTGAGACTTGACTTCAAGTCTTACAAACTTGCTAAATGTCCATTATTCTTGGCACAAGTTGGCAAAGTTAAACAGGCAGATTAAAATCTGTTCAGAAATGTTTTTAACATTTGCACTGTTCAGTAAAATGCAAAATAGTAAAAAAAAAAAATAGTCAAAAATCAATTGTGATCATGATTTTATTGTAAAAGAAAATTACGATATGATATTTTTGCCATATCACCCACCCCTAATGAAACAGGGACAAAACAACAACAAAAAGGTGCATAATAAATCTACACAAACACACATGTACATTGGCTTAACAGGCAAACTGGTATGAAAGAACGCCAGATCTGCCAATGCCATTTACTTTTACAAATATTTGGCCGGATGTGCGAACAGCTGCACTTCAGGCTCCACTAGCCACGAACAGGTAAAGCTATTTCTTAGAGAAATAGCTTTATATTTCTGAGAAAACCCAGTGACTAACCCAGTCACTTTGATTTGTTACTTGCCTTGTGTTCTGACTGAGTGCAATATACAGAGGGAGAGCTGCTGCTAGACAGAATTTACACTGCTCCCACACTCTTGTACACTGTCTTGTAAATATTATAATAATATTGATATTGGTCTCAAGTCCTGTATACTGGAAACTGGATGTTTCTAGATCACATATGCATAAAAAGGACTGGGCGATATGGGAAAAAAATATTATTAGATAATATTAATAATATCTGGGGATACAAAGCTGCACACAGATTGTTTCGCTGGACCCCAAAATTTTGAGATGCTTGTGCTTCTCAAAGGAGAGTGACTGTAATTATCAAAAAAATAATTCTATCCTGGGGCTAAATAATAGGCACTCAATCATAGTGATTTCTTAGTGTTAAAATAAAACATTTCCACTCTTGAAGGTTTTCTCATTACTGTGACAATGTTAAGAAAACCCTCAGTTCAGTCTGTCTACAGAGAGTAAATAAGGAGCTACCAAAAACTATAATAACAGTTTTATTTAATATAGTTGATTATGCTTTTAGAGTCTTGCTTACCTGCTGCTCACTCTGCATTATTGTGGCCTTGACATTGGGTCCAATTATATGTGGCCAATAAAAATAGTCTTGATGTATCTCCAGCATCTGCACATTTGTCTCAGTCCCATTCTCCAGCACAAACCCTGACACTGTGAGGTAACCATGGCAATATTGACAAGACTGCATTTGTCATTCATGGCAAAGAAAGAGCAGAGCACTCATCTCAGCCCTGCATGTGAATAATCATCACCGCAGCAACCACACATGCTGGTTTTGGGGAGCATACATTTTACTGTTAATCACATTAAACACAGTTCTCGAATTAGTTCTTTGCAGGAAATGATCTAGTATATATATTTGACAAACATTAGTGTGTTTTATCTTCAATCTGTCCTGCTGATCCGAGCTTGTGCTTGAATCTCTGGTATGGTATGTTCCTCTGTCGTGTTGGTTCTGCTTTCATCTTTGAATTTATCCTATTCTAACCTAGTAAAATGAGCCAGGACCTGACCACCACCATGACATCATTGACATCATTAAAGGGTTGTGTATCAACAAATAAAGAGGAATAATTTGAAAGCACCCAGATGTGAAGTTAAAATGTCTGGCTGCAGTTAATATCATGAATTCCACTTTGTGGGCCACAGGCAAAGAGACCCAGGGGGCTTTTGTTAAACTGAATTGAAGCAAGCTAATAGCTTTCCCTAAATCTCGCCTGAGTACAGATTTTTCTTGTTTTGAATCAAATGTTAGCCTAATGCCTACTACAATTTCTGGGTGATGGTGAAGCATTGGGACGGCTGAGGTCAGCATTTCTTTATCTGCTGGCATGTGGGGAATGTATACTGTGCAGTAAGTTTAAATGACATGGGGCAATTATCTCATTGTGATTCTTCTGAAAGATATCGCAATTTTGATTTGATTTGTGATATAAAGATTCACTTCTTTATTTTCTTTGTGATAGATTTCAAATGGGACAGAGCTTTAACCACATGAGCATACAATCAGAATAATAAAATACTAATGCAAACATGAGAACTTAAGCATATGAACAGGCCATAACAGAAACAATGCAGAGTTAAGTATGGTGCCTGCGGAAGATATGCAGTGCAATATGTTGTTTTTAAAAACTGTGGCCTTTGTGATTTGCACTGGTGATTTGAACACATTGAATATGTGACTCTTTTAGGGGTTTCTTTAGCTTTTTGTTTGTTTAGGTAAAATACATTTTTACAATCTAATCACACATCACAAGGGAGGTACAATCACAATGTGTCCCCTTTATCTGGAACACAATAACTCAAGAAATTAAGAAAAAATTGAATTCAATCGTGAGAAATGATTCAGTTCACTTTAATTCAATATCAATAGCGGCAATGGGAGAGATGTGTTTTCCTGGTTGTCATAAGTTGTTTCAGCCTTCTTTCAAGCTACTGCACTGTACTCAGAAGGACATACACATTTATGCTCCATGCTGTTATTCCATTATATTGTATTATTTTTATGAAATTAGTCAAAACCACCCAGAACAACCTACCTACTGCACCTTTAAATGTAATGCGTATGCTATGAGCATCTTCTAGTACAGACAATGCAAGCAATTGACTCTTACTTCTCTCAGACCTTGCTACTCTGAGACAATATGCAGACTGAGCAGGAATAACAACCGTACTGGGAACTGCATGTACAACATCAGAGCAGCCTCATTCTGCCACACCCACACACAACTCTGATGACAACACAGCATAAAGACCCTTGTAATTTTACCAGTACAAATGTGTGGGTGTGAATGCAAAACATGGATGTAAAGCACTTAAGTGCTTGTCAAACCTAGAGAAGCACATTTATTTATTCAATATATGTGTTTATATTCCCTCTGCCATGCATCCTGTCTCAACAGAGTGACAGGAGAGAACTCATGGTGTTGAATAGTAGGTTGTAGCAAGTGCTCACTCCTTATGTTACAGCCCACGAAGGGAGTACTCCTGAATGATTCCTGATGAGTTAGCAGCAGATGTCCTGGTCTGCAGTCAGGATGTGATGCTCATCATCAACCCTGAGGCTCTGATTGCCTTTAGGAGCTGTGGTACCTCCCTCTTGAAACCTTCCCACTGACATAATGTGCTGTGTAAGAGGCTCATCACCACTGAGTGGAGGGTGGAAATCACACTACCAATTCAGGATGCAAGGATTACTGAATTACTAAATTAATCTACGACTATTTTGACAATTGATTAATCGGTTTTGAGAATTTTTAGATGGTTCAAACAAGTTCTTTGAGTTTTTATTCACTCGTTCATCGTCTCCCACTTTATCCTCCATATGAGGGTCACAGGTCGCTGGAGCAATGGCAGCTGACATAGAGTGAATGTCAGGGTACACCCTGAACAGGTCACCAGTCCATCGCGGGGCCAACATATACAAATGAACAACCATTCACTCTCACATTCACACCTACAGTCAATTTAGAGTGTCCAATTAACATATGTAGATTTTTGTTTTATGGGAGGAAAGTGGAGAACCTGGAGAAAACTCACGCACACACAGGGAGAATATGCAAACTCCATAGAGAAAAGGCCCGAACCAAGATGCAAACCAGTGATCTTGCAGCGAGGCAACAGTACTTCACTGTGTGGCCCTCTCTGAGTTTTCACTTTCTTAAAAATATTTTCTGGTTTTCTTGCTCTATATGAAAAATAAATAATTAAACAGAATAATTTTGATTTGTGTACAAAATAATACTTTTGAGAAAGTGATCAACATTTTTTGACATTTTGTGGACAGGTGCTCGATTAATCTATTATGATTGTTATTTGCAGCCCTAATACCAATATCATGAACTTGAGTATCTACTGTTATTTTTTTAAGTAAGAAGTGAGCAACACATATGCAGGGATGCTTTTACCATCATCCATCACCAGAGTATAACTTTTGTCCATTTTAAATGAATAAGTTGACACAGGAGAAGTGCAGTTTGGTTTGTTTTATCTGGAGATCAGGTGGCCTAGAAACCTATGCATGGATAATGTGATCAAATGATGTATGTACAAATTACAGCAGGGGAGATAAATGGAAGAGATAGGCAAAGCCATTGCTTCCTTTCATATCTAACGTGCTGTGATAGAGCCGAAGAAACAACAGAAAAAAACGGTTCTCAGAGATACGAGAATGGATGAGGACAAACATTCTCGTATCTCTGATAACTTTTTTTTCTTCCTCCTGCTGACTCCTCTGTCTCTCTGTGTTACTAATACATGGATGTCTTATTGGAATAACTGTCACAATGACTTGACAGTTAAAGTGATATTTGGTGGTTTTTTTAAGCGCCGGAAAAGTCAAAATGCCAGGTTAAGCTTGGGCTTTTGTTGATGGAAGGAGTGCAGATAACCATTTACAACATAACCAACACAGTATCCTGGCTTTCAGGTACTGAAAATCTAAAGCCTGCAATGCAAAGGCCTGCAATCACTGAAAGGATGGCTGCCAGCAGGGACACAGATTCATAAGTGAACACAAGGCTCACCTGATGAACTCTAAGGCTTAGTTCTACAATATCCTTGGTTCTCGCCTTTACACTACCTTTTCTGACAAGAGACTGAAGTTTGTTAAGTGCAAATTTGTTAAGTGGAAATTTTGGGACAATTCATGATATGCGATACATGTCCCGCGATAAAAATGAGGGATGCATCGATCCAACTTCTTCAGTCCTGACTACGATACCTGGGCTTTGCGTATCTGCAGCCGATACCATTATGTAATTAATACTGTGTGCATTACCATGTGGAAGAGAAATAAAGGAATTAGGCCTGACTTAAACATTACTTTCTCACTTTATATACATATATAAATCTAACACATACATATAAATTAACTAAATTGTTAATTATTAAAAAAAATTAACAAGTAACAAATTGGAGCAGCATTTAAAAAAATTTTTTTTTAACAAATGTTTAGTGCAAACAGGAAATCAAAATCCAATTAAAAAAATGGGATGGGACGAAGAACAAACAAGTAGCTTAACTAATTCAAACGCACATGATAAATAGAACTTAAACTTAGTTATAAGCATTTAGTGCAGTCTCATACTACTCAGTGACATGTTGTTATGCAGAACGTTCAATGAAGCATCACTGGCAGGTTCTTTCTCGTGAAAACGCATGTTTCTGCGCTCGCTCTCTCTCTCTCTCTCTATCTGGTGTGTCTTTTTCCTTTCTCAACCACAGTGTTGAAGACTGTACGAAACGGTCTCTCACTTTCTACACTAGTATTTCTAGTAAAATACGCTTGCTACCCTACCCTAGCATAGTCAATACATTGCCTGATTCATAGTTTGTCTGATGCACTGAAAAGGATCAGGTAAAATGTTCAACACAATCCAAATCCTCAAGTTTTGACCAAACTAATGTTTAAAGCACATTTCAACACCTGCTGACATTGGTCACCGATCTGTTTTAAAACGGCAAAAATACATGCTTGTGTGATGCACAGCATTTGAGTTCTACACAGTCATTTCTATATTCAGTGTCTGACACCAACTTTTATATCTTCATCTTACTTGTTGTATATTAATCTCTTTCATTTTCCATGGCACTTTTCTCTTCCACCTTCCACATCATTCTTTCTCTTCCACAATCTCCACTACTCTCCTAATTCACCCTCCCCCCTTCCATTTCCCTTGTCCTCCCTTTCCCCCACCTAGGCAGTGTTAAACCCTCCCAGGTGCGGTTGCCTTATTAGATTCTCACAGGTCGCCTCTCGCTGTGCTCCACTCCAATAAATCTTTCACAGGCCCTGTGGCTACAATGGTCCACATCTTCATCTGAATAACAATATAAGCACATAGTATAGCAATAACTGATATCATCTACCAGGATCAGGGCTGGGCTTAAAAGTTACTGCTTTGACACCCAGTGATTTGCGACGGTATTATGGAGTAGAGATTCACGTGGAATTAAACGGCACCTGAGAGCACATCTAGAGAGTAACAGAGCAGCAAAGAGATAGGAAGAGGGTCTACAGTGATCGTAACAATCCCAACTCTAATTAAGAACATTCTCATTGGTGCACTACAAGAGCTAATGTTCGTTCTCTGAAATGTATAGAAAACACCAAGGGTGTTGAAAACATAAATAATTTGCAGTTGTTTGGCTGAGTAGTATTGAACTCATAGGTTCTGCCAAGTTAGTCATTAAGGTAAAATTGATTTGTTTCAGGTTTTTTGAAATGTTGTTAAATGAGGTACTGACACATAGTTAGAGCTGCCCTACCTGTGTGTACTTCCTGCTGTTTCACTGGCACCTAGAACCAGGTTGCTCTTATTTAAACCATAGCTGCCAGCAGGGACACAAGGAAAACAGATTTTAGTTTCCTAACAAGGGCTACCCTAGATCTTTGCTTGCTTAAGTTTATGATAGCTTAAGATTACATTTGTTGCTTTATGTCACCATTGGACAGACTTTTCCGACTGGAAGTTTTTATTATCTTGTAAACCATTTCCTCCCTAGTCCGTAGAAAAGGAATCTGTGATTTTTCATAACTGTGCACAAGAGGTTGAAAAGAGTTGAAGAGTGCCCTAAACCTGAGACTTTTCGATGAGTGCTGCTTTCCACATGCAAAAACGGACAACAACGCAAAGTCTACAGAGCTGCAGCTGACAAAGTGGCTCATGGACCTGTGCAATCTCATGCAGAGGTGCAAAGCCAACTGGATGATTTGGATGAAATGGCAGCTCATGGAAACAGTTTAAGTGAGGCACTGAAATTTCCCTTCTAATTTGGACAGATAACACTAGATAACAAGACAATCACACCTCACGTTTGTCTTCCTGCAGACAGCCTCATGTAGCAACACGGCTACAGCTTCTCACTGAAATACAGCATGCAATGGAGAGGCAAACTTCTGAGTTGGCAACTACAAAGAAGCAGGAGTAAAAGGATTATGAATCAATGTAAAAAAAGATTAGATAAGAAAGAGTCTTAGAGTTAAATACATGTTAAATACAGTCTGGGTCCACACTGAGAATGTCTGTGGAGCAAATTCTGCTTAAAAAGAGAAATTTTGAGTGACTATACAGGAAAAGTCAAAACACAGATCTCCTGTGTGTTCCTGCTTGGTTTGTTTCATCACATAAGGTGTGATTGTTCCTGTCTACTGTCACAGCAATTATTGTAGAGGCCACAGTTGCTTACTAAATATTAAAGACTACAGTGATAATAAAAGAGAGCGGCTGAGTGGTGTCATCTTGATGTACTGCCTCTGCAGTATGCACATCTAATAATCTAAATTATGGATCACTTGTTCTTCAGACAAGACGTTTTCTTTGTGTGAAGACTTGTCTCTCAAAACCACTACAATCAGTATGGATTGATTTTTCTTTCAAAGCTTAACTGATTACCAGTCTATGTTACTATACAACTTCAGCATGACAGGAGTGCGGATTCTGATGAGCTGCCAGGTAAAAATCATTGAATATTGAGTTTACACTTTACAATGATACACATGAACAGACACATAGTGTAGGAGCATCAAAAAAACACAACCAGCTAGTATGTCGCTACAACTAGCACTGGTCAATTCATATTCATCTTGTTACACCATCTTACAGTTTGCCTGCACACATCACATCTATTCAAGGGTTGACAAATGGTCTACGTCACAAAACTAAGTGTGACATGGGTCCTTCAGGTTGTACCTGAATCAAAAAACAAGCAAATTTGCTTAAAAAGCAATAAAAAAGGGTACAAGGTGTATGAATTTATATGCTGACAGTGTGAAAAGTGTATTTTTATATACAGGTTAAAAGTATTTTTTTTTAAGTCATACAATTTTAACGAATATTATAACTGCGGCAGTGATTCTTAGACAGTTAATACAGTCTGGTGGTCGTGGGTTGTAAGAGCATGCACAAAAAAGTGGCAGATGCACAACCTGGAGTGAAAAAAGAGCCGTTCTGATCACATGAGCTGAGATTCACCCTCCCTCAAATCATGTGTCTATCAGTGATAATATTGAAGTGGCTGAAGATTAATTAATGTATCAGTGCAGAGGAGTGTTTTTAGTCCCAAAAAGTAGCCTATGACAGGAGCACACTCAGATGGCCTAGGTCTGCAGCAAGAGATGACAAACTCATGTGCACACACGTGCATGCATGCACACCATTTTCAGTTGAGTTCAGACTACTAATGATAAGTAACAGTACTGATTAAGAATCTCTGACTGAACAACACTGCTTCTTTTTCGCAACACGGTTGCTACACTGATCAGCCCACAGGCTCGAAACACATTTGATGAATATTTATTTTGGCATTTTATAGTTACATAACATCTGAATTTTAAGTACACCGACACTCACACAAAGTATACAGTACACCCAGCATTAATATGCCTGCTAGGTCAGCCTGATATCATAATGCGGCTGCAGTGATCTCCAAGATTGAGAGTGAGCTCCAACACTGATGTTGAGTAATGAAAGATTGAGGTTGTATGGGGGTGAGGGTAAAGTGCAGGGTTAAGTTCTTACACAGCAAAGTGGGAAAACAAACTCTATATCACTGACTTAAGCTAAAAGCAAACTCTTGCCTGAAACACCGTTGAATGAGCAGCAGTAACATTCCACTTAATTACAGTTTGCTTTGGTGCATCTCTCAAATCATCCTTAATATTTGCAAAGCAGTAACTGCTTTTTATGAAACAATCATAAAATATTAAGCTTATCTATTAAGAGTAAATATTTAGGGTGATGAAAATGCATGCTATTGGAAATTGGAATTTGCTGATATCTGATATGCCAATATATATAGTATATCCGGAGTGTTTAGGCCAATAAACAATACTGTAGATATATAAATATATATATGTGTGTGTGTGTGTATTTTTTCCTGTGCGAGTAGAGGTCTCTTCTGTAGAGAAATTAACATAATATTGTTATCCCTTGATATGGTGGTTTTGTGGACATCAAATAATATACTTTAAAACCGAAATCGTCTGTTATTTTGCCAATAATATCATGCCAAGTGAAAATATCAGTAGGTGGGTTTCCATGTGACTGAGTACATGTGTATTTCCACGGATTGGGCAAGGGTAACTGGGGGGGGGGGTGGTAACTCAGAAGCAGAGTGAGTTGGTTTTCAACTGGAAGGGTGTGGGTTACACTCACGGCTCTGTAAGAGAAATATTGCATGAAAGCTTTTAGCCTTGGGGAAGGTGGAAAAGTTGGCATGTCAACACAAGGAGAAAAGGTAAATGTGAATAAGTGCAATGGAAACAGATTCACTGAATAAAGAATAATATTTAAAAATCGCGTGACTGAAAAATCACTCCAGCCTCAGAAGTTGTACTTATATCGGATATTGGCACAAAGTCCAATATAGAGCAAAATCTTATACATCAACTTTCACAACTCATAAAACAATGTCTTTTATTTGTATTCACAATAAAATAAAATGAATTAAAGCTCTAAAATCTTTTTCTTCACTGTTTCAACATTAACAATCTAGTAATGACTCTGCCTCTGTAATCTATTAGCTAGTGACAGCTAAGATCTTCTTTCGTCTGAAACAAATCTTGGACTGGAGCTCGTCTACCAGATGTTTAAAAGAGACTGATCCCTATGAAGCCTCCAGATACAAGCACAGAAAAACGTCACTGCTGCCATCTGCTGGTACAGCTCCACAATCTACAACCAAAATAACAGTTTTATCAAAAAGCATATGAAAACATATTTCTGTGCTAACCGTACACTTCCACTCCATCATGACTCACAAAATGTATAATGGACAAAATGAATGTCACCAGCAACAGCTTACCTGTAATTGTCTCATTCTCCTCTTGCAGTAATGCTCTCTCCTACCAGCTTGTTCCGTTGTTCTTCTTTCAACATCTAAATCCCTGCTGTCTCTGCTGAGCTGCCTGCTCGTTAATCTGGAGAGGACTGGTTCCTTGATATTACTACACACCGTCTATTTCACTCTCTTACTCTGCAGTGTTGTCTGTAATGTATCTATTGTCTTCTCTCTAGTTACATTCTTTCTAATTAAATACAATTACATCTTTTTTGGAAACAGAAATGTGCCTTAGCCTGGAAAGTATGGATTCTCTAATGCATTTTTTTTTACTTAAAGGTGATGTTTTTGTGTCATTTGAGTACCTATGTGTTATTTAGGATTGGAATAAAAAAATAAAGATTTCTTGATGGATGGGATGGAGGGGTATGGGCTGAGGAAGAACCCATTTGGAAGAAGAAACCAAGGTAAAGTGAAGGTAGTGGATACAGGGATTTTCTCTTTCTTTATCACTGTAGGGTAGAGTATTTTCATTTCTCTGGATCTGTGGGGATACGATAAAATGCTCTCCCTGTTTCCGTATCCCGCAGCACACCAATTATCCACCATCTTTACTTTTATGATGAAAACTGTCATCAAACTGTCGGCAGTTGTCTGATATATTGCCTGATTTATATGTTGTCTAACACGTCTAACAGACGTGAACAGCGTTGTTTCCTGCCAGAGGGCGTTACCATGGTTGTGTGATGTCACATAACTTAGTTAGTTTACACTGCCATGTTGGAAGGAAAAGGCTCTGCCAAAAAGAATGGTGCCAGCTTCAGTTTAACCTGAACTCTCCTACTCTCTGATAAAATTTCCCACATCCTACTATGCTAAACACTTACAAACTCACAAATTGCAATAAAGGCATATAAAATAAACAAGATATTAATGTCCTTCGGTACTGGGTTCTGTACCTGATATGAATATCAAGCAAAAAACATTTGCATTGAGCTCATTTTATGCTCTTTACATTTTTATAAAAACAGAGACAGTACATCTATGGATTTGAATAGCATGGCTTCGTGATTCCAACTGCTGCATGATAGATTGCCTGACATTGGCTTGCAGAGCTCTGTTGGCTTGTGTGTAGTATGTGCTAAGTAAATTATTTTTAATGAATAATAAAAATATCTGGTAAAGCAATATGGCCTCTGTACCAGTCAGCTCTAAACAGACCAGTGTTTGCAGTGTATAGCATGAAAAAAATCAGCTTCTGTATCGGTCACAAAAAATTAATAAACTGTATTGGAAATCGATTTCTGCGCATTCGTTGCTTCTCACTTATGACAATGTGTCAGCAATTTGTTGTTCCTCACAGCTGGATTTCTCCACGTGCTGCCAAAGTCTTCCCCACTTATACAAACACTCCCATTAACACACAAAGAAAGACAGAGTTTCCCAGATTGATTATAATTCTCTACAACTAGAATTTGACCTCAACCGCAGTTCACCCTCTTGATGTGAAATGTGACCTCACCTTCTCATAGTGTTCCACATTCTTCTCAGCAGTGGAAATCAAGGCTGATCTGAGGTCAGCTCTCATGCTGCTTTTCCAGCGGGTCCAGTCTCCTTTTAAAGCATTGTTAGCCAGTTCCACACGATCTGCCAGACCATCCACCTCCTCCTGCAGCTACCAATCAAACACACAGAGCCATGTCTCATCATTGTTAAATATGAAATACCCACAAACATGCATCACCAAACTATTTTAAATGACAGGTATCAACAGTTGAAACAGAGGATTATCACAATGTTCCATTGTTAGCTATTTCATTTTTCCAATCTGGATTTTGGAAAGAGGCAGAAATTTAATAGTGGGAGTAGCAGTGTTGGAAGACCTGAAACAGTCGGGAAACAAACAGTACAGCTCTAGATCACAAGTCAGTGGTAAAATACTGACAAAATCATATCAAACATATGATTAAAACACTAAAGCAGTGCATTACAAGGAAACATAGGTGGATTCTGAAGATGATACATTAGCTTTGGACCAAAACTAGCCTAAATTTGACAAAACTAATACAGAGTGAAAGCAAATGTCTAAAATTAAACATGTATGTAGAACACTCTTACATTCCACACCGTTTGAGATTTAATTTTCTATGTACATTTCTGGACAGGCATTCTCACAAAAACAGAAACTAATAGAGCAAAATGTATATAATAACTTGCCAATGTTGAAGCACACTTGAGGACAAAATTATTAGCACCTATTTGCTCTGCTTTTTAAGCAGAGCAAATAATTGTTAACAGCTTTTTTTATAACATCCTAGTTTTATTTTGATGCTTTCATTATTTGACTTTGCACACAAAAATTAAATTATTCCACAAAAACTAAAAACTACCAGGGTCAAAATTGTTAGCCCCATAAGAACTGAATTTTTTATTGAGCCATAGCACAAACCACTATTGTGCTTAACTGTAATGCTCACAACTTTAAAAATCAAGTTAAAACTGAGGGTTATCTCCCAATTTACACACAGTATAAAGTCTTCAGTGAAGGTTTGAGCTGTCTCTTAAGAAAGCATCATGCCAAAAATAAAATTAGTTTAGACTTGAGAAAAGGGATTGTTGATGCTCACAAAGCAGGATAAGGGTGTACAAAAAACTGGAGTGAGAGGCATCATCAAGAAATTCAAAGAGAGCCACACAATACATAACAAGCATGGCAGAGGTAAGAAGAGAAAGATTTAAAAGACTAAGATGTTTCTTAAGACCTCAGAACAACTGCCAAGACACTAGTGAATGACTTGGACAAGTCAGGAAATGTAGTTTCAAAGAAGACAGTTACTAGAGCTCTGCACAGAAATGGACTGTGGGGTTGCAGACCATGAAGAACTCCACTTCTGTAGAGGAGACACCTTCAAGCCAGACTGAAGGATGCTAAGGACAACCTGGAGAAATTTTATGCATACTGGAAGCATGTTCTTTGGTCAGATGAGACCAAACTAGAGCTCTTTGTCCATAGAGACATTGCTTATGTTTGGAGAAAGAATGGAGAGGCGTATAACCCAAATAACACCGTCCCCACAGTGAAACACGGTGGTGTGAGTATTAAGCAGTGGGGATGTTTCAGTGCTACTGGAACTGGGAATCTCGTCAAGATGGAAAGAAGAATATGTGAAGAATTTGAAAGAAAACCTCCAGCAATCAGCAGCAAAATTGGATTTGGGTTGTCACTTTGTCTTCCAGCACGACAACGACCCAAAACATACGTTGCTGCTGGTGAAGCACCACCTCCAGAAAACCAAATTGAACATTATTGACTGGCCTGCACAAAGTCCTGACTTAAATCCCATTGAAAATCTTTGGGGTGAACTGAAGATGAAGATCATGACAGAAGGCCATCAAATCTGGAGGAGCTTGAGGGATTTGCCAAAGACGAATGGGCTGGGATTCCTCAGGAGACGAGTTAGAGACTTGTTGAAAACTACAACAAACCACTGCAGGCTGTTATCCAATAAAAAGGAGACACAATTGACTATTACATCGGGGCGAATAATTTTGACCCTGGTAGTTTTTAGTTTATGTGGAATAATTTTTTTATGTGTGCAAAGTCAAATAATGGAAGCATCTAAAATAAAACAAGGATGTTTGAAAAAGCTGTGATAAAAGATTCTTTGCATGGGAGATACTTTAAAACAAATGAAATTTTAATAAAGAGGCTAATAATTTCAAGTGCATGTATGTGAACAATAATCCCTTTGTAAAAGGTGCCTGTGGGACCTGCTTTCTTACACATTGATGGATGAATAAAATAGTAGATTTTATTAAATATTAAAAAAAATGATACTACAGAAAGTGTGTGCAGTACACAGCAACATACCCAGGTTCCTGTAGCTATGATCAGGGCCAAGTCTTGGTCTCCATGAGGACTATTGATCCTGACAAGATGTTTATGACAGAAAGTGTCCTAAATAGGTAACAAATAGAAGACCACACACATTCTTGTACAGCATTCTTAAAATAAACATAATGCATTCCCTAGCCCCTTACCCTAACCTGAACCACCACAACTGCTTTTTAACCGTAACCTTTAACCTCAGCCTAAAATAAACCTAATTCTAAAACCAGGTCTTAACCATAAAAAAGGCTTTTAAAAAGTTGTGAGGACCTCACTTTTTATTGATTATACGCTTTTTGGTCCTCATGAAGATACAAACAAGTACATACACTCAAACACGCAGAGGGGATCTTAGAGGTGCTTGTTACTGCAGTGATATCGATCCAGACACCTTGTCAAGGCTACAGCTGAATTGCATTGTGATGCTCCGTGTGTGTGCGCGTGTGTGTGTGTGTGTGTGTGTGTCATTATTTTTCCTCCCCATAAAAGATTCGACTTGTAACCCATAGCACAGCATCACCTATAAAACTGTGTCCAGAGAGCAGCAAGTGTGTAATCCGACAGATGAGTAAACCTGCTGTCAGCACACAGTAAATCACTGTTTGAATATCAACAACACCACAAAGTTAGGTAAACAGTATGAGACTCCACAGACTGCTAGTAACTCGTCTACAATTATTTTATAGTCAACTAATAAGCTGTTTAGTCACAATTGTTTCTGTTTATTCAGAATCAACACTACTAGCACTTAACATAAAAAATAGGGTAGACAGCTACTCCTGTAATTTTCTGCACTTAAGCAAACATGACTTATGACACAGCATGGTTGAATACTTGATTGGTCAAGAGTAATTCAGCAGTCTTATTTCTGTGTAACAAACTGTTGTGTAGTGTAAATGGACTGTTTGTACCAACTTCTAATGCACAGAGCCACATATGCATCAGTTACACATTATTTTACCAATGTGTAAATGGTCAGACACATCTTGGCCACAATAGAAGAGAGAAGGAGACATGCTTTTAGTCTTTTAACTTATAAACCACTCCAAAACTGAAGTGATGTAAAACTTCAGGGTCACTTCAACACTAATTTTGGTTTTTAGTTTCAGCGTTAACTTTTGTTAGTTTTACCTTTACTGCCCGTAGAATTTTCTGTAATAAATTACATTTACTGAACGTGGTTTGCCAGAGGCTGTGTTTTATTAAAAAAAATTCCACCGCAACAAATTTTAATAAATCAGTGTCGTCGACCAACTGCTGCAGCCCTTGTAAACACAATAGGTAGTGATAATAAGGACACCATGCAATTTAATATAAGTACGAGTAAAAAAGATATGCATGAGTGAAGCTGATTTACAAAACACAAATGGAAATGTACAACCGTAATTATTAGGTCACAATAATTGTTAGTATACCATAAAAGGCTCTCATACATACAACTACAGCTTAGCCAAAAACTGTAAAACTGAGCAGGGCATGTGAGATAACAAGTATGGGCATTATCTAGTCAGATGATTTTTTTTTTTTTTTTTTTTTAACAGATTTAAATATTATTCTCATGCTGCATATGGGTGAAAGAAGTGGCACTATACAGAAGACAAAGAATCTACACTTGGGTCACAATATGCATATACAGCATTAGCATTTGGTTGCGGACAATGCATTGACTTCCATTCATTTGACAAAATAAACAACGTTATCCCTAACCTTAAATTAAAGCTGAGAGTCCATCACATCTTCATTGTTTAATTTCAAATTCATTGTGTTTGTGTAGAGAGGCAAAATGACAAAATGTATGATTTCAAGTTAGTCCTTATGGATAAAGGTCTGGTGTTCATTAAAACAGCAATATTCTAATGCTTTAGGATACACGTTAAGGAACTGTATATTAATCAGACTGTGGGCTGTGAAGTTACAACAGGTGGGTCAATAAAAATAATTAACTGTTTTTATTGTATAATTTAGTTTAAAAAGTTGCTTTGAAATGTGTTAAATTTATGTGGATGGCTTAGGATAATTTATGTAGAGCTTTGTTTTGAATGTTAAGTACTTATTCAAAGCTAAAATGTTATTTTTAGCTGTTTATGAACTAAAATATAGGCTATGAATGGAATTACTACACTTGATGATATTTTCCTCTGAGAGTTGTGATTAAAGGCTTTGTGGACTGCAGAAGATTTTCAGCAAAGCTGCAGCATTCTTGGGAATAGCTGCTCTTAATAATGGTGGAATAGGGTTTGATGATGCAACACTGCCTCCTTCTGGCTGTGATGCAACATAAGACAACATTCACTTTGACTCACATCAAAGCTTGGTATTTTCTTGTTTAGAAAGGTCCAATAAATGTTTAAGAGCAAAGGGATTTGATTCTCTGCTATTTGAAGTTCACTTTTTTAATAATGTTGGTCATATTGTTCAACTCATACCTCAAATAACATTACCTGACTTAACATTACAATCCATATCTGGCATCATGACCTCATATCTTGGATCAGCTCAGCTTCCCACTGACCTGGTGTTAGCATCAATATTGAAAGACTGGAAAACCTGGCATTCAAATACACTACAAAAAAGCAGCCAGGTGGATTTAACTAAGCAAATAAGTAAGAGCCTCCTATTGAATAATTACTGCATGGGCGAGTATCTTTCAGCTAGCAACAACTTATTTAACCCCAACTGATGCAATGAGTAGCTTTTCATTTCTTAAACAACCATATGAAAAGACACATCCTGTGGTCGTAGAAAAGATGTTAAAGATGTTAGTCTGTTTGAGAAGGGTCAAATCATTGTCAAATCAAAGTAGAGAAAACATCTAAGGAGATTGCAGAAACTACTAAAATTTGGTTCAGAACTGTCCAACACATTATTAAAAACTGGAAGGATAGTGGGGAACCAACGTCTTAGAGGAAGAAATGTGGTTGGGAACAAATCCTGAATGATCGTGATCGGTGATCACTTAAACATTTGTTGAAATCAAATCGTAGAAAAACAACAGTAGAACTCAGGGCTATGTTTAATAGTTAAAGTAAGAGCATTTCCACACACAATGTGAAGGAAACTCAAGGGATTGGGACTGAACAGCTGTGTAGCCTTAAGAAAACCACTAATCAGTGAGGCCAATAGGAAATAAAAGGCTTCAATTTGCTAGGGAGCATAAAGGTTGGACTCTGGAGCAATGGAAGAAGGTCATGTGGTCTGATGAGCCCAGAGTGATGGGAGCATCAGGGTAAGAAGAGAGGCCAATGAAGTGATGCACCCATCATGCCTAGTGCCTACTGTACAAGCCTGTGAGGTCAGCTGACTACCAGAATATACTGAATGACCAGGTTATTCCATCAATGGATTTTTTCTTCCCTGATGGCCGATTCCAAGATGGCATGCCAGGATTTATCGGGCTCAAATTGTGAAAGAGTGGTTCAGGGAGCATGAGACATCATTTTCACACATGAATTGTCCACCACAGAGTCCAGACCTTAACCCAATTGAGAATCTTTGGGATGTGCTGGAGAAGGCTAAGCACAGTGGTCCGACTCTCCCATCATCAGCACAAGATCTTGGTAAAAAAGTTAATGTAACACTGGACGGAAATAAATCTCATGATACTGCAGAAGCTTATTGAAACAATGCCACAGTGAATGCGTGCCATAATCAAAGCAAAAGGCGGTTCAATGAAATATTAGGTGGCAACTTTTTTTGGCCAGGCAGTGTATGTCCTGAATGCACATCCTATGTCTATTTTTGAGTAGGTCTCACTTCATCTGCACTGTATGCAAATACGTACGGACATAATTTGTAACCAGTCCGAATATACACAGTAGATGCATCTGTTATTGATGCATTTGCATGTGTGCCAGTGTGAGAGTGTATGTCTGTGCATCACCTAGAGTGACAGGTAGAGAGAGGAAAAAAAGGCAGAATTGATCAAAGAACAATGTACACAGCTAGCTAGAAATCCTACAAGCAAGACATCCGTTTCATACTACTTTGATGTAATTTTTTTTTTTTTTTCAAGTATTAAAGTCAGTATATAATACGACCAATCTTCTAAATACTTGAACTACTCCTTCAAAATCATCACAATAAGAGCAACACAAGCAGCTAGGAGTCCATCTAATCAACCAACTCAAACTTCTAATCCCATGTCCATGTGGGGATATGGAAATGTTTTACACTGGATGTGAGGATATTGTATTTTTTTCAAGTATTAAAGTCAGTATATAATACGACCAATCTTCTAAATACTTGAACTACTCCTTCAAAATCATCACAATAAGAGCACCACAAGCAGCTAGGAGTCCATCTAATCAACCAACTCAAACTTCTAATCCCATGTCCATGTGGGGATATGGAAATGTTTTACACTGGATGTGAGGATATTGTACAGGTGTGAGGAATCAGTAGCAATTTTTTGACACAGCTTGGAGAGTTGTCAGATGCTTATGTGGACACTGAGAGGCAGCATTAGCAGCAGCTGCATCCTAGTAAATAAGGTGGGCCTAACGAGATGACAACATCTGAAATGTAAACTCTATAAACATACAAAGGCCATAAATGGCATAACTCCTCCTCAAATACTGTAACAATATAAACACCTCCAGTTATCAGAGGTTTACCGTCCACATTTGTGAGAACTCCACCTGCTCTTACAGGACAGCCTCTGGTTTCCCTCGCTAATTGAGATGCATTGTCCTAAAAACCTGTCTTCCCTCAATGCGAAACAACACAGAGAAAAGCTCTGCAACTTTATTTAAAATCCCTAAGCTCTGCACCTTTATTTACAGAAACCCGCTGTGATGATCGCTGAACCACTGGTAGAGACAGAGAGCAGGAATGTAACTCTCAGTGTCTTTTAAAATCAAACATTTTACACTTGGTGACTGTTTGACTGATCATTTAAATTTGGCAAAATGATTAGTATCACATTTTCTCATGGAGTGACAAAGTCAAAGGAGATATTTCTTATCAGTTTACTTTAAGTTTCCTTTTAAGAATTGTACTTTAACAGATAGTATAACATGTTTATTAACAATTGTCATAAACACAAATTCAAGAATGAAATACAATAAATTATATTTATGACATTATCATATTAAACATTCATTTATATGGTCATTGTGAAGGGGTTTTAAATTAGAAATACTTTGCACAAGGTAATAAACATCAATTGCAATTAGAGCTACACTTAAAAATTATTTTTCGTAATCAACTAATTTGTCAATCATTTCCTCAATTAATGGAGTATTTGTTTGGTCCACAAAATGTCAGAAAATGTTGAAAAATGTTGACTGGAGTTTCCCATACCTCAAAATGGTGATGTTCTCAAATGTCTTGATTTGTCCATAAATCTACATTTTTCAGTCAATGATTTCCTAATCAAATGAAGCAATGAAAAATATAAGGAACTGAAAAATCCGAAAGGCTGTTTTAATAATTAAAAAACTCTAAAACCAAATAATCAATTATCTTTTATTAAAACAGTTAACAAATAATTTGGTAATCGATTAATCGTTGCAGCCCTAATTACAATACATTGCAATAATTCTGTTTTGTAGGTTAATTATCATAATAATATTGTGTCATGAAGCCTCTGGTAATTCTTACCCATATTGTTTGTACATCATAAAAACATATTTCAGAAAACCCCTTTGTCTCTTTAAAGCATTTTCTGTGTACATTTTAGATTGACAACTGTTCTTCACTCTTTATATTGCACTGACTTGTTTTTGCTGATTGCATCCTTGTGATTGTTTTAAGTCTCTCTTGGAAAGGAGATCTAAATCTCCATAAGACCACCTGATTAAATAAGTATTAAATTAATTAAATACACACTTGTACACAATATTAACAAGGTGCAAACACCTTGAGTGCTGTGTTTAAAAATAGCTCTGTCCTTTCCTCGCCTTATTTCCCATCTCCAATTTTGTCTCCTGACATTTTGAAGCGAGTCCTCTTCTAAAAGGGAGCTGGGATTTTTCATTACTCCATTATTAGCTGCAGGGATTACAGTGTAAATTATATTGACAGCTCTTATTCCCACTGAGCTGAGGACTGACAAGCCTGGATATTTAGATAATCCTCCCCACGAACCCCCATCCCCAATATGAGCATAGGGTGGTCCTATGGGAAAAGGCATCACTCCATGATTCACTTTATTACACCTAATCTTTAGGAAAATGACTGGAGGACACACAGACACATTGGCTGGCATGGTGGGAAGCAGAGAGGGAGGATGGGAATGCAATCTGAGCACAGAATCATACTCACAGATCCTTGTTCAGCTTTCCTTGATACTAGAGCCTCGTTTTTGGCTTCAAACTCAGCCTGGATGTTGTCTCGACGTCTCATCACACCCTAAGACAGACCAGTAAAGTCAAACTTTTAATTTGAAAAAAGTCACACTTTGTTCACAAATCTCTAGTTGCCAGATTCCTACCACCTCAACAAAACAGATTAGTGAGTCCTGTTCTGTTGAAATGGTTGTGGAAGAGGAACTAGTTTTTTTCCCCACTATTTTGCTTTTGACCGGTTCACATCTAACCAATCAGAAAGTGTGTGGCTGACATTGTGACATTGAAATATTTATATAAGCAGTTCCGCAGGCAGAATGTCTGTCTGACAGACATTCTAAAATCTGTTCCAGAGTGCAGAAATTGACTATCCTGCCCATTATTATGTTTGTACAAGTGTACAAAAATAAATGTTTAATTTCTGTAGCCTTAGAACAAGCCTTTCATGTGTAATTTAGGCAAGGGCCTTGTTTTAGGGTAGCCATCATGAGCCATCAAAATTCTACAGCAACCTGAAAAGGCAGGGGCTCCTGAACCAAGAAACTTATCCGATTTGGCTGCACTCAGCTATTTCTCTTCTTTCTTTTTGTTACATATATAATGTCTGAGCACCAGCTCATCATTGCTGGATGGTGGCTCCATCCGTGTCTTTATCTAAATTATTTAATTTTTCAGAACTACTTAATTACTTCCACTGTGGCTGATTTAATAAGATACATAGTGTAATGGGAAAATTGCAGTATAAGCCTGCATGTATGAGCTAATGCATAGCTCCATATAAGCCTTGTAATATAAGCCTTGTAATATGCCAACATACTGTACCACCGTACCAATATGTGCCTTGCTTTTTCCTCCCAAGGTTCAATTGTCCTTATGTGTCTGGTATCAGCAGATTCCCAGACTCTTGTCTAACCAACCAACTGCTGCCCACAATGTTGTTGTGTGTCTGTGTGTGTGCGTGTGTGTGTAGGGGTGTGTGGGGGGGGGGGTGGGGGTGGGGGGGGTGCCGTTTGTGATAAAAACTAAAAACCCAAACATTGACTCCTTTCCCCTGAACTACTGGACAGACCGCCTTGATGCTCTGTGTTGTCTGTTCCTCTGGCAGGAAGAATACAACTCACAAAGATAGCTGCTGCTCTTATGTCCTTATTTCAACACTCACCATGGTCTAATGTATCTACTGCCACAATAGATACATAGATACATTGAAATTTACCTCAGAGTTAGTGCTATTGTTGCCTTTGGGTGCCGTTTGTGATAAAAACTAAAAACCCAAACATTGACTCCTTTCCCCTGAACTACTGGACAGACCGCCTTGATGCTCTGTGTTGTCTGTTCCTCTGGCAGGAAGAATACAACTCACAAAGATAGCTGCTGCTCTTATGTCCTTATTTCAACACTCACCATGGTCTAATGTATCTACTGCCACAATAGATACATAGATACATTGAAATTTACCTCAGAGTTAGTGCTATTGTAGGCAGGTTCATACCAAAAAAATTATATTCCTTTTTTTCATGATATGAATTTTCTATTTCCCAAACACATGCCAAGGGCTTAACTGGGGAAGTAACTGTGGTAGCCTATAGCAGGTGGCCAAAATGGACAGGTTGGATCCGAGGTTTCAAGCACAATCCTGAGTAAATTGCAAATTTGTGCCATTTTGGTATTACTGCTGATGTGCAACCATCATATACAGGCAAAAAGGAAATCGGTTAAAAAAATACTGTTTAAAATATAGGCCACTGTTGCCTTGCAGCAAAAAGAGATGGGTTCACAACCCAGTCAAAAAACAAGGGCCTTTCTGCATGCAGTTTGCATGTTCTCCCTGTGTGCGCATGGGTTTATCTACATACTCCAGAGTCCCACAGTGCAAAAAACATTCAGACTGGGGATTAGGTTTATTGGACAGTCTGAGTTGATCATAGGTGTGAGTTAGGCCATAACCACATGGAAATTGATCGAAACGCAAACTGTCTTTTTCTTTAAATTAAAGAAAAAGAGTTTCCAGTAAAATTCCCATTTCAGGAAATGTCTCCATCCACACGAAATCTCTCAAACGACTCAGAAAACATATGAACTGGCAGTTATGCCAGGTCTGTAAGTGGTTCTGTAATGCGATACCAAAACTGGAGAAGCTGATTTTAAACACATAACAAGGAAATAAAGAAAGAGAATAAAATTCATCATGGAGCAAACAGACCAAACAACAGTGTTGCCAACTTGGTGACTTTGTGTGTGCAGAACAATCATTGTTAATCTGTGAGGACAGGATATCTAGTGATATCTAGTATCTAGTATCTTTTCAGGCTGTCTTTAGTTGCTTTTCATTGACAATTATCAACGCTGCAAATCAATCTCCAAACACAAGAGAAGGATGGCAAAAACCCAATTTCTGTGTAGATCAAATGCCAATACGATGAAAAAAACCCTATGTGTATTCACCTACACTTGTTTCCATTTGACTCTATATGTTCGCCGTGTGATGGACTAGCGATCTGCACAGGGTGTAACTCCGCCTTTCTCCCTGTGTTAGCTGCGGTTAGGGTTGGCTCCAGCGGCTCCATAACCCCCATGTGGAGGATAAAGTGGTAGACAATGAATGAATGAATATAAGCCATTATGAAAACAATTTTATCTAAATCAGGGTAAGCCTCTATACTGAGCAGGTGTCCCTCTGTAACTGACTAGTTATGTCTTGAGAGGAAGTGAATTTCCCCACACCATCTTCCACAAAGATCAGAAATTAAATGTCAAGTCTCGTTATGTAAATGAGCATGTACATTGACAAACAGACAAACAGACAAACATTAATCTCGTTGCTCTGCGTGAAGCTGAGTTTGTCCAACTCACCTTCAGTGTCTCAGCACAGAGGACATACTCATGTAGAACAGGGACCAGGACCTTAGACAGATGTTGGCTCTGCTCTTCTGTCTCCCTACCACAATGCTCCACACAGCTGGCCACGCCCTTCAAGGGCTCGGCCAGATTCCCCTCTGACCCCGCCCACTGGGTGTATGTGGGGCCATACTGCTTCAGCTCATCCAGATACTCTGGAAAAACAGAGGACACAAGTGGACAGCTCTGAGCAAAATTCATGTCAGGATAATCACTCAGTTGTTACAATTGACGCAATTGTGATTTGATGACTGCAGGTAAAATATAAAATGTCACTCATAGTCTCATTAAAAACATCAACACATCATGAAAAACTATTTTAAAAGCACAAATACTACAAAACCCACAACTGCCCTTAAGAAGGGACATCACACTAACTCAGATCCCTTTTATTGTTTTTTTCTTGTGTGAAAATGCACTTTTTTCCCCATTTTGCATCACAGTCAAAAAACAGTATTTTTATTATAGTTGGGGTTATTGGCACAATGTTGCTATAAAAGTTATACATACTCATGTCACAGTTGCTGCCCAAACTGTTACAAGTAAATCTGTGTATTCAGCACTGATTTTTCTGCGTATCAGTCAACAAGGCCTTGTCGAGGCTGTCATAAGCCACTGAGCATGCAGCTCGGTGTGACAGAAGAGAAGACCTATGATAGCTAGGGGTGTACCAGTTCACACGGTTCATTCTTTATCTCTGTTCCATGTCACATGTCAACAACTTGCTTAGTTTCCATGGACACAGTCGTGGTGACCTCAGTGATTGCGCTGCAGTAGTACCTTTCTGTTCCCTGATGATCCTCTGTGTAACTTTGTCCAGAGAGCAGATCTTGTTGCTGAAGTCCTCCACATACTCCTGCATCTGAGTGAACTCCTCTGGTCGACTCTTTAAGCCTCTCACCGAGTTAGCCAACCCCCTCACCGTGTCTCCCATCCGACTCAGGAAACCTGGACCCTGTTTCTTGTGAGATGTCAGCTCCTGCAGGAGGTCAAACCACAGGGCGTTGATGAAATTGTTCATCATTGCTGACAAAGATTCTACATGTTCATTCCATAGATCACATGAGTCCAACCTAAAGTCTGCGGGCCACATCCAGCCCCACCATACAAATGGATTCAGCCCATGAGATATTATATGTTATGTCTTTCCTGCTCCTCCAGTGACACACTCATTAGTACTACAAATCAAGTTACCTCGCCCATATTACAAAGAAACAATTTCAGTGTGCATTTGAAAACAAAGCTGGAACCAGAGGGGGGTTATGAGGTTGTATTTTGCTCCCTCTCCTTTAGTTTTAAAATCTAGTAAAGATTATCGAGTACAGCAAAGTAGCCACATGACACACCCTTGAGGCCCACTCTCACTAAAACATGGCTGCCAACAGGGGCACAAGGAAAAACATATTTTAGCCACTTAACAAAAGGCTCACATAATGAAATCTATGCCGGCAATATTTTACGAATAAGTCAGCAACTTTATCTCACTGTTAGACAGACTTTTCTGACTGTAAACAGACATTTTTCTGATTACTAAACCACTGACTCCCTGCACCAAAGCTCTAGAGAAGGAAATGATGTACTGCTACCTCCATCAATTCTGTGAATTTTGTGTTTGAGTCAATTTAAATTTATATAAGTGAAAAACAAAAAAAACAAAAAAAAAAAAACAAAAACAAACAAATAGACAAAAAAAAAACAACTAGTAGGCCAGGAGCTCCTGTGTTCGTGCAAGCGAAAACAAAATTTGGTGCACAAGAGTGGGCGGTTTACAAACTTCAGTCTGCAGTTGGAAAAAGGCTGTCTAACAGTGAGATTAAGCTGCAGATGCATTCATCATTTCACCCAGAGCAGCAGTGCTGGAAAAACTGGAAAAAAAGATTAAGAAAAAGATTAATGTGTGTCTATGCATATGCATGAAAGACATACAGGTTCAGTGAGGAAGACTTGCAGGTTCTCGCTGAAAGACAGGATGGGATGTTCGGAGATCTTTTTGAGGAAACGGTCCAGGGCTTTCCTCCTGGTCTCGATGAAGTCGTCATTGAAGCGTTCCACCATGCTTTTCATCACAAACTTTTCCGGTAATGGCTGAGCAAAGACCAAAACATAGTACCTTAGTTACAGAACAAAATGATGCTAGAGTGTAATAGGAAACCAAAGAAATACTGGATGGGATAAGAGAAAATCTGAAATTCCAATGAGTGCTTTGGAAAATTGGCAGACCATATTAAGTATGTGTGTGTATGTGTGGTGAATGAGTTGGGTATGGTTGGCTTGGCCCACAGATGTGCTGAGCAGATGATGTGGTGGACAAATACATACGTGGACAATGAGTGTTGGGTGGTTTTCTTCCAGTCTGCTCCTGAGCCACAAAAAGTCCTGGTAGCGTCGGCGTACCTCATACTCACTGGAGTCAAACTCACTCCGTGTGGTCTGGAGAATAAGGAGATGAATACAGAGTCATCATGCAGCTTTTAAGATGGTTGTTTTGAAATGCATTTGTATGAGGCACATAGTCAGTGCTAACTGCATCCGGTGTACTAGTGTTGGTTCGTTGGCGAATGATTCGTTCAAAAGAAAGAGTCGTTTAGGTGAACGAACTGAACTAAGTCACTTATTGAAACGATTTGTTCATCTCACAGTTCAGCTGAGCTCTGCTGCGACTCGAGTGAGACAGCAGCCAGTGGCAGCGGACGGGGAGAAAGTGCTTTGTTCACCCACTGCAGAATCAGACACATATTGACCGAATCACTCACTCAGCGAGGGAGTCTCCTTGTGTCCCAGTTAATGCAGTCAGCATAAGGTGTTTACAGTACACTTAAAGTGAGAATATAAAGACACACAGTCTTGTTCCCTCTTGTTTAACAGACTTTCTCAGTAAACACAAACTTAAATGTTAGGCTGGTCTGTAATGAGAGGACAGTGTACATTACTTAAATATCTTAATTTAACTTCACTCAGGCAATTCAAAAACTAATAGATAGATGTAGTAAAGTTATTGTCTGTTTCAAGTCAGTAGATAATGTTAAAAATTCATAGCATAACTAACACAGGAAATATTTCTGTGATTATTTAATGCAAGATTTAATTATATTTAAGTGCAGCACTCTGATTCCTTTCATAGTTTCTGCTGCATGGCAAAAACATCCTCACACTGCGAGGAAACAGTACGTGAACTATTTAATCAGCTGATTCGTTCAATTACTGAAAGAGTCAGCAGCGCTCGCCACATACCAGTTTATCGACTGAGATTATGACTTGAGTGAATCAGCAGTTTAAACGTGTTAATCTCCAACATTTATCAAGGAAATTTTTAAAATATTATTATTTAACAGAGGAGGCTGGTGTATTTAGCGACAACCCTAACTAAAGCCGACAACAGTGAGCTGAATCACAACCCATTCAGCTCTCAGTTCCTCTCATAGTGAGGAAATATTACGTTAACCAGTTCCTCAGTTAACAAGTGTTCTATCACCTCGTACGTACTGGCAAACTTATATGTGCGGCCTGAGTGAATCAGCGGCTTAAACTGTCAGAATCAGCCTCAGCAAATCCAGAAACAATGCCAATTCATGCCGAACTGTAGGTCACTTTAAAAGAACCAAAACCCCCGAAAAGATGTGTTAATCTCCAATGTTTGTTAAGGAAATTCCTAAAATCTTAATAATTAGTGAGTGTGTCAGTGAATTGAGTGAGTCAGACGTAGTCTGTGCTCCGGACATGCAGGAAGAACTGAATGATTTGGTGAACGAATCTTTTGAACGAATCTTTTAAATGAACAAATTAGACAGATTCAGTACACCTAAAAGAACGGTTGTTCCCATCACTACTGTGCACCCCCAGTCTAAGCAATGAGACGTGGAGGCTCGCTCTCAACTTAAAACAGCAGGGAAGCAAGTAAAGAACACATTAAAGCCCCACATCACAAGAGGCTTAGCTGACAAAAATTAAGGCCTGCTTCAGTGTATGACATCTTAGGAATATAGAGTGTTTTCTGTTTTGGCTCACATGAGCTAACACATGAGACACATGAGCTGTGGGTGTACTCCTTTGGTAAGTTTGTGCCGCTTAGGCAAATATGAATTAAGTACCTGAAGTACTGAAGTCTCAAAATAACACATTTGAACTTACTGATGGAGGGAGATGTGGCTCAAAAGGTCCAAGTGACATGATGCAAAATCATTCACTTTTTGCATGGATGTAACATCAGTTTCCAGTTAGTAAAGGCCAACTTTTGGCTAGATAAAGCACTTTATTAATACACTGCAGACTTCAGCTGATGTCAATTTGCTTAGCTTTGTCTATTTGTCAAAAATAGTTTTTCCTTGTGTCCACACAAGTAGCCATGTTTTTCAATTAAAGTCTCTGAGTTTTTTGGATTACATGTACCTAATTACTATTATGTTACCTTATACAACCACATTTAAAAAAAAAAAAAAAGTTTATAAAATGCTGTTTTCACCCTGTGTCATACACAATGCTTACCTTGGTCAGAACTCTGTACATGATGAAGGTCTCGATGGCAGTGACATGGCTCTCTGGGTTGTCCACAGTGATGAAGAGGTCTTTGGTGTTAGCATCTTGCTGCTGCTCCTCCTCATCCTCCTCCAGCCTGTACTGGTTGACCAAGGAGCTGGGAGAGTTTGGCACAAGGTTTCCATCACCATCTAGATGGGACATTTTCTGCACCGATGACATAACAACAGCGTTAAAGCAACCACACATGCTTCATGATCTGTCTGTTTTATGAACGACATGATTATTCTAAAACTAGTCTAACTAGTTGCTCTGTAAATATTTGCTGTGCATACAGAATACTGAATAGTTAAATGTATTAATATTAAATACCTGTACAGAGACTGTTGGGCCTACCTATCAGTCTGAATGGGTGACTTTTCAATTTATTGTTATGCTTGTATTTATTGCTGATTTGGGGAAGTGAGCAGAAGGAGAGAGAGAGAGTACTTGTAGTTTACAAAAAAATATATAAAATATATTTAGGTTTGGTGGAGCAGCATCCTCGTGGATGCCAGCACAACAGCACAGTTGCTGGGAAAAAAAGTGAAAACATTACACTGCAGTATGTTCACCACTTTGTCTCACCAATAGACACACTTTTCCGACTTTCTGTAAACCACACATCTCTTCCACATCAAAGAAAACACACAATTTTGGCACACAGGCACAGAGGAATTGTTGATCCACTGCGGCCACAATGAGGAAGTTCAGTTTTGTGATACTTTATGATTTTGTATTTATTAAGTTACAAAGTCTTGGCAACAGAAGCCATGCAGCACCTACAGTATGTCTTGTGATCTGTCAAGGCTCTCCACCATGCTTGTGCTGTAGTGGAGACAGGCCTCTGTGGACCCCAGTTTAAAGCACCATGCTGTCCATTGATCAATGTGTCAACATGCAGCTATATTATGGAAGTCTACCTATAGTGGATTTTCAAAGACTGAAAGAATAACAATAGATTAAAGCATGACTAAACCAAAAGATGATTAACAATAGCCCCTAATCCTGATTCCCAAGAGAATAAAAATATAAAAAAAATAAAAGTGTCTAAGTCATCAAGGGGTATTGTACTCTGTCTGCGAATGCAGAGCAGTGCATGCAGACTTTACTTTTTATGATGATCAGGGTATTTTTCACCTATGAGCATCTCGGTTCAGTAGATAGCATTAGCTTGCACGTGCCATTTCTCTATTGATAAACTCAGGCATAGTACTGACATCTAACCAGCACATACTGTCCAACTATATTTGTTCTTCAAATGCAGGAAAAACATTCTTGTTTTCAATAATTTACATGAGTATGAATGTACACAGGGGAATGACAAAAAGGCAACCTTTAAAACTGTGGCATTGAAGGTGTCACATTGACAAAATTGGGTGCACTTAAATTTTGTGCTGGTGCACCAAAATAAAAAAAAGTTAAATACACCAGTGCAATCAATGTAAAAAGATTGAAAGAGTCTGGATCTCTTATGATAAAGTAGAAACTGTTTTTGTTTAGTTTTTTTGTTGTTTTTGTTTTTTTTTTGGAAATATAAAACTTCAAAATGGCTCATTCAGAATTTCACAGCTAAAATTTATATTTTTGAAAAGAGTATAACACCAGTGTTAGCTTCACTTCACTGGCTGCAAATTTGTCTGGCTTCAGCTTATCTCTGAGATTATCTGAGATTGTTCTGACATGTTCACTGAGGTCACTCCGTGCTTGCCAATCCAGCCACAAACAAAAAAATGTGGTGAAGCAGCTTTTTCAAGTTACACCCTAAAGATGGCTACACATAAAAGACAAGCAAACTCTGATAGTTTAAGTTTTTCTTAATGTAGTTAAGGATGGCTTCATACAACTTTCACTTGTCTGATAACAAAATGACCACCCTGAATATCTACCAAAATCAGTCCAATTTGCATTGTTCTCCTTTCATAAGGAAGCAAATAAACAAACACACAACTATGCATAGAGAAGCATTTATATGAAATTTAAAGATTTTGGGTAGTATATTCTTAGGAAAAACAAAGATACCATACCACAATATGCCAATATCCAAAATCTAAGACCATATCTTGTCTCATCATGCCATGATAGAGATGTAATATCAATATATTGCCAAGCCCAATCTTCACATTTGAGATCATTTAGAATTTCAAATACAAAGTGATAGGCCTATCCTGAGGTGATGAAGTATTGACCCACATGGTTAGCACAGTAAAATATATGGCAGTTTGCTCTTGCTGAAAATGGTTGAGCTCACTTCCTGCACCAAGTCCATAAAGGAAATATGCAATTTTACATTGTGACAGACAGGAATCACTGCTGTCTCCATCACTACATTCAATTGTGTTATTTTGTGACTTTGGGGTTAGAAACCCTTCATTCGGATTTATTTAAGGCCTTGTTGAGACTGCAGCCCAAATCGGATTTTTAAGCATATCCAGACTGTATCTATAAGGGCAGCTAACAAAATACATGAGATTTTTCCAAAGCTGATTTAAACCACATATGAAAGTGGTTCGGAATTCAATTCTGATCTGATTTTTACAGATCCGTTTTCGTCTGAGCGTCTCGGTTTTCAAAGCGTCTGCTGTGTCACTCGCAGCATGACTCGAACAACAACAACATAGATCTGGAGAATAGGAAGTTAATTGAAAGTTAAAACAGATCCGATTCCACCAGGCATCGCTGGTCTGCCTGCATCACACGCAGAAGAAGCCTAAACAAGGCCTAAGCAACACAAACTTACAAAATGAGGAAGCAAATGTTAACACCTCTTAACACTAAGATTCACAAACTTAGCCATTCTAAACCTTTACTAAAACAAAAATGAAATACAGTCAGTACACATATTTCATGTTGCTACATTCAAATGTTGCAGTTTATGCAAACAACAGTGTCCTGCAGTCTGTGTGAGCTGCCTGCAGGCCTGTTTCCTGTTAGGAACTGCTGATGTCTGCAGGCTCAAAGCCCTTCATCACAGTCTCCACAACACAAAACAATGATGACAAACACATGACATGACCTTTCCCTGACAGATAATTTGGTTATCATTATGGCTGTACATATGTAGCAGGGAGATCGCACTCTCTCTCTCTTCGAACTATGAACAGTACAGTCTCTTATCCACATGTCAGTCAATGTTTGACATATGCAGAAAAAGACAATTATATTTAAAGACTGACCACAACTTACATCTATTGCATGCATTTGTGACACTCTCATTATTTTAAGAAACAGCACTGGTTAACAATTAGTCTCTTAATTGCTGTCAAAAGATTAGTCAATTAAAAGTGTATTAATTAATTAACCAACAATGTCCATTTCTGTTTGCATGTCATTCCTCCGGACTTCATATACTGTGTGATCAAGTTTTTATGACAGCAGAGGGCGCACATCATCAGACATAAAAACAGCTTGTATAAAATGAAGTCAAAATGCAGGGGAAAGAAACGTTTTGTTCACATGAACAATCACATTGCTTGAATCCAATTTAATTCAGATTACAGACCAGATTTGATGGTTCAAATTCTCTGTTTTAAGATGGAAGATCTGGAGAGAAATATTGCAGTAAATCAGTGGACGAGATTTAGCTCTAGAGGACGACACACCCAAAAGTCTATCTGCGAGGCCTGCTTTTCTCAATCCACACTTGAAAAAAACTCATGCTCACGGAAGGACCAATGACAGAAAAGGGACGAGTCTTTGCCTTTGAATGGCTTTAATCCAGAGTGACAATAACAGACCATAAAACCAGGATATTCAGAAGACGTTTACCTAGGCCAAATTCTTGATTCCAATCATCTACATAAGTATAAATGGACATGGGAAATGGCAAAAAGGCAACCCTTGTGGTGCTGAAGAGGTTTTGACTGAGAACAGTACCTTCTATTTTCTTGGTTGGCAGAGTTGGGGTGTGCCTAATGGCTGCGTCAGGAAGTTATATGTTGCCTGATATGGTATTGTGCCGGTGCAAAAACGAACGATGACATCGAACGCAAGACAGCAGATGAAAATAGAGGACACCTAGCATCTCTTTTTGCTGCTGTAACAAATCCTCAAACATGTGTTTATGAAAACTGTGTGTGGTCTCTTCAGTGTGGGACTATTCGGATTGGTTTACAGAGCTAGATTGGTTAAGATGTCACTTTTTATATCATTATTTAGGGACTATAGTGAACACATCATTGTGGACACAAACACTAAATTAAAGCAAATATACCTTAAACAGAGTAGCCTGAATAGCCAGAGCTCATAAATTAACCATGTACTTTGTAATCTTTTGATTTAGAGAAGACTTCATCAAGGTTCAAATTTAAGGACATTTGAATGACTTTTCAAGACCACCTTCCTTGAATTCAAGGACCAAACGTACTGACACAGCTAAGGTGGGAGGGCAACTTGTAACTTTCATTGATTTGCAGCATGTTCGGCATCTGGCCAAGTGTCTGTCCTTAAGATCTTGGGTGAAGCACTCTTTGTAATTTTCTCTGGTGAGACAAAGATCTTGGAATATGCATTTCCCAGGCATCACATCATTTGCTCTCTCGTGCTTAACATTACTTGCTCATTGTTCTGCATGGAATCTCACGTCAACAGCGGAGAGAGACAGTGTATAGTGGCCACAACACTGCCTAGCCCACACACATAAAGCAATGCAGGGAGCATGAAACAGTAGGTGGCGTCATAACAAGCAAGGGAGACATTTACATAAATATCAACTTATCTTCTTTCTTGCACAAAATACAAGCACTTTTAATGACCCATGTCTACTTAGGGCAATTTTCAAAGACTTTCAAGGGCCATGAACATTTTTCTTCAAATTCACAAACCCTCAAGGACCTACGGGACCTACTGTTTCATCAAGCATGTTTGTATCTTGATAGTAACCCACCAGTCAAAGTAATTGTCTTAGTATTATGTATTAGGTAATTTATTAGTTCATACATTAGGTTCTGATTTGTGGTTAGTTTTGGGTCGATGTGGTTGTTGTTATTATTATTAATATTATTATCCATGTTTGCATACATATACTGTATACACATACACAAAAATGATACCAAACGCCATTTAAATTTGACATAATGACCCTAAAGGAAAGAGAGGTACGGGGAGCTTGTGGCCAGAAGTTCACATAGTGTTGGTGGATGAATGTCTTCCAAACTTTCAACTTTCAGACAGAGATTTCATAATAAAAAGTTGCCACGATTATATGCATTCATGTGAGTCAAGGCCTTGAGTGAAAGATGTCACGGAGTTCGCAAAGGTGTTCTATCCGCAGAATCCACTAAGCACTGCCAATGAATGGAATGCTGGTCACATTAACAGTGGAACGCCTAAAACGTGAGAAATCTGAATGGGGTTTGGTGTTAGCCTTTGGTGATGGGTCCGAAGGTCAGTTCATCAGCTGATCCAGGACTCCTGGTTTCCGTCCTGTGTGTGACCGAATGTGTCGGTGCATTCAGAACACACTAAACCTCACATGTCGACGTTAAAGCAGCCCTAATCCACGTAGAAAGAAAACCATTGAAAGTATCTGAAGCTCGGTTCGAAGCTTTCCCATTGTTTTGGTACTTTTATGTGAATGTTAGTCTGTTTTGTTTGGTTTTGTTTACCTTGCTGAAAACCTCCAGGTCTTCGTCCTCGTCCAGGTCCAGCATGTGTCCTGAGAAGTCCGCGGGGACTGTCTGTCCACTCATGTCACTGTAAAATATATTTTCAATGAAGTGACTTCATAGGAAAGAAGTGAAGGAAGAAGAAACTGCTGCCACTACAACTTCAGAAGAGTGGAAAGAGAACGAGAGCGAGGCTGAACACCACTTCCTGCAAAGTATTTCAAAATAAAATACAGCGCGTGTTTTTGCAACAATTCTTTTTTTTTTTTTTTTTGGACATTTACTTTGATGGTAAACCAGATGTTCTAATTAGGAATTAATCCATAACCTTTCAAATATTAGTTTGGGGTTGGTAAATTATTAAAATCAAACAAATACATTCATAAAGTGAGTTGCTAAAATGCTCGCAAAAGTAGCTAGCATAAAACAAAATATACTAGCTACTTCTTTTTTTTATTATTGTTTTGAATTAATTTGCAAAAACATTATAAGTTCCAGTTACATAACTGAAAAATATTATTTCTATTTTGACTGTTGATATTTATTAAACACTTTTCTATAATGGACTCACGGTTCTGTTTAAAAGGGGCCAAAGCCGACTCCACCTGCTGAGAAGGCTGAGGTCCTTTGGTGTGTGCAGGACTTTGCTCAGGACTTTTTTATGACACAGTGGTTGCATCTGCTTTCCTCTTTGTCGCTGGAGCTGTGGAAGCTCTATATATTTAATATTTGTAATATTTCAATATTTTATTTTATATAGCTCTTTGATGTAAACAACTTTTTTTTTTTAAATTTCTATCCTTATGTTTTTTATTTTTATTACTTCTTTTTTGTATTGTACTTTTTTTTTCTCTAATCATTATCTGTCTTTCTGTCTTTACTCTGCTGCTGCTGTGACAAGAGAATTTCCCCAGTGGGGGATAAATAAAATTCTATTCTATTCTATTCTATTACTGTGCTAACAAAACACCACTGGTTCAAAAGACTGCATTCATGGTTGATTTAACGATTTTTCATTCCAAGAGAAACAACTTCGTTACAATGAGACTTTGGACTGAAATCAAATAATCTTGCTATGATGTATTGTAAAAGAATCTAAAATAAATATGTGACATCATCAAATTCTTCTCTTCTTACATCACTGGTTTTGATTGGTCCACCCTATCTCAGATTTGTGTGGTGCCAGTGCTGCTTTCTAGGATGGTAAACAAATAAAAAAAAAATGTATTGAAATTCTGCATTGCGTCATTATTAATGTTTCATGTTCAAACGTCTGAAGCAACAATTCGTTTATTGTGGCGAATTTTTCCACGTACTTCCGGTGTAGTTGCGAGTGACGTTGCTTTTACGCAGCTGAGATCCAGAGGGCGCAGATGCGGAAGAAGCAAAGCCGAAACGGTTCCTTCGTGATCCAGCTGAAGGAGGCAGAGCAGAGCGACACCACTTTACTTTTCCCTAAGAATCACACTCGTGGAAAACAACAACAGTGAACAAAAATCAACCACAACATCCTATATTAATTCCCTAATCTTTTGGAATAGCAAGCCTCCTGTCCATGACAGTCAGTACTGGATGTATACTAACCAGCCACTTTATTAGGTACACAGAATAAAACTTCAGGAGCATGTTTGGGGTGAAGGGTAAAGACCTCGGAACTCCTTAAGAGGACACTCTGGCCGAGCTCAGTCTGAAACACTGTCCATTGTGTAACAGGTTATAGACTTTAATTTTCTGAACAATGAGGTCCCTGAAATAAATAACCTAATAACAATAAGTAATAGATCAATGTGTGTTTATTCGCTTATTACATATAAATTTCCAAACATTTGTCAGTGTGTCCACTGACGGACATGCAGGTGCCCGTTTGCTTGTGGTTGTAAGACAACTATGTGTTAAATTAGCTTACAATCATATCACAATATTCCATCACGTTAATGACATTCTTGATGGTATTTCACAGATTTTCAAAGTAAAAGTGTTTGTTGTGATATAGAACCATACGCAGTTCACAATGAAATACATATTTATGATCCAAATTTAAATCAAAGATGGACAACTGTAATGAAAATATTAAGCATATGCTCATAGGTTTGACAGGAGACTGATGTGATGTGTACGAGAGAGAGAGAGACACACTTTTTCATAGTACTGTGTAAATGACTGCGCTGCCACACACCTCCATGTGTGCACGTATGTTTATTATTATTATTATTATTATTAATAATAATAATAATATTATTATTAATAATAATAATAATAATTAGCAGTGCCAACTGAAAATGGGCGCCCCCAAATGTCACAGTGTAATTCCATCACTGGTCAGCAGTGATGTAGTCCAAAGCTGTGTAGCTCACCTACTTAAAGGTCTGACATTCTGTGTGTTCTGCTCTGGTCTTCTACTTTGTCTGGTCCATGTTTTCTGACCTCTGGGGTCAGTGAGGCTTTCTGTCTCAGAGAACTGCTACTTCCTGGATATTTCCTCTTTTTCAGACCATTCTCTAGAAAGACTAGACAGTTGTGACCACTACCAACAACCATGGCCATGTTCAAAAATGCATTGAGTTGCTACCATGTGATTGGCTTGTTAGACAAGTGTTAATGAACAGTTGAGCATGTGTACCTAATAAAGTAGCTAGTGAATGTGTGCGTACCATATATAAGAAAATGCCTGGTAAAATTGCAATCACCTGTTGGAATACTTCATTGATCCAATATTTTCTGTCCTTGAGTGCAAGCAAGTATTTTGATATATAGCCTAACTTTAAAACATGTCTTCACCTTAAAATGTAGTAATTTATGTCGTGGGGACTTTTGTCCTGTGTTCACAGATTTAGGTCTCCACAACATAAGGAATACCAGTTACACACACATAGTACATATGCTAGAATCTCACTTAAAAAAGTAAAAAAAGGGGAAATTTTGGAATTGGTGTCATATAATATTATCAGCATAGAGGCTGATTTACTGATGACTGAATGGGAATACAGTATCTCCAAGCTGCTGATGGATTTCCCTATTCATTTAACTGAGATCAACTAAACATGTTAAAGAAATGGTATACTGTGTATTGACTTTAACATACAGCATGTTTATATGAATAAACTGTATCATTTTCTTGGGGCTGTCTTCAGTGAACCGTACCATCTCAGTTTCTGTTCACTGAGGGGGAGGTTTTTGTACGGCGCTTTTTCACTGTGTGAACAGATCCCACGTGCCAGCATCAAATTTACCCAGACAGAAGTGAACTGCAGCATCTTCAGCCTGGACTCCATTGATGGTCAGAGTGAAGTTAGAGTTTGATTCAATGCCTGTAAAACGATCTGAAATCCCTGTTGATCATCTGAAAGCATCAAAAATAAGGTGTGTAGGAGGTTCTCTGTCTCTGCGGTGGTACCAGATCCACAAGTGGCAATTGTCCCAAACAAAAAAAACATTCTGGATGGTTCTACATGTGATGGATGTCACTGTTCTTAGTTTCAGAGGGACAGTTGTTGACAGAAGAGAGGAATTTGATTGTCTGGACTTTACCTGTGAAGCAGCAACAGAGGAGAGTCCAAATAAGGACGGAGGTCAAAGTCATCTTTGCGATGAGGACGATTTTTGAGTCTTCTGTTGTCATGAAGGACAGCTGTCAGCCCCCCAACTCTCAGGACTATAAACTATCCCAGATCACTGTTGCATGGTGCGTCTGATAATAAAAATGTTTTTGCTTCCTAAAACAGTTTAAAAACATTAATATGTCATAAGCTAATTGATCATTTCAAGATGAAAACCCTCAACTCAGAACAAATTGTTTCCTCCTATATCATAGATTGTGAGTAAGGCTTTTCCACATTTATTTTATTCCATTTGTCTGACAGGGACAGTAATCGTTACTGAGATCAGACTCAGGTAACATCTTTATTTAATCAGAAAACCTCCATTACTATTGTGACTTTATTTGTTTAATATAGTCATGCATTATTTACATGCAGTTTTCATTTACACATTATTTTTCCTCGTAACTGTATTATTCCCCACTTTTGTTGTCTTTTTTCTTTCTTGTTACTCATTTAGTAGTATTTGAAAGTTCAAATGAGTTCAATTATCTTGAAATTTGTCCTGAAAAATGTAATGAATAAATAAATAACTAGGTTCCCCTAAAATCACTGTACTCTTTGTAAAAATAATTCAGTGTTACTGTAATTTACTCTGCACACTGCATTCATTGACAGTCCGTGGCTCCACTGGCAAACACACCAAAAGATGTCACTGTTGCACAAGCCATGTATGTGTGTGTGTGTGTGTGTGTGTGTGTGTGTGTGTGTGTGTGTGTGTGCGTGTGTGTCACACTTCAGTGGATCCCTGATAGACTGTGTCCTGGCCAATGATCAGGAGCTGCATCTCCTCCTCCACAGTGCTGCTGCTGCTGCCGCCGCAGCCACCGCCGCTGCTGCCTCCACCTCACAGTCACCGTTTCTTCACAGCAAACGCTCATCGTCAACAAAAGCAAACAAACAAAAAAATAGATATATTTCTTTTAGGAAAAACAATGCTGTTCAAAGTCGAAGGCGCCACAGATTATTTGCTTTGTCTTTTATTCCCTCTAGAAAAGTAAGTGTATTGAGAAGCAATATTTTTTGTTTGTTTTTATGATCCATTCTTTATTACTTTTCTATACCCTGGTATATCATAATATGTGCCAGTAATTGACCTTTTATATGATGGTGCCAGTGCTGACAAATAGACATAGCACTTCCTGTGCTGGTGCCAAAAAATAAAAGAGCAAAAAAAAAAAAAAAGATTTAAAACTATTTTTGCCACTTTCCATTTAGCTACAGTTTTAGTCTATGATACTGTATGTTTGCTGCTTTATCTTTCCATTACACACCCTTTCCTAATAAGAAACAATTTTGGAAACTGCACACTGTATTGCACCAAAGTCCATAGAGAAAATCAACGTTTTTAGCTCACAGTGACACAAGAGCTGCTGGTCTTTTGCTGCCTTGTTCTGTAAGTAAATGTGACTTAGGTTAACTTAAACAAATGATTCCAAACACTGAAGTCACAAAATAACAAATCTCAAGTTATTAATGACGGTAACGGGATAAACAACTCCTGTATTCAATGATGTAAATTTCTTGATTTTCTTTATGGACTTTCGTACAGGGAGTGAGTGGTTTGCAAAGCAACACAAACCTTTTACACTCAGAAAAGGGTGGTTAACAGTGACAGAAAGAGATGAACCTACTGACTTAAGCTGAATAAGCTTAAGCTGGATTTTTATTAGGTGAATTTTATTTGTCTGGTGTCCCCACTGGCATCCAGGCTAGTTCTAGGTACAGTCACATATGAATGTGAATAAACAAAACAAAACAATGCAGATTTTTACAATTAGCAAACCTAAATTGCCTCGAGGAATAGATTGAGAAAATGCATACAAAAAAAGCTTTTCTTGATTGAACCCAATAATGTGATGCTGTGTATGATCAGGGTGTGACATAACCTGTCAAACTGTGCATATACCTTGTAATCAATGATGTTTTACTCTGGCTCACTTGTGTCAATGTGTCATCACGTTGCTCGCTCAAACATCACCAATTATTCCTAATAGACAGAGGATAATCTATACTTATTGATCCATTCTCTCCTACAGTAACAATTACTGCTAGTTTCCACCTGAGTCAGATTGTTCAGTCTACATTCAGTGCATACATACACACACACACACACACACAAAGTGTCACACATAATTATCTATTCAAACACTCCACAGGATAGTTTTCCTGTATTTTTCTCTCTAAATGCACCCTGCCAATGGCATTACAAACAATGCATCGTTCCACTTTTCACATTTTGCAATTCAAAATGATGTGAGCGGAATACTAAAGGGAGCAGAAGGAGGCGCTCCAGCCGGCGGCATTAACATACAGGGAGCCATTATCACACATGGCCTTTGCTGGCAACAGGAAGGCTGCTGAGTGGGTGTGTGCCGTACACACGCTCCAGTCTCAACACCACCTCCTGCATTTGTGTGTCTGTGTTAATTGCTTTCGTGCATGTGTGAGCAAGTGTGTGCGCACATGCAGCAACTCCATCGACACGTACGCACCTCTGTCTCCATAGGTGAAAATGCAAAAATTGTAAAGTTAAATTTGTGCGTGCACACGCGTGCACTGTAGATTCACGATTCAGATGAAATACACGCTTGTATGTGGTGTGTGTCTGTCTGTCTATCTTACGTGTGTGTGTGTCCCCACTTTTCAGATTAGAGGCTTCTGTAATGGTTCTACAAAGGTCAGGGTTTTTCAGTGGCTGGGATATAGCGCTAGGCCGTGTTTAAAAGGTCACCACCACCACACCATCGCATTATCTCCCTGTCATTTCATACCAGTTCGGTCTGTCTGATTGATTTTTTTTTTTCCTCTTTTTAAATAAAGCTTCACCTCCTCCTCCTCCACCAAGCCTCGTTTTGGCTGCTGTTACTTCCACAGTGAAAGCAGGTAGAACGCAGGGAAAGGAGGAGAAAGAGGCGTGGAGGGAAGTGGGGGTTGGCGACAGAGCTCGGTGAGACACGATGGATGGAGACATGTACTTGTCCTGCCTGTGACGGTGAGGATGATGAGCGCTGGTGCTGTACGGGTGGCTGGGTTTTTGTCATGGTTCAATGTGACGCTGCGTGCTCAGTCCCAAGCAGGTGTGGAAATCAAATATCCTGTCGGCCAGTGCTCTGGTTTTAACATGGGAGTGTGAAGAGGAAAGAGAGTGTTTGGGGTTATATGTTACCCTGCACTCAGAGAGGCTTATTAGACAGTTTTTTACACATTAAATATTTTGTTTTCTTCACAAAAGCTATACTTTTTAGATGTTTGGATTATTTATCTGATTCATGATCTTTTGTGTTGCTTTATGTTTGTGCACTTTGGATTGTGGTTCAGTTGTAAAAGTAGACCAATTACTTTGTTCCATTTTCGTAATAATCGCCATTACCGGCTTATAATTGCAGGCTGAATATTGTTTTTTTTTTTTTTTAATCCAAACACATTTTGCTTCTTAGAAACTTTATAGGGCCACATGGTTGATTTAGTGGCTAGTGCTGTTGCCTTTACAACAAGAAGAACCAGGTTCACAACCAGGTCAGAAAAAGGGCCTTGTGTGTGTGTGTGTGGGTTTTCTCTGGGTCCTCCAGTTTCCTCCTACATTCCAAAAAATATGCAGATTTGGGGATTAGGCATGTTGGACAATTGACCATTGAAAAAAATTGTGGTGGACTGGTGCGACTCCACTTTTCACCCTATGTCAACTGAGAGTGAGTGTTTCATGTTACTTTTACCACATTGCAAATACACAGTGCAGGTTGGAGAGACAGATCATGTGTCATTTAAGGAAATATATATTTAAGTTAAGCAATTTTGTGTGCGGTTGTATTGTTAAACTCTTACATTATATCAAAATAAGCAAATCTGCCAAAAGAAAAAAAAAGACTAAATAAAAAATAGGCATCATATATTAGCCATATAAGTCAACCTCTAGGTAACTGGCTTCTTTTCACATGAGTGTGAACATGCCAATTTTGCCATTTTAGACTTTTTACTCCAGCGCCTTATGTGATATGATGTCTACTATGCAAGCAGGGATCATAAATTGTCCAGTTTTAAAAGTGGAGTGAAGCAAAACAAATAAAGGTGTAACCATGGTAACAGTGCCAGGGTTCTCCATGGTGCTTCCTCCTGTTGTGTGTTGCAATTTAGCTGTTTCACGTGCATTTTGTGATGTCGAACATGAGTCGCTGGAGGCAAAAGGAAACAGCAATCTCCTTAACTCACAGTGGGAAGTCAGGTTGCTTTGTCATAAGAAGTGTCCCAAGTCCTGACAAAAATATGTTCCCAGTTTTCGTCCATACTATATCTACTGGATACATCTATACTATACAGACAGCACTTTCCACTGAGTGGAACAGTCTATTTGGTACATATGTTTCTGCATTTCCATTAGGAATAGTACCAAAATAACCAGCCCCAACTGTTCCTTTCTTTAGTACCCTTCCCATGGAGTACCAAAGTAAAATGGTATGGTCAGGGTGGAGCTAAACTGGCTCCACCAACTACAGTCAACTGATTGGGTGACAGAAAAAGGCAAACGCTTGTATGACATGCGAACAAAATTTTTATCCAAATCGGTACTTTACTTTTTCAGTTACATTACTTTACTGCTCACAAATATAATGTCCGTGACAGAGTTGACAACTAGAGGTTAACTAAACCTCCTAATCTGAGGCTAACATCGCCTGAATACCGGAATAACTAACAAGGTGCTCTGTGAGACAAGCCTCTCAGTCACTCACACCACACTTCAAGAGGTGGGGAGAAAGGTGATGAAGAGACAGTTTTGGTGTTTATAAAAAGGGGAGGAGTCTGGGACAACAAGTGTTGATGAAATGGCATAGTGACACAAACATGGATTAAGAAAGTCTGTGGCAAAATTTGAATGCAGTAGCCGGTGTCTGACCAGAGAAGGAGTAGGTACGCCAAGTTTCGTCACAACAGTAAACGTTCAGTACTTTAAATGTGTAGATTTGGATCAACAAATAATTTGATACCCATATAATCTGGGTTTCGCCAGAAAAAAATAGTGTTGATGTTTATCATGTTCTTGACAGAACAGCAGGCTAACTGTAGCTTTTAAGTCTCGTGTGCACCATAGGATTTTCATCCCCACAATCCAATCACCAAAGAGTTTTCCCAAGTTGAGGTTGATCACCTGATCATGAACATGTGATCATTAGTCAGCAGCTGCTAAGGGTGAGAGAGTCACTATCTATATTGGTCCAATACTGCTTAAAATGATTCTCAGTAATCGGAAAAAAGACAAAGTAAAATCCAATATGATTCAAAAACCCATAATAACACATTAATATTTCACTGAGTTCAGACAGTAAATACATATTTTTTTCCATACAGTAAGAACATTGTGTTTTTTAACTTGCTAAATGTGAAATGAATCAACACAAAGGTGTTTTTACCAGCTTAGTTGTTTAGAAGATATAAAATGACTATATCAGACTGATCAGTGTCATTGATGCTCATGGTTGTGATACTGGTATCGGTCATGAAAAAATTGTAAAGAGCCATCCCTAGACTCTACAATGACAAAAGCCAACCCAGCCAATCAGAGACCAGGACAGAGTGAAGGAACATAATATACTGTGTTCCATTTGTAGTGGGAAATATGAATTCCCGTGGTCACAGGCATTCCTGAAGAGGGTATGCCCCTGCCTTCAGATTTCCTACTCTGAAACTGAACTTGGGGCTGATGTTACTCCCAGTTTGGGCTTTTGGTGTAACTAGAACGCAGCATAACATTGATTCACCTGACAAAAGAAGATGGATAAGAAAAATCACATGACAGCTTGTCTTGTAGTGTCAAATGCACAACTGTGACAACCATTTACGTCGTGTGAACCTGGCTATAGTATGAACATTTCAAGGGAGAAGGAAAATGGATAGCTGCAGCCAGCCCACACTCACACACAAAGTGGAATAAAGACAAACAGATAAAAAAAGAAACACCAAACAGAGCGGTAGACAGTAGAAAATGCAGAAAAAAAGGGAATTAGTCAACCTGTAATACAGTCTTTCAGGATCATACAGTGTGTTGTCTCTGTTCATTCCTGCAAACCACAAATACATGTGAGCTCAAGGTTCTGAACCAAAATCACATTAATTATTTACATACTGTATCTTCAGACGGGATGCAAGAGTCAATGACCCTGTGCTGCCTTCACCAGTAAGTTCAAACCTTTCATTTCCATGTTATTTCAGTATTTAGACCTCTTCATTCACTTTTTCTCAGGGACACATATTGGCAAACAAACAGGAATAAACCAACAGCTTCGATGTCCCAGTAAGCCAAAAACACTGATTCTTAAAATCACTTTGTGCAAAAGAGTGAGCAGTTTCACAGTGATTAACAGTGAGGTAAAGCAGAGAACATTTTTTAAGATGCCTAAAACAGGCATGCATTTTATCAGGGTGAGCCTTTTGTCAAGTGGCTAAAATTGCTATTTTATTACTAGTACCATCCCTAATGGAAAAGCAAAAAATGAGTTGAGCCAAGCTGAGTCCTGCTAGAACTCTAAAGTGAAAAGAATCATATGTCTCAGTATGCCACATAAACTTCAACTGTCCCTTTTTTAGTGAATCAGAATTAAATTTATCTAAGTATTTGAGCTTTTTAACATCACAGACGTTCAGCTTTTATACATTAACACATTGCCTGTACCTGTCACTTTTGACAGCGGAACATGTGAGTGGTGAACTGTGTCTTGGTGCTGAATCAGACTCTCCATATTCTCCATATACTCACAAGATAACTGGCACAGTGTCAGGATCCATGCACAGCCACCAGCTGCATAATAATCAGATCAGTCAATCCTCATGTCTCTTCCAACCGCGGCTTACATAGATCACTGTTCTTAAAGTGCTTTTACCCATTGTCACAGCCATGAGGCTGCACAGGCCTGAGCGGCTTCACTCTAAGACACGAGGGGCCAAAAAAATCTAAGCAAATGGAAAACATTCACTGTGACTGTTTGCCCTTCCCTGCAAACAAATGACTAAAGTAGAAACGCATTACTGACAATTATGGCACAACTCTCCCGCTTGTCAGTTTCCAACATTGTGTTTTTTTGTTTCCATCCATCCATCCATCCATCCATCCTATCTGTCTAATGTTGAATGAATTGCTCATGTTCAGGAAACTGCTTCTAACAGAGGCAGGCAGCTCCAAACATGTTCCAATTAAAGAGAGAGACAGACAGAGTGAAAGATTAAATGGGGGAAGTTGGCCACCTGGATGAATGTAGGGACTGCACAATTAAAAATCAATTTACCATCAAAAAGCTTTGCCTTCTAATTAGGCCCGCCTGCAGGCCAGAAGGGCTTTTCTGCTGAAGAGGACAGGTTTTTGTTCTTTCCTTTCCTTTTTTTTTTTTTTTTTGCACAATGTTTCTTATTTGTGCCAATGTTTTTCCTGCCTAACTGTGTCATTGTTTTTTTTCATTGTCTGCTTACATGCCCACATAATAATAAAACAGCGGGAAACAGAGCATTATTTAGCACAATAGGCCTAAATGTATCTGCCACAGTGGAGAGACGTGTGTTTTGATTCTGTGCAGGTGTGCAGTGTTTGGAACACTCGTTATTCTGATGCACTGACAACATTCCAGTGTCTTTCACAGAGTGAAACTCCGAGCACATGTAGCAGCAAATATGAAAATGTCGCAGCCAGGAAAACAAAAACAATCACTTGTGTAGAATTCCAGCAGTCACATTCTGAGGGTTTTCTCTTTGTTTGGCAGCCATTTTGGTGAAGCTGTAGCAGCCATAGAAGGTCACTCTGTGATTCATTTAAACATTTCTATTCTAGTCTAGTCTAGTCTAGTCATTTCTATTCTTGTCATATTAAAAGGATAGTTCTGTTTTTTTTAATAGCTGTTGTACTTTTGTAGAACCTGAGACATGGAAAAACAGATTCTGGCCACTGAACAAAAGGGTAAACTTATTAAATGGGCACTCACTTGGGTTTACAGTATAAGAACATTTTTTGTCACTTTTTCTCACTACCAGACAAATTTTCCAGACTGGAAATTGACTTGTGTTTCATTATGTAACCCACTTACTCTCAGCACCAAACTCCATTGAGAAAATAAACAATTTTACATTCTGGCACACAGGAGCCGTTGTTCCACTGCTCTCTCTATCAGTAAGTCCAAAAGAGTTATTTTGTCGCTCTGGTATTTGGAATGCTTTTTTTTAGATGTACTACTGCACGTCTGTCCGTCCTGGAAGAGGGATCCCTCCTCTGTGGCTCTTCCTGAGTTTGTTGTGGAAATTTTGTGTGAGAAATAAAGAGTTTTGAGAGTCCAGTTGTCTTTTATGTTTTCTTCTGCAGAAGGAACAGGTTGATCTGCAAAGGAGTTCAAAATGGCGGAGTGAGACACAGCTTGTTATAGGTAAAAAAAAATGTTACACAGGAGGAGCCTGTATGTCCATAAAAGGCCGAGGCATTTAAGACAAAATGAATCAAATGGAGGATAGAAAGATGATAGTGCGGGAGGTAAGCATTACGCATCCCTTCAGAGAAAGTGGAGACCAGCACTGCTTACTGTGCAGTCAGAGTCACCTCCTCAGTAGAAGCTATATTGAAGCAGATATTTGTGAAAAACATGGTTGATATTATGGAATTATGTTATTCCATATTATGTTGTTTTTTTTTAGGATAATTTTTAAGTTTTTAAGGATAGAGGGTGTCACTTGCTGTACAGACTGTAAAGCCCTTCGAGGCAAATTGTGTTTGTGATGTTGGGGTTGTATAAATAAAATTGACTTGACTTAATTTGCACAAACTTACCAAGCAAGGTAGCAACAGCATAGCTGCTCTTATGTCCCAACGAGCTAAAACACCAATTTTCTCTATGGAGGTTAGTGAGCATTTTTGCAAATTTCAGTTTCCAGTTTAAATAAATAAATAAATATGAATTAATTATTATTATGGCTGGATCTTTGGCCATTGGTGGAAATTTAGCAAGCTTTCTCATGCAGCTCAGAGATGCACTGCAGATATAAAGCTCAAGTAAAGTTGTAAAAAATAATCTGCAAATTTATTTGGTGACCCTAAAAAAAAACAAAAAAACTGTGGGCTGTAGAGGCTAACTTTGTTTGGACATATAATAACCAATTATCACCTACGGACTACCCATCACCCTTCATATGTAGATGTCAATCACCATTCTACACAGTTGCTACTGGCAAGTGGTAGCAAGTCTGGGTCAGTGTCTACATTTGCTTATTCAACGGTTGTAAGACTCTACCACAGTGTTTTTATGAGGGAGGAAAAAAGGATAATGCTCCATCCATATCTACACAGCAGATTTTATATTATGTTTCTGCAACAGACAGTATGTCTGTATTACAAGACAGTTCTCCACTTCAAGAAAACTAACTCCAGCACATATAAGGCACTTTTCCACTATACACTCTGACAGTTCTATACTGGACTCTTCTTGATTTTTTTTTTTTTTTGCTGGTACCTGGTGCTTTTTTTTAGTACCTGCTCTGTCGAGGTTCCAAGTGACCTGAGCTGATACTAAGCGTGACGTCAAACAGACTTCAGAGTCATGAGCGTGATGTCCGGCAGAGGAATCAAACCAAACAATGCCGAACTGTAGATCAGATATAAAAATCCGACTGAAAAATCCTGAAAACATGCGTTATTCGCCAACATTTAGCAGGAAAATATTTAAAATCTCAATATATAACAGAGGAGTCTGGTGTATTTAGCAACAGCACAGCTGACAGATAGAGACTGTGAGCCCAATCACAACCTGTCCAGCTGTATTTCAGTTCAGTGATTCTAATGATTTAGTTCACTGAAAAGAACTGCTTAGCTCGTCATTAGTTTGTGTTTATGTCGCGTATGAGACGAGGTCACAGCAGTTTATGACGACCCCGTCCACATTGAGGAGGTACTATAGGAATGGAAAACATCGGGCCTAATACCAAATCGAGTAGAGTAGAGCTGAGCCATGCTAGAACTGTATAGTGAGGTGCCACTTGTGTGATTAATGTGGGGTCCACAGCATGTTGAGCTTTTTTAGGTGCATCAGTGAATCTTGGAAACTCATTACTTCAGTAAATCCATGCTCAGTCCACAAAGCAAAACACTTCCACCCTGTGGTAATAGATGCACAACTTATGAGGTTGTCACCAGGTCACTGAAGAAGTATGGAAATACACAAAAATCTGTTCTATGATTAATCAGTTTTTTATTTTCATATTTTTCTTGGAGCATCATATCACTTTTTTAATTATTTCTGATGTTTTGGGGAGTTGGGTGTTCGATCATTATTGCGCTGGCCTTCATAATGTAACTGTTTTTATACACATACATGTACATTTCTAATTCATTTATGATATACTGTATATGAGGATGATTGTGGTCAGATTAGATGGTAAATTGGTGGCATGTGGTGCTTTGTGGCACACTGGCATTGTGGTCTGTGTGAACAACTGATTAACATGGGCACTGAGCGGCAGCAGGTGCTATAGTGTCTAAGTAATAGGTGCTACAGACAGACCTTTTGATTACCTGCACTGACTCTGCACACTGCCTGTGCACACTGCGGTGTCTGACCATAATCACAACATCACCTGTGTGTAATTCAGATAGATGTGAACATGGAATAACCACGGCACATTTCTCTTTGTTTCCAAAGAGAGGATAAATGAATGACTCCATGACCTTCCCTGCAGCAGGTTTAGCTCTATGATGATGAAGCTCTAGAACAGCACAGTCACCCGCCTGTTCTTTATTCCATCTTTTGAACTAGACTACGGGATGCTTATTAATCAATGTGTGGTTGGATTTTTTTCATTACTGTTCAGTGATACACAGAGCAATGAGTACAGTCGTCTATGTTTTCTGTTTCCAGTGTACTTCTGCTCAGCCCACCACACTGACTGTGAGAAACAATCCATGAAGAAGCAGCCTATATTTGTGAGCGGCCAGTTTAGCCACCCACTTATGTTGGAGCGCAACAGGGGCACTGAATAGATTTTACACAAACTGATATAATTTGCCTACTGTTGCTATTAATTAGGACAGTTTAATGATGATATTTGTTAGGATGAACACTTTGTTCCTTTATATGTGGATGTTTTACTCCTAAAGTTTTGTCAGTTCTGCGGGAACAACTCTTGATCCCTGAATTGTTTTAACGGAATAGGATTTTGTTCCTTTGTTTTACAGTTGTATGAAGCACTCACACATTTTCCCGATGATGAAAACATGACTTCCAGCAAGGAGGGAAAAATATTTTAGCCACAAAAGGCTCACCTAATAAAATATGTACTTGCTTAAGTCTACGACATCTGAAGAGTTTGTGACCAGCATTGTTTTACACTTTTCAAGTGGGAACTGAAGTTTGTTACACTTTGTAAACCACTCGATCCCTGCACAAAAATATATTGATGTTAATTATTTTAGATGGATCAACGATTCTGTGTGCCATGAAGTTGTTGATCCAACATTCAAGGTTGTACATTCAAAAGTTGAAACCGACTTAAAAAATAAAACCCATGGAGTATCACCTTAACTCTTACTGTATGGATGCACACACACATCAAAAAACACTTTTTAGAGGATACATTCATCAGCTTTTAGCATGACTTTTCATTTTCTGTAGCTGACTGTGCCTCACGAGGTAGAGCAGGTCAAACTCATTTGCACATACAGTGCAAATTGATCTCAAGTGGGCCAGACAGTATAATAACAGCATAATAACCTATAAACAACAAGAAATCTAAATGTTTCCCTTGGATTTACATTTAATGAAGTATCTTTTTACAAAACATATTATGAACAACCCGAAATTTCGTAAGAAAAATAATTGTAATATTATACCTAAGTTTTCTATTTACATGTGTGCATTACAACATTACAGCTCACAGTGGATCTACAAAGGCACTCAACAATTTATCACAGGTATCTGGAACTGAACAAAATATAGTAGTTCCTATACTGATTAGACTCTAACCATTATGTGAAACTTACACAACTTCATTATATTGGCTGGATTGGACCCTCTGACGGGCCGTTCTGGCCCACGGGCCGCATGTTTGACACCCTTGGTCTAGACTGTTCGTGCTGAAGCAGACACTTCAGGACCCACTATAGCTGTACTGCACGGAGATGCATGTTAATGGCACGAACACTGGGCTATAGTTATGGGGAAATACAATCACCACATCTGTGCACATGCAGAGAGACGTCGGTGAGTGAATCACTCATGAATCTAATTTGAAATGTTTGTGGGTTCGGAGGTGGGGCTGGACAGATGATGCAAACCACATACTGCCGTTTTATTTTCTTTTTTCCCACTTGCACTCCCACTTGGGCATGTATGGTAGGATATTTTTGACGATTGCTTTCTTCTTGTATTTATGTGTGTGAAATAAATAAAATAAGATAAAAAATTAAAATATATCACGATAACAGTATTTGTTACATTATTATTATAATACAGCATATTACATATATCATTACAACAAAATGCTTCATAAAACTCTTTAAAATAGGATACAGTTGGAGCATCTCAAGCCCAGTTTAAGCCCTTATTAATTTATTTGTTCTGTATCCTGTAATACAATGTAAATGTCTTCTTTTGTGTCAAAGAAAACTATATTAGCTATAATTTCTATATCCAGTCATTTTATACTAACTCTAACATTTGTATACAACAGTTTATAACAGTTTACAACAGAGTATGTTAAAACTATCACTAATCAATGACGCTGATCACCTGAAGTCATCCCCTGTAGAATTGACTGTTCACAAGCTGCAGTGACAGATGTAAAAAAAAGAAAGACACGATAGAAGGAAGAGCTCCATAATGTAAAAGAAATATGAAAGAATGTTTTTCTCAAATTTTTCTCTCTTCTTGTGGCACTATTTAGAACACTTTATGGTCTGTGAATGCACTTGATGTGTTCTTAAGGGTCATTCTGATGCTGAGCAGCAGACAAGTGTGTCTGCAGAGACGACAGATGAAGGTGAAGCGTCTCCTCCCCGTTGGTGCTGCTGGGCAGGAATGTGCTGCTAACCCACAGAGAAGCTCAAAAATAAGAATATTGTGAAAAGGTTTCATAGCTTACATCCATTATACTTTGCGCGCAACAATGAGAATTTAATACGTTCTAGCCGCATTTTGCATAAAGTAACACATTGAGACCTTTTATTTTTAATAGTTTAGTGTTCAGCAAAGAAGCTCTCAGCTCTCATCTCAATACAAACTTGAATTAATTTGTTTTCATAAATTTCGACATGGGCTGGGGCTGTCATAGCACGGCTGCAAAAAACTGCCACAACGTCGTTTTATGCAGGACACAAACACACAAACTGGTGACGAGCAAAGCAGTTCTTATCGGTGAACTGAATCATTAGAATCAGTTCAGTAAAACAATTAGTTCAGTACTTCCTGCATGACCGGTGCACAGACTCCGTCTCACACAATCACTGAAATGAAATACTGCACGGCTGAATTGTGATTCAGCTCACGATTTGCCCACTTTCAGCAGTGCTAGTGCTAAATATACTAGTTTGGTATATTTAGTGACAGAAATATTAAGAAATATCCTTGATAAATGTTGCCGATTGTCCTCAAGATTTTAAGTATTGATTTTTAACTGATCTACCGTTCAGCATTGTGCTGTTTGGGTCTTGTGTCGGACGTCACGCTCGTGACTCTTCCACTGATGACACTCTCTGACCAATCAGTGGCCGGCAGTCTGTCCATGTCACATTTTCGTATCGGCTCAGCCCACTTGGAACCTTGACAGAGCAGGTACTAAAAAAGTACCAGGTACCAGATTCTATCACTGATGGAAAAGCCCAAATAAAGGAAAAAAAAAAAGAAAGAAAAACGACTAAAACAGAGTCATCAAAGAAATATGATGTTGACATGTTTCAAAGGTGAAGCCGGAAGGAGGACAGAAGTAGCAGTTAACCACTGGATTTGGATTTGGACTCTGCTGGTTGAATGTAAGTCTATGGAAAAATGACCCTCCATACTAATTTTCCTCAGGAGCTCTTCCTCAACAGAGCACGATGTCAGTTTTGTAAATTACGTTCTCATTCAGCGGAAACGCATGAGTGGACACCAGTGTGATTGACAGCTGGTATCATCCCATATGAGGCCGGTTGCGGGTGCTGAATCTCAACATGGTGCTGTTCAAACTCAATCTCAAGGCGTTGCAATCGGAGTTTGTTTTCTTTGGTTATATATACAACATGGAGAGAAATGAAAGAAATCGAGGGATGTACCGAGGGCTGAGTGGTTAGGGCATGTACTGTACTACATGTGAAATAATCCCAACAGTCCAATTCAAACTCACTGGTTTGACTCTCAGGTGGACGGACCTTTTACTGTGTGGCTCTCTCCTACTTTCTCAATCGGTTTCCTGTCATATATCAATGACTCTATCCAAATAAAGGAAAATAGCCAAAAAATATATATACTGTATAAACTGTATGTATGAAGTCTATTACATAAACACTGATCTCACACATCTACTCTGCCATCGAGAACAGATCTTATAATGATGATAAAATGAATTAAATAAATACAAAAATAGAAATCTAGTATGCTCTGCAGAACAAGGAGGGGAATAATTGTGGGTGAAAAAAGACTATGTGATGTAACAGGAAGGGGAAAAGTAAAATTATGCAAATGGATGAACTGTTTTTTTTTTTTTCACCTCAGCAGGAAGTGAAGGGGGGTGAGAGGTGATAAATTAGTCACACGTGGGAGCTGAAAAAAAAGGAGAGGGGGAAGAGAATAGAGAGATTGGAAAAAAGAGGAAATAATCAAAAGGTTCCTTAAGTTTTTCTTTTTTTTACCAACTACAAATAAAACTTCAATGTTAACTGACTAAGTTGTGGCAACCTGGATTTTATGTTTATAGTTCTGTGTGGAACCAAGACTGGAGTAGGAAAAACCTCTCAGTGATGATATTGGATGACATTCAAACAGCAGATAAGTTCAAATTTTCCCATGCTCTGCTAACTTCTGACTTTAAGATAAACTTTCAAGTTGATCAGATTTAATTATTGTTTAAATAAAAGCAAAACTGACTGCCTTAATTTTGTTTTTTGGTGTTTTCATGTTGGGCCACCCGTTTGGTGTAGGGGTTTGCACTTTTACCTGTGAAGAAGACTGGAGTTTGCAACCAAGTCAGAACCTGTTCTTCCCTTGTGTGCGTGGGTTTTCTCTAGATCCAAAAACATGCAGATTTGGGGATCTGAGCACTTTAAATTGTGAGAGAGGACGGTTGTTTGTGTATATGTCCAATCCGATCCAATCCAACTTTACTTATAAAGCACTTTGTTTCAGCTGTTGTTGTTTTTAAAGTGCTGTGCATAAGAGATAAATAAACTACTGAAAATACTACCTTAAAGAATTAAAAAAAACAAAAAACAAACAAGATAGACAAAACAGTAAAACACTGTAGAGTATACATACTGTATATACACACATATACAGCACATCTGTGCAGCAAGTGAAATGGACTATATACACATACATATGCATACACGTGGCTCTGTGGTGGACTGGTGACCTGTCCAGTGTGTAACCCGCCTTTCGCCCTATGTCACCTGGGATTAGGCATCATCTGGGATTAGGCACCAGCGCCCCTCATGACCCTCACGTGAAGGATAAAGTGGTAGAAGATGAAACTCTGACCAGCTTGGTACTGTAACAATAAAATATCCTTGTGTAGGATCAATGAATTTAATCTAATCTCTTATCTAATCTAATCCAAGTCATGCTAAAAAAGTATTGAATGCATAAATTAGCATGAGATATTTCTTTTCTTTTTGGTGCTATGGGCCATAATAAAATGAAAAAAAAAAAAAAATCTTGAAATTTTATGTGTATTAGAATTTCACCTTGTTTCTGGCAGGCAGCATAGTTATCTGAGTTATTTGCACTTGTCTTCTAGAGATTTCTTTTTTTTTTTTTTTTTCGAAATATCAGAATTTCAGTTATTCATCAGCATCATTTGAAAGTCAATAGACAAAGACATAGAGAAGTGCTGTGCATGAATCACTTAAACCAGAACTCAGGAATGAAAGAATGATACAAATGCAAATATAACAAATAAAATACATAAACAGACAAGTAATAATGGCAAAAAAGAGTATATTGATGAGGCCAAGTGGACTAAAATAAAAGAATAGATAAATGAAGAAAGGGAAATAAAAACTTCAGATAAATTCAGTTCAGTTGAAAGCCACGTTTAAAGGCTAAGTCTTAAAGTTTGGGTTTGTTTTTTTTTTTTAAATATTGTCTGCTGCCCCTCAGGTGCTTGTAGAATAGAACTGTAATAGTGAAAAGAGGCTACACCATAGGTTTTCGTCCTGATGTTGGGGATGATCAGAAGGCTCTTACCTGGGAAACTAAAGGATGGAAGACTGTTCAGAGCTTAACATAACAGTAATAAAAGTATGTATTAATGTTTCACTATTTGCTTATTATGCCAGAAGCATTATGACCCTGTTCAGTCTGTTCAGTCAGACACCACAGGACACAAGGCCACTGTCCTGAGCATGAACGCGGTCCACAGCTGATGTCATCTGACCGGTAAACTGCGCTTTTATTACACTAATCATTGCTCGTGTTACTTCAGTGTGACGAGAGGAAGCCAGATCAAATCTCATGTGGTCACACTGATCACATTAATGTACATTAAAATGATAGCAAATTAAGAAGTTATTCATCAATAACACCAAAATTGATACACATTCTGCTTTTATTTCTTCTTAAAATTTGATTTATATTAAGTTTAGGGAAGTTTTTCACATCTCCATTTTGAGTAAGTCTAAAATTTAGACAGCTGATGATATAAAATATTGAAAAGATGGAAGGAAAATAGGGTCAGAAGTATTGTGGCTGTATGAATACATTAAAAGATTTGAATGCATCGGCACAAAAAGACATTTTATATTTTTGAATCGGGAAAGTTGCTGTTCATGTGGTGGCCATTTTGTTGAAAGTTCATGTTCGCTTCCTTTGTGTAAAGATAAGCACTGTCAGACTGACTGGAAATCTTTTATTCTTGTTATTATTATTATTATTATTATTATGCTGAATTGATGTCATTAATATTATTAGAAAAATTGCTAATTGCCTCTCGCTGGCACATCAATAGTCAATAAAGGTGGAATATCTAAAGACACCTGACAACACCTGCCTGATGTGTTGCAGATTTCAATCTCCAGCAGGTTGGAAATTCAAAGTCTTCAACAACTCACACCAACAAGGACAGGGTGACAGGGCTAAAACTTTCTTCTTCATCATGGCAGGCTACGGTATATACTAAGAGTTCCAGTGCTGCCTTCCACAGTTTGGTTATTTAACAGAGATTGAAGTTGCCCTTCATTCTCATCTTTATTCTCTCCCCGTTCCTTTATCTTGGAGAGGAATACAAGGGTGGGGTGAAACGTTCATTGTCATGCCAGAATAATGAAACCTGGCATGCGTTAGTCAACCTTTCATGAAAGAACTACATTGTTTCCTTCCAGATAAACCCACATTTTAAAGCTAATAGAGGACTTTGAACATTAGTACTAGCGACATTTTGTGAACATGAACCAAATAAAAAAAGACGTCTGCCCACAAGGACATTCATGCCGACATGGTTACTACATTAGAGGATGATGCTCTACTGTGCAATCGTGAGCAGGTGAATTCAGCAGTGATAGTGGGAGCCTTGAAGGTGAGCCAAGGTCTGGACGTCCTGCCAAAGCCACCACCAAATAAAACTTTGATGGTGTTCACCACATGGTAATGGATGACAGATGTTTGACTGATCAGATATTGGATGATGTAAGCAGCTCCTATGAAGGACTACAACAGGCTGGCTGTGTCACAAGAGAAATTGATCCAGCTGGAGGTCTTGAATGTTTCCTAATCCAGGATGAGTGTTGGGTCGACCACTTTGAGCCAGAGACAAAAAGGCAGTCCATGCAGTGGACATATCTGCTGTAAAGGACTTTCTTGACTATCAGGATGAGAGCGTCTTAGAATCTGTGAGCCATATGATGTCAAATTTACCTTTAGGGAAACTTCAGGCTGACCTGAACCAATTCTAACTTTAAGCTTTACAAAAGAGGATAATGTTGAGCCTGATCTGAAGCACCTGACGCACAGAGACAGGGGATTAATACAATAATTTAACATGAGGATTAGCAGTCTATCTGCATGTTCCACAGTGAAACTCTCCCTATCATCCATCCCTCCATTCTATCCATCCTGATCTACCAGTGTATCCCTTCTACCTTCTCCAGCTGCCTTCATCTCACTCTTCTGCTTTGCCTGTCTTTTCAGTTGAGCTCAAATTTGTGTTTACCTCAGTAATTGGTGTCAAAAATATAAAGAAAATGTGTTCCAGTCTTTTGTGTTCTATTTTTAAAGACTCTAATTTTTCTCTTCCAGTCATCTTGACCTTTTTCTTTCATTTTCACTCATTTTCTACCGCTTTATCCTCCACTGAGGGTCACAGGGGGCGCTGGTGCCTAGCTTCACCTGACATAGGGTGAGGGGCGGGGTACACCCTGGACAGGTCGCCGTCCATCACAGGGCCTTTTTCTTTCATTTATTATACATTCATTTCTGCCAATCATTCATCCATTAGTTCTTTCTGTTCCTATTCTGTTATTCTCCATTTTCAGTTCTTATTGTATGAGTTTCTACCTGCTTGAAACTATAATATTCAAACATTATTTGAGTCATTCAAGGTCGTCCAGTAATATAAAATGCAAAATTATGTTTTTTTTTTAAAAAAATGGAAGAATGAACATTTGCAAGTGACTGACCTTTAAGACTCATTGAAGCTTGATTTGATGTTTTAGTAAATAAATCACCAACTTCACTATTGTGATTCATTTTATACAAAATACCATTAAAATATATTGCATATTCTATCATTGACTATGACTCTTCACCATTTTATCCTTTTCCAGTCAGTCCAGGAATTTGTGATGTTTAAATGTCGCGATTACAGCAATTAATGAAATTTTAACCAATTATAACATTTTCTGCAATCTTGACCAATCATCAGAATTCGTCATCATTCATCACTGATCATTCTTTCTGAAAATGGTGGGTCAGGACTGAAAAGGTCGGTATGGGGACATCGGGTATGTTATGTCTAGCTCTGCAGACATTACTGAGCCACAAGACTCTTTTCAACAGTAGCCACATGCAGACTGCCAGAAAGGGGGCGGGACTACAAGTGGACATCAGTATAAGCAGGGGGCGGGACTTCAAGTTATTCAAATCACATATAACTGCGTGAGAAGTCAACAAAATATAAGCTTGTAAGAGTTATGTTAGGGTTAGGTCATGGTTGCTCAAACTGCAAGAGAGGTGGCAGAACTGCAACTATAAGCACGGAAACTTCAAGTTGTCCGATCACTTCTAGCTCCACCCACTTAAAGTTAAGCACTCTGTACAAAAGTCCCCTCTTGGGATTTTACTGCGAGGCTAAGCCTCCACTTCTCAACAAAAGTCCAGCTTGTGTCGCCACAATATCTTCTACCACCAACAGGGAGCTACAGTAGTGGATCAGACACTGCACACATTTTTCTGTTATGATTCAAACAAAACAAGCAGTTGGGTTTTAATGTAAACTACACACATGAAGTGAGACAAGCACAGCTTTCGGCTGTGACGGACTGCTGTGAGTGAGTGACTCTCTCTCACACACACAGGCTGCATGACACAGTCAGATCTATGATAATCCTGCTCACCATCGGCATTACAACGCTCATACTTTTATCATGACAATAACATTTTTTTCTCCCCCCCCCTCCCCTAGTTTGTGCTCTTCCTCTCTCTCTCTGTTCTTATTTCACAGGTATCCCTGATTCCAGAGCTTCAATATTATAACTATAACATTACCATATATTATATAGCTACTCATTATTGCTAAGGTTAATTATCCTCATCCACCCTTCACCAACGGCGTGTCCTCTTCTGTCCTCACATGAGGAGCAGGAACCAACCCCAGATGGTGACAGCACATGTCACACCCTGAACGAGATGATGATGATAATTGTTATTAATGTTACTGATTCATCCTGGTCTCTGTAATCTTATCTTCTCTCTCTGTAATATTTAATTTTTTGTTTGTAACCTGTAACTGCTGAACTTGTCTCTGTATATGTGACACCTACTGCATATCCTGACAGACAGATCCCTCCTCTGTGGCTCTTCCTGAGGTTTCTCCCATTTTGTTCCCTGTAAAAGGGTTTTTGTGGAGTTTTTCCTCACTCGATGTGAGGGTCTAAGGGTAGAGGGTGTCACTTGCTGTACAGACTGTAAAGCCCTTTGAGGCAAATTGTTTGTGATGCTGGGCTATATAAATAAAATTGACTCGACTTGACTTGACTTGACATGTAGATATACTGCTCAGGCAGGACAGACCTGTTGTTATCCTTATATCTTATATGAAAAAATTTTTTTTTGCAATTCATTCATATTTATTGCAAGAATGCATTAATAACTGTCACAACAATTACAAAGCATGCTAAATCTGCACACAGGAGTCGCACTTCTAACCTAACCTAACCTCTGTGGACTTAGCTGCACAACTGGAGTATTGGTAGTAAGAAAATGCAGAGGCTGAGAGCAGCCAAGGTCGCTACTATATTTAAGTCTGTTATCTTGAGATCATAGAATAATCTTGTGATTATCTATTATCTTTAAGCTATATAATCTATATCCCGTGATAATAGTTTGTTATTCTGAGATAACAAGGCTCATTTTCTTGTGATTGTAAAGAAAATAAAAGGTTGTTCTCTCTGTACTGATAATTTCTTTCACTGATGTCTACCAGCAGTAGGCTCTGACATCTGCCAGTAGCTGAAAATGTTACAAAACAGAGAATCAGGCTGTACTTCAGTCAAGCTCTAACGCAGGCATAAATTGAACTGTGTATTTCACTTAGAGATAACATTCACATCAGCAGTCATCATTTAAGGAGAAGGCTATCCTGGCTGGGACTTTACAGATGATCACATGTCAGTGACACTGCAGGACCATGGACAGTGCCAGTGACATCCTCTCAGAGGAAGTGACATACATGTTTTCAGTTCCAAAATCAGATGTGATGATCTTTGGACACCCTCCAAGTTCAGATACGGAAAACTATTTGACAAAAAAAAAAAAAAAGTAAGACTATTGTCTTTTTTTAAGACTACTGTGATATGTTAAGACAAACACAACCTGTGAGAAAATATGTGACAAATTGTTAGTAGAGAATGAAGTTTAATTGTGTGGGAAGAGAGTGTTTGAGTTATGAGGGAGATATTTTGGCACTGTAATGAGTGTGTGTGCATATGAAGAATGTGTGAGCATAATTATGACATATGATGCCTCAATACACTATGGGATGATGCAGCTCACTTCATCAGGTTGACAGGTCAGCTTGTCAATGTTTTACCATAACCTGCATGCTCCATGTTCTCAATCCCCTGTGGAAATAATTAACAACAGTGCGAATTATTCATCCCCACGATCCAGCGTCACCTCTCACCGTCACACATCCTAATAACAAAATTCTGCATGAACGCACCAGTTGTCAGCTGATAAGACTTGGCACAGCGTGGCTCAGTGCACCAACACAAAAAATTCATTTTCCATCTGCCAAATGAATGGGTGGCATTAATAAAGATGATCACTTCAAATGGATTTAATAAGTGACTGTAATAAAGATATTTCTATTCCAAAACAACAAGGCCAACCAGGACTGATATTAAAAACATTTCTTTTTGCATTTTTTTTTCTTTTTCTCTTCTTTCCTCTCATTCTTTTCCTGTTATATCGTCCTTGTTTATTTTTCTTGCTTTCTTTTTTTGTTTTATCTTTCCCTTCCCTTGTGCCACTATCTCTTCCATCCTCCTTTTCTTTGTGTTCATCCTTCCAGCTCTTATCTGTCTATTCTCCCCCATCCCTTCTCTGTGAAGCTGATTCATACATTCATGGCATCCACCCTGTTCTCATTCACTCCTACCAAACCTGTTCTTAGAGGTGGAGCAGTGAGAGGCTGTGGGGACACACCTCCTTAACCATACTTCTCTTGGACCTTTTACTACATTGCTTATTTATGAAGTTAAGACACATCAGAACCAAAGGAAAAAAAAAAAAGACATCATCAATCAAAGATCCTGTATATAAGAATTAGGGACATCTAATGGTGAGATTCTAATTTGCAAAAAAATAAGGGATTCCTATGCTCACCTCCTCTCATTCCCACATATGTCAGGGAACTACGGTGGCCTTCACACACAAGAAATTGTGTTACCTTTCTTTATTTACATAGGAATCCTCCACCTCTAAACGGAGGCTGCTGTGGAAACATAGGTGTCATTTCAATTTTAACAGTACTACCGTAATGATTCACATAGTGAGTATAAAATTTAAAATAAAATTTATTATTCAAAATATTAACAAAAAGTGAACCAGTCCAGAAAAAGCGCCGAGGTTGGCCGGCTGGCATGGCGGAGGTAAGGATCAGGTTAATAGGAAGAAGGAGAAAAAAAGGCAACAATCAATGAACGGTAAAATCATACGGGAAAACACTAGAATGAGGCACATGGCGCAGAGTGACCAGACACTTATGGCGATACACGCAGACGCAGAGAAACTAGAAACCCAGGCTTAAATAGTCTGCGCCTCTGATGAGGAGATGAGGAACAGCTGTGAAGGTTTGACTCTGTGCGCAGCCGTGCAGCCAGCCTCCTACCAACAAAAAGGTAACTAAAACGAACTAGGGGGAAACAGGAAGTTAACACAAAATAAAACAGGAAATAACAAAACCAAAAACTCCACCAGCCAGGAGACAGAATATGACAACTACCACTTTTACTGATTGTGCATCAGTCTGGCACTTTTACTCTTTACTGTTGGTTCTTTTTCTTACCTTTTTTAGGAGACAAAACATATTTATTTACAGAAGTTTTATACAATTTCAAAATGTATAATACGTAGATGACTGTGTATTCATAAATGCATTTAGGTAGTTCATTTTATTGTGAATTCACCATATACTGTATGTAAATACTGAATATAAAATAATTACACTTATCTGTTTTCTAAATAACAGTTTTAGTGATTGAACCATTTCAGGCATTTCATGAACAGATAATCATTTAACTGCTTTGACTTAACACAGAGATCTCTTCTCAAGATTGGAAACAGCAGACTAACAGCTTAATTTGTCCAGTACCATCACCAGCACCAATAACGATTACTGATACTACAGTACTTCAAAGTTCATCCCCAATTAATGAATTAATGCATTTCAGCAATGCAGTATGTTTTAACATTGCTATAAGGACAACCAAAGTGTAACACACTGTGATATTTCATGAAATCAATGCTATGCAATGCAGCTTTGTAGTAATGTAATTTTTTTAGACACAGCAGCAGCATGGCCAAACTGTTTCATGAGTGATTTTATTTATCTTTAATGTGATTGAGTAAATTGTGGCCAAAAATGTATAAACGGAAACATTTAAGGACAGAGCTGTGCAGCAGGTGGTCTCTCCTCGCCCGTGCACTCTGCTGCTGTTCCCACCACAAAGAATGCACTGAATTTTATGAGATGAGAGAAGCCGAATATATACTCACTATCTGATGCCGAGGTTGTTTGTGGTTGTCTGCGAGTCTGTTTCATGGCGAGACTTGGTCGGATCCTTGCCTGTAAGTGTTTACTCTGTAAAATAGTGTTTCTGTGTGACTCACATGTTTGCTTTCAGTATTGTGTTGTTACTTTCCTTGGTCTTCCTCGACCCCTACGCCCAACGTCTTGATCTCGGGTGGGTCATCGTAGGAGATGTTTGTCTCGACAGAGCCCACAGATCGCTCAGACTTTTCAAGACGCACATGCTGCCTAATGGACGGACGTCCATGTTAGGCCCCTGCCCTAACAAAAATTCAAGTGAAAGAGACATTTAAAACAAAAAACACTCACAAACCAAGTATTGCGGACTGTTCATTCCAAGTCGAGGAGACTGAAAAACTTGGAGCTAGTCTTCGACAGCCATCCTGATGATCAAAAGGTAGCTCTGTCGGTTGATGATCAAACATTCTTAGACATCATGGACAAAGAGGTTTACATGGATAATGCAAACAGCTCGGTAGCACCGCTGCCGTTCTGCAAACCCCGCCGCCGTCTTCCAAACAACAGAGAGATGGCTCTGCGACGACTCCTATCCCTCCAACGAACTCTAGACAGACGCTTAGACATGAAAGAACATTTCCTGGAGTTCATGAAAAAGATATTTGAGAATGATCAAGCAGAACTAGCACCAGAACTAGGCGAACATCAAGAAAGGTGGTACTTACCTCTAATCGGAGTCTACCATCCTCAAAAACCAAATCAAATTAGAGTAGTTTTTGATTCAAGTGCCAAGCATGAATGACGTACTGCTTAGTGGGCCAGACTTAAACAATGCCCTGCTGGGGGTCTTAATGTGCTTTAGGAAAGAGAACATCACAGTCACCACTGATATTCAGCAGAGGTTCTATGCATTTGTTGTCCGAGAAGATCATCGTGATTATCTATGGTTCCTTTGGTATAAGGATAACAACTTAAACAATGACATCACAGAGTTCAGAATGAAGGTGCACATATTTGGCAACAGTCCCTCATCATCAGTTGACATCTATGGTCTGAGAAGAGCTGCACAAGAACATCAGGATGTATATGACACAGACAGCAAAGAGTTTGTCATGAGAAACTTCTATGTAGATGACGGATTGACGTCAGTTCCAACAGAGAAAGAAGCTATTGATCTTCTTAAGAGGACTCAGAGCATCCAACTTAAAACTCCACAAAATCGCTTCAAATAGTGGCAAGGTCATGAAAGCATTTGCCCCGAAGACCTTGCAAAAGACTTAGAAGACCAGCGAGAATTCTTTGAGGGACAGGATTCAGCTCTCAAAAAAGAGTCTGTTGAGAAAGTTAAATCCTTTCATCGACGAGGATGGCCTCCTTAGGATTGGAGGACGTCTTGTCTACGCTGACTTACCAAGAGACGAGAAACATTCTGTCATACTGCCAAAAACGCATCACATCGCCGCTCTCAAAGTGAGACATTACCATGAGGAAGTTGTCCATCAGGGTCGTCACTTTACTGAAGGAGCCGTCCGGTCAGCGGGACTGTGGATAGTGGGAGGAAAACGGCTGGTGTCTAGTGTCCTCTATAACTTTATCACCTGCAAAAAACTGAGAGGGAGATGGAACTGAAAATGGCACCACTACCAGCTGACAGACTCACCTGTGAACCTCCTTTTACCCATGTCGGGCCGGATGTCTTCGGGCCATGGAGCGTTGTCACCCGCCGCACTCGTGGAGGCAATGCAGAAAGTAAGCGATGGGCAGTGTTATTTACCTGCATGAGCACGAGAGTGACAGACATTGAAGTGTTGGAGTCCACGTCCACTTCAAGTTTCATAAATACTTTACGACGATTCTTTGCAATCCGTGGGTCATCCAAACAGTTTCGCTCTGACAGAGGCACAAACTTCATTGGACTTTCAATGCCCCCCATTCATCCCACATGGGAGTGCTGACAACACTGATGGCAGAGGTCATGGCCATTCTAAATGCCAGGCCATTGATTCCAGTGTTAACTGACCCCAACAATTCTACTATATTGATGCCAGGTGACTTAGATCATAAAGATCTTCACAGAAACCAGTGGAAACAAGTGCAGTGTTTAGCAGAGAGCGTCTGGAAACGATGGAGACAGGAATATCTGGTGTCTCTCCAGAAACGTCACAAGTGGACTGATGACAGGCCAAGCATTCAATCTTTGAGTAATTAAGATGTTAATAGTAGTATAATAATATACCAGGCAAGGTGTGTTCCGCCCAGCGGAGCTTGGTTTCTTGTAGGACCCTTTTGAGTGACGCACCTGTTCCAGCGCCAGTTCCGAGATTGTCCACGAGTCTGTTTCATGGCAAGACTTGGTTGGAAGTGTAGTGTTTCTGTGTGACTCACATGCTTGCTTTCAGTATTGTGTTGTTACTTTCCTTGCTGCGCCAGTTTTGGTCGGGTTTCACGCGTAGTAGTCTTTGTTTTGTTTTTTTTGCTGACATAATGTTAGTTCTGTCCACTAAGGGGCCTTGGCGCTATGTCTCAAGTCAATTATAGTGTGTTTGTTAATATTTGTTACGTCAGATAGATGATGTTGCGCTGAGTTTGGTGTTACAACGGATGTATGTTTTATTTCTATACATTTGGGGGACAACAGTGTTTTATTATGTGAATATGTCTGATGTTGCAATTTCTAATGTTTATTTTCTGTTTGTGATCTCAGTCTTACAGACTTTGATGGAGAAAAACAAAGGAAATAAATCTGAGGAAGAAAAGAGAACAAAAAAGGTAAAACAACAATCCTCAACAAAACTTCTGGAATTTGTCTTCTTCACTTGCTGTTAACTATCTGTCTAGCTGTACAAAGCTGAAGTCGTTCTGCGAGGGCAGAATAATATTGATATTGATAAATGTCTGTGCTGATTGAGATAGCTACATTAAATAGTGGTTGTGATTATTAATGGCATTCAAATCTGCCTGCCATTCTGTAACTCTGCCTGTGAGGTTTTGGTGACGTGTGCACACTGTGTGCCAGTCAACCAAATTACCACTAGACCAGCTGCGCTTTGCCTAGCGCCAAGAGTAGACCAGCTCACTGCACCAAGCTGAATCTGGCGACACCTCTCCTGCTGCGCCACCGAATTGCTGAATTTGCTGCACACGGTGTTGAAATTACCACTGTGTGGGCTGCACTACACTGCACCTCCTTGGACTGTGCCACAAAATTAGAGCTCAAGGTCTCAAAGAATATGAACAGAAGAAGAGTGGTCAACTTCATGTTCATGATGAGCAAGCATGAGAAAAGTACAGTATGCTTCACTGTCTGTTTTCTCCGGAATAAAACATCAGTGGCCTAATCCTCAACTGCCACAACTTAAGAAAAAAATTGAAACGTGACAAGAAACAACATCCCTTTTTGACTTGAATCTCAGAATTCTAAAAAAAAAAGAAAAAAAACAAAAAAAACAATAAATTGGTTGGTGAAAATTGCTTGGTGCTCATCCATCTCAGTCACAGTCTACATCTGGTGACTATTATTATAGATCACAATGAGATAAGACCTGTTAATTTGTGCACGTTGACAGCTGTAACCTCAAACTGACATCTATTCAAAACACTTAATGACCATTTTGAGTAAATTATTCACTAACTGTTAACTAACAAAAAGTAGAGCTTACAATAAAAAGAGGTGAGATAGGTCAGGTTACCTTCTTCAACATGGTACTAATTAAGCCATGATAACAAAGAAATTGCTGATATTTTGGATTTATTTATTAATATAGACAGGTATTCACCTTCAAAAAAAGTTATGAATAGGTTTTTAATTGTATATTCTGGGATGCAGCGGTTCCTTACAGCCTTTATATGAGAGAACACTTTCCTTTCTTCCCTCCTTGTGCATCCTTTCTACTCTATTATCTATCAGAGTTCAACTGCAGTTTTCCCCTCCTCGCTATATTACCATTTCCAAATAACATGTCCTCATCCCCCTCAACCTCTTTGCTATTCATTCCTATCTGTCATCGTTAACCTCCACTTTAATACCATCTTCCTGATTTTTTCTTCCTTCTTTACCTTTCTTGTTCTGTCACATCTCGATTTCCTGGTTTTCTTCATTGTTCATGCTCTCTTCCCTCCTTGTCTCTTCCCAGCTCCCCCCCATCCTGAAGGGCTTATTATGGCAGAAAACACACACACACAGAGATGGTTAATTATTTAGGAAAACAAAGTGCTGCAGTCCCATCTCTAGAGGACCCAGCTCTGTTTATTCTCCATAATGTTTCAGAAGGCAAAACACAACGCTATTTAACTTTTGATATTTATTTTTTTATTCAGTATTGCTATTTTCAGCAGATATCATGCTGGAAGATCTGGGTGTGAATATTGATGTTGCTCAGTAGTCCAGACATGGTTAATATCACTTTCCAGTTGAACACTGACCAGCACCAGTGTCCCTCACTCTGTGATCTAACCCTGCTGCCAAGCTGCCCAACACATTCCGGTTCATATATATAGCCCCTTTTCCACCAAAATTTCCAGGAACTTTTATTACCAAGAACTTATTCACGCGGGTAAAGAAGTTCCTGAAAATCTGTGTAGTTTGCATTTCCACCACACCTCAACTCTTCTTGAGTTTTGTTGATGACATCCAGTCAAAACATTTAACACACCGACAGATCGCTGGATTGTGTTTGTTTCTCTAAACTTGTTTCATAAACAACAATAAACTATAAAACAATTACATGTGGAGGGGGGCCGGAATGAGCCAGCATTATTCACTGCATTCCTGAGGGGCTAAATGATGAGATTAAAGATGAGTTAGATGAGTTAGCCACTCGGGATGAGTGTGAATCCGTTGAGGCACTCTTGGCAATCCATACTGACAATAGGTAAAGAGAGAGGTGCAAAGAGAATAGGGATCCAGGCAGATCTCCCCCAGACTTTCTACGCTGCCGCCGTCTTCACTGGTGGCTTCTGTTCCTGTGGTCCAGTCGTTTGCTTCGCCTCCTGATTCTGTTGAGCCCATGCAACTGGACTATGGACTACTGTCAGGCCCGCAGTTCCTGGGACAGTTCAACTTTGCCCTGTCCTTCCGACCTGGCTCCAAGAACACAAAACCAGACACACTCTCCAGAGTCCATGACTCGGTTCACCAGGAAGAGGCCGACCTTCCCATTTTGCCAACTACCTGCTTGATTGGCCTCACTTCCTGGGAGATCGAGAAGGTGGTAACTGAAGCCCAATGGACAGAACCAGATCTGGGTTCCAGACCTCCAAATCGTCTCTTTGTCCCTGCTGCAGTGAGGTCCCAGGTACTACAATGGGGACAATCCTCTAGGTTATCGTGGCATCCTGGCATGACCCATACACAATAAAATTCTGGTGGCCATCCATGGCCACGGATGTCTGTGAGTTGGTCACCGTCTGCGCCTTCTGTGCTTGGCGCAAGACCCTCCATCGCCCGTCTGCTGGCCTGCTCCCTGGTCACATATATCAGTCGACTTCATTACAGGATTACCTCCTTCAGCTCTTGAAACAGCCAATCTTTTGGCTCTCCACGTCTTCCATATCTATACCTTTGGACATTGTATCAGACCGTGGACCCCAGGTATGGCAGGCTTTATGCAGGACGGTGGGAGCTACAGCCAGTCTCTCCTCTGGCTACCACCCCCAAATGAGTACGCCCAAAACTCCCTAACAAACTCATCCACTGGGATGACCCTGTTTATGGCCTGCTATGGCTACCAGCCCCCTCTGTTCTCTTCCCAGGAGGAGGAGGTAGTAGTTTCCTCGGTACAGGCCCATTTATAGCGTTGCTGGGACGTCTGGAGGTCCGCCTAGGCAGCACTCACTAGGTCCAGAATACAAACCAGGAGACAAGGTATGGTTGTCTACATGGGATCTCCCTCTCCAGGTAGACTCCAGGAAGCTGGTGCCCAGGTACATCGGTCCCTTCAAGTTGGACCGGGTGGTCAATCCCATGGCTCTGAGGCTCAGACTCCCTCCCTCACTGAACATCCATCCCACGTTTCATGTCTCCCTCCTGAAAACGGTCGCCACCAGCGATCTGGCGCCCCTCTGGACCTCCTCCTCCATCTGCTTGCCTCATCTAGTTTCCTCTAGTTTCTTCCTGGGAGGCTCCCGCTTGGCAAGCCAGCCAGTCTCCTCGCCTTTAGTAAATCCTTGGCTTGATTTTCTTGGTTTGTATTTTTTGTGCATACATTTTTTTAAATCACGACATCTGCTTTTTTGGGATTCATACACACTGTTCCACACACCCCTGCCTCTCCAAAGTTCCTGGTAATCTGAAAAGTCCCTAGCTGCAAACAGGTACTAAATTTACCCGGGTAAATCGTTTACCAGGGTAATATTTACCCGGGTAATTTTGGTGGAAATGTGCCAAGGCCTGGGTAAATGAAAAAAGTTTCTATGTTATTATGTGCAATGCCCACCACATCACCACATCAAAATGAGGTCTATCATTTTTCAGTAACTATAAAGTTAAAGGGGTAGTTGAGGTGTTTTAGTTTGTACTAACCATGTTTCAGTGTACTTACACAGTGAAATCCACTGAATACATCTGTTCCAGTGGGGGACAACAGGGAAAAAACTGAATTTCAGCAACTTGACAAAACGCTCACCTTATAAAATCTTTGCCTGTGTAAGTCTCCTCGCCTTTAGTTAATCCTTGGCTTGATTTTCTTCGTTTGTATTTTTTGTGCATAAATTTTGTCAGTCTATGATATCTTATAGTATATGATCACAGCTTTATTTCACCATTAGACAGCCTTTTTTGCCTGAAAATAGAAGCTGCTCACTCTTACCAAATACCATACCAAATACTGCACCAAATACCAAAAAAAACCCCAATGTTTTTGACTCGCAGGGACACAGGAGCTGCTGGTCTATGACTGTCTTGTTTGGAAAGTTTGTGCCACAGAGTTTAATCAGGTATAAGGATTTCAAACTCTGAGGTCACAAAATAACACATTTGAACTAACTGATGGAGAGTTTGTGAACCTCTCTTGTGTGCTATATTTTGAAAAAATCTCTTATTTTCTCTATGGACTTTGTATGTAACATACAAGGCAACATAAAACTTTCATTCATTAATTTTTTACCGCTTTATCCACTAGGGGTCGCGGGGGGCGCTGGTGCCTATCTCCAGCTAACATGGGGCGAGAGGCAGGGTACACCCTGGACAGGTCGCCAGTACATCACAGGGCCACATAGAGACAGACAACCATTCACTCTCACATTCACACCTACGGGCAATTTAGAGTGTGCAAGATAAAGCAGTGATATATGTATTCTTAACATATCTTGGATTTGGACATGATTAGTTGGGCCTTTTGTTAAGTGGTTATTAAAATCAGTTTTTCCTTTTCCATCAAAGCGAGCCTCAGTGTCTCAGGGTGGTTCAATATGGGTCAGTACCTCATATAGGCACACTTATCCAAATCCAAAATTATCCAATATCCAAACCTGAACTAACACTTTCACTTTGAATGAGATTTGAATGTGGCCCCTGACTGACCTGCTGACCACGAGTCACTCTGAGATGTTAGTGACATCCTCCAGACATCCACCAAGCAGCAGAGCACAGTTCAAGACCAGTTTGAGGACAAACATCACACACTTTATTGCATAATGTGATTATGATTTATGAAGACATGCCAGAAGGTATGTTTTAAGACGTCTGTGAGATGTTCTCCTCACACTTCCAGACCAATTCCAGAACAAACCTAAGATTTCCTGTGGCCGTCTGTGGTGTTATGAGGACATTTTAGTGTGATCTATGCAGAGGACGTTCCACTGTATGAGACAAAAAAATGATATTTTTGTGCCCCTCAATTAATCAACAAATTAAGCCACATTTTTTTGGGTGTCAACAAATGAAAGTAATATGATACATTAAGCATCGTCCCATTCCTGCTTCAATTCATTGATTCTGTTCTTATGGATTTATTCAGTTTTTAGTTTAATAACAAAATATAAAACAATGCAAGAGAAAAAAAAAACAACAACAAAAAAGGCTGCGGGTAGAAGCAAAGCTTATATCACACCGACCCCTTATTCCCTAATGAGAAACAATAGCTTTTACATCCTCAATTGAAGAAGAAAGAAACAAATAACAAAAACGGAGCACCAAAGAAAACCAAACTTGAGAAAAGGAAATTCCAATAGTGTCATATTCTACTGATAAGCAGCATCACATTTAATAGATACACATAGAGAAAATAAGTTTTCCTTATACAATTTCTTAAAAGGTTTGACAGTTTTACATATTGTGATGTTTGGATGTTTTACAAAAACAAAAATTCCTTGTAAATTATATTTTACATTATGGCATACTGACCTACTGCTGCCTACATCAGGAAGTTCAAACATGTTATTGTGTGAATTTGATGTTGAAAATGCTTAGTTCTGATCTACCATAATGACACAATCTTACAAAGTCAGTCAACAGTAGATATCCTTTGTGGACTTTGGTGGTTTAGGAACTTAAGTTTCCTGTTGGAAAAGGTCATGTCATGGTAACATAGAGTGGAGAACATGTTGTCCACAACATAGGCATGAGTGTGTATGTAGGTATGATTTCTTTCTATTGTCGTTTTTATGATGTGAAAAGCTTTCTTTCTTTTTTTATTTCTTACTGTGCCCATAATTTATGTTTTCATCTTGGGCCTAAGACTCAAATCAGTAAACAGATGGGACTCTTCATGAGTTAATTGTTGTAGGTAAATTGAACCTTACTCCCTCTTTTTCTCTCCTTCTCCTCTGTCAGTGTGACCTCAGCGTTTTGCCCCCCTCCTTCTGTTCTCTCCTTCATACTCTCTTTTTCTTGTCAGTGTCCCATCAGGCCATGCCAACCAAATTAGGAGTGTTGTGCTTGTTGGAGGACTCAAACACCACTCGTGTTTATTGCAATTAGCAGGGCCATTAACAAACACTTCACAGCACCGGGGGGCACTGTGCTCCGCATTATTCATCAAGTGGGGGGAGAAGGAGTCGGGTTTACCTTCTGTCTTTTTGCCTGGCTTTTTTCCATCCCTCTCACCTCACTTTCCTCCTCTTGCCACTTTAACTTTATCCATTTCCATTCCGTTGCCGTGTTCTTATTGTTAGAAAAAGAGGAAACAAACTAGTCCTAGGACAGTCACAGCTGTAGCTGAGGAAAATCCTTTAACACCCAATTTAGACCTGGTGTTAAATCCGTTTGGACTGATTCATTTACATCCAGATATGAAAACTCCCAACACAATCTGAATGTGTCTGATCACAGAACGCACATTCAGAGGTGTCATTGTCAGCTTCAGTTTTTTACACTAATCAGGGCTCATACATTATTAAATTATTGCAGCCACTGCCACAATATTAAAGTCTAAATAAATCCCTAAACCACCTTTTGAGTAATAAACCAGTGGCTATACCATATGGATATCTAGTAAAGTAATGAAATTATACATATTGTGGAAAAAAGGGTGCATCTACTACCTCAAATTTAAACTACTGTATCCAATTTTTCCACACTTCATTATTACGCATCAGTATTACACTCTTTCGTCCTATGAATAGACATGACGTTAGTGTGCATTATCATGTACGTGATTCAATTACAAAATCCTTTAATGTGTTCCATGACACAATTCTATTGTCCGGATATGTAAACCTATGTTGCTTATTAGCTTTTGCAAACTTCAAACTGACGCACTGGATGTACAGTATGTTATATATATATATATATATATATATATATATATACATATACACACACATATATATATATATATATATATATAATGAAATATCAGAAACATGGCAAAATGTGAAATTAATACATTTCTGGGTTCACAAAATCATACCTTTTTAGGGCAATATTTTCATTACCCTGATCTGTAAAAAGAAGCATAATAATATAACACAAATAGTAGGTTTCAAATTTGGCTCAAATAATGAGTTATAATAATTGTGTTGTTATTCCTTCAGAGACTGTGGACTGTTAAGGTTATACACCCTGTGTGGAAGCAGCAAGGACAGTCTGACTGTCATCGTGACAGAAACATACTGACTGAATTGTGACCATCGTGTGGACGATATGGTGGCAGACAGTGAATTTAATGAGTGAATGAAATTGATTTCCCAACATGGAAACTGCGTAATACTAAGAGGATGGAAAAGAGTATTGCCACATAGAATGGTGGCGTTGGCCACAGTTAATTCAATAAATGAATTCCCATTAGTGCTCATGTAGGACAAGGACAGTCTGACTGTAGTCTGACTGACAGAAACATACTAACTATAAAACAGCAAACAAGAGTAGCAAAATAAACTCAAGGGAGTCAGCAATCAGACATACAGTACAGTGTTAAGAAACAACTCATTATGTTCTATTTGTAATTGCAAAAAAAGCAAGTAAACCTGAGTTAACTGTAGTGACTAGAAGCAAAACATGTTTGGCTTGATTATTCCAACCCTTTGGGAATAATGATAATAAAATGTATGGTATAGTATATATGAGAAATGAAAGTGAATTTGGTCCACTTTTTGATTGTGGCCATGGTTGGCCAGGACACACAACAGATAAAGTGGTCTTCTACTCTGCTGGAATGTTAAAGTGCAGCAGGATGAAATGGAGGCCGGGTTATCAGTCGGCTCTGATGGACTCTGGGTTCCACTTCATTGTCCTCTATGAGCTCAGAGGGCAATGGAGCATCCAGGAGCACCGAGTGATCCCCAGAAATTCCACAGACAGAGTGAGAGATGGCGGGTCATGGGCAGCGAAGAGCCTCAGCTCATCACCTGCTGGAATGGCATATAAAAAGTCCTGATAACAATAGTCAAGTGAAAATACTCCAGTAAAGAGAGGGCTTTAATCATATGCCATAATGGAACTCTATCCCACTAGATGTAACTGACTCCTAATATTTGGTTATTGATCGCAAAACTTGTTTTTTCAAACAGGGCTGATTATTTTCTTTCCTCCACATGATGCATACACGCACAGCTCACCCCAGCTGTACTCTTTATTATATGAACAGGAAAATCCAGACTATGTCTGGACCTAATGCTCCAGGAATGACCCGCAGTACATGTCTGAACAGAGCTTAAAAGAGGATAAAATGTAATATTTAATCAATACTTGGTCCTAAATGTGTCTTTGTACAATATTACTGCAGAAATATACACATAAATATAATGAAAACCTTACTATCAAATGCTGCTCTCGTCCTCCCCAATTTCATGTCAAAAGTAAAAAAATGCAAATGTGTCATGGCCAAGCCCTTGTTCTTGTAATACCACAAACTAATACTTAAAGTCCTATTAATAGTAAAATTAGCAGTGACTCTATGTGGCAGCCATCCTGGATCACTCAACGCTGCTTTACACTACACTTCTGACATTCACTCATTCACACCCATTTACTTATACTTTCATACTGTACTGTTCATATATCTATGTGCAGTGCATTTCCAATCACTTATATTTCATACTGCCCATTCACACACTGCTAGCACAGCTGTAAGGAGTAACATGGGGTTAAATGGCTTGCCCACGATCACATCGGAATGACTTGGGGTTAATAAGTTTGCTCCCAGTTGGAAATCCCAACTCTGTATAAGAATTTGGATTTGGTGTTCATATGTACAGTCAACTGGATCACGACTTCCTGGTTTGCTGCTATCACGTGTCTGATCCATATAAAGGTCACATATTTCCATTTTGTATTTTCTGGATTTACGGAAGAAAAAGTGAAGAGAAGCTACTTCCGGAGAATTAGACAACACTGTTTAAGTCCAAATAGTACATTCCAACCGGAATGAACTTATGCCACAGTACATCTCAGTCTCAGCATGAGTCTGGAAAAGAACTTTCAAGAGGCATGACCAAAGGAGGTACATTAAAATGCTTCTGTTTGCAATAGGAGAGAACTACAACCAGTTAGACCAATCATATAGAAATATGTCAACAAACATGCTTGTTGTATTTTTTTAAGAGCAATGGCTATCCAGTAATGCCTTCCAAGTAACAGCCGAATTTAATGAATACAAAAGCTCCAAGACGTTTCTCTGTCATTATCATGCAGCAGGGGTTTGTGATTGGTTCTCTTTTTTTAGGAGACTCTGTAGTCGGCCAAAATGGCATCCTTCCCAGATGTGTCTCAAGAGTGAAATCCAATTGCTGGTTTTCTCTATTTCTGTGACATATGCACACAAACAGTGCACATGCATTGCACCTGGAAAAATAAAAAAAATAAAAAAAGGTCATTATTCAACATTATTCAAATGTGAATAATTTATTGTAGAAAAACAGGAATTCAAATGTTGAGAAACCGCCTCCATAATTCAGTTTAATTCAAACGATAATGGAGTAATAGCAGAGTTATACTTCTGCCCATCAGCAGTTTGTGTTCTGACTCACACTCTTTGGTTTTTTTTCTGAATCAACATTAATACCGGACCTTTATTTGACCACTGTGCAGTTTGACAGCACTTTACAACTATGACCCTTATGTGTTTATCCACCAAATTATATATTTTTTTCATGCTTCCACATTAGAGATTAGTGCTTTCACCTCGCACTTGGAGAAATTTGCCTTTTCTTTTTGCCTTCTTCTATGCGTGTTAGCAGCTGTCTGTCCCTCTGTTTGCAACTTCCTGTATACAGTCTTTATTTTTTCTGATGGGTAGGTGATATATGTTCCCATTAAATTTTGTAAGAATTTACCTGATGACGACCACCTTTATAAACCATAATTCATAAATTGACATGTTGACATGATATTCTGTTAGGAATAAATAAAAACAGAATACAATGATTTGCAAATCTTTTTCAACCTATAGTCATTTGAATACACTACAAAGACCAAATGCATCCACTGCTTTGCAAAGGGCCCATTTATTTAAATGTAATACTATTACTTCACTCTCAACTTTACATGCAGTTGATTAAACTTTTACTATTACGTACAGTGTAACAGGTCAGGTCTGTCCTTCTGTCTCTCTTGAAGTTAGCTTCAGACCCATCTATGAGGATGGATAACATTTTATTACTTCAAGCTGCTGGTCCACAGCAGAGACAGCGGTATCTGTCTCTATCTCTTCCAGTACGCTGCTATAATGGGCCGTGATTATTAGAAACCAAATTAAATTCAAATCGGATATTAGTGATGCACAAGCGCTCGTCAACAGTGCCATTTCCCCTGCATATGCAAGACATTATCCAGAAAGCATTGCTCTCAACCCAGTTAATCGCCCCTCTACTGCTGATTCAGACACACAACCCACAAGGGTTCTGAAACAAACACTTGCCTGTTTCAATACAGTCCAAATTAATGCTAAGCTGCAACTAGAAAACACAAAGAGCACAGCAGCCAGCCACACACACACACAGTGGGAACAATGCAGCAGTGATTAGTGATTTGGGATTGTTTTTTTTTTTTTTTTTTGTTTTTTTTCAGGCTGTATAAATTGAAAAATTCCAGCCGGTAAGCATGCAGAATTGATTCCGCTGCAGAGGCTGCGACGAAGCGTTTAGCATTGTCCACACGAGCAAAATAATTCAATGGTAAGAGGAACGGCTGCTGGAGAGTTGGGGGAAGGAACGGCACTTAAGTGGAAAGAACATCAAGTCAACATTTCAATCTTTGTTGTTGGAGAGTGGAAAGCACACTGTGGCTTTATTAGAATATCTGTGTTTTGTGTGTGTGAGAGAGAGACTGAGAGAGAGAGAGAGCAAATGGAGGTGAACATTGTGTTTTCCTACACAGTGTGCTTAGATAATAGCAGGATTAAGGTTGTATATTAGTACTGTATTCTGTATATTCTGTAACTCACACACACACACACACATATATATGGTATATACTGTAGATTTGCAATGCAGTTATTGAAACATCTCTAAGCAGGTGCCTATTGGGCGGCAGCAGCTGTCCATTCCACTGATGTCCACTCATATGTGCCATGCTTTATTTTTTATTAAATATTTGTAGACTGTTAACTACTCATTAAAATGTTTACTGGCATTATAAATCAGTTGTGCAGTAGAAGGTCCATTTTCCATAGACTTTTATTGAAATTTTGTTTCATACAACCAGTTGAGTTTGCCCCTGGTGGCTAATTGCTACTTCCATTTCTGTGACAGTTCTCAGTCATCCAGGTCATAGTCATCTGTACTTAGCTGTAGGCCACTGGACTTGCTTGACTTCTATCCTATTCCCCAGGCTGCACCTTTCAAATGGAAATAATATGTCAATTATCCCGTCACATTTATCAAAATCTTTTTGTAGATGCCGTGCTTGTGTTTCCAATCATACCACACCCACCTGTTTGCAGCCATCATACTTAATTAGCATAAAATTGGCATAAAACAAACCACTTCCTGTGTGGAGCGTGGTAATGCCCCCAGGTGACATAAGGACTAAACACGGTGGCACTTAGCAACACAGTGAGAGTCATGTTCAGCTGATTGGTTTACTCAGCATTGTGGGAGCTCATTTCAATATGGTTTGTATGTTTATTTTTTTAAATGTTGCACAGTGCAGCTTTAAATGAAAAAAAAACAAAAAAAAAAAACACTTGAGGGTGGACACATGGTCTTCAAACTAAAATGGACAAAACACACCCAGGTCTTATATAACTTATAAAAATAAAAAAATATATAAAAATTCACCGTGTTTCAAACACAAAGTGTTTTGTGAATCTTTCTGGCGGCAAGACATTGTGTGGATCTGTGTCAACAAAAATCAGCGTGGGTGTTCATGGCAACTCTGTATGATAACAGACAATATGACAGAGAAGCTCCTGAGCCACAGTGGAGCTGTGCGGCACACAGGAATGTAGGCAGCAGGCAGTGCTCTCTTCACATTTGATATAAGGTTTGTTGGATATTGGATATTCTAAATATGATGAAATGAAGGAGGGGAAAAAAAAGTTATTTTATGATGGGAGAAGTGACTTAGAACAACTGACTGACTTCCTCTTTTTAAAAACCAATGTTCTATATTTTGGGAAGTGATGTTATCTTTCCACTAAACCTTTGTGCACACAGTCGGACCAGCAGCCTGAGCCGAGCGCTCTCTGATTACGTTAACAAATAGCATTCCCCATTCAAGTCAACAGAAAGGTTTTCAATGACAGCTTGCTTGACAAAAGGTCAGTGTCAGGCTCAGCACTGCTAATTAAGTCCAATTGGTGAATGTCAGATCCACAAAGGGCAACGCTAATCCCCAGTCTTGCCTAAATAGGGATCTTTGCTTTGTGTTCGTGTGTGTGTGTGTAAATTTGTATTTGTTACCTCTTTAGGACCATTTCTGGCATAGACACTGATGTTGTCAGGACCAGGTCCACTGCTAAAATATATACACTATTACTTATAGAGTAATTATTTATGACTATTTATGATATTAATAAAATAAAAGTTAAAGGCAACAGTGAATATCCACTCAGCAAGACAGAGAAAACATCTGGGATAGGTGGATGTAAAACAGACAGAAATGGAATATACAGTAAATGGGCCTTAAGCTGCTTTCAGACCAGTACTGAAGTCCAGTGGTGCTGGAGGTGAGAATGCAAATGTCCCCGAAAGTTAACATGTTTGCTGCAGACAGTCTCCTACTGCTTTCTAACATGAACTCCATATACTTGCTAACTTTGTCCCAGGTTTTGCTTTGGAACCCTTGTGGGTCTTCATGTTGATTTAAGCTTTGACCTTTTGCACTTTATATAAATGTATTGAGCTCAAGAGTCTGGAGAAAAGTTCTTACGGTACGGTATATGCTCTATATTGAGTCCATAGCTATAAATACGCTGCTTGATCTCTTTTCCTTGCTGTTATTTTTTTCAGTGTAAACATGACCTTTATGGTGTGTATAATATATATGTATGAAATGCACAGATATATTGAAACAAAGGAGTGTAATAAGACTTGTGCCCACTGAGTGAACTTTAATCAGGAGGGAGGTGTTGTTTTTATCCAGAAACGCAGATTGGTAAATGCCTCCGTCTTCTCCGTCTCTGCTCACTGTGGGAGGAACGTGTGCCTCGGTGCAGTGTTTGATTATCAAGTCCCTCTGGGCGTGTGTGCCTGCGTGTGTGTGTGTGTGTGAGTGACAGCGAGGCCACATGTAGCTTTAATGAGCCCCAGTGGTGGCTCTCCAATGGGCCTGCCTATTGATCATTAGCCTGCTGTCCACACTTTAATTTCCAATAAGGAAGCACCAGTTACACTAAATGTGTGTTTGTGCATGTGTGTGTGAGAGACACCCAGCGTGGCTGGGTTTTCACAGTGCACGGTTTGATGAGAAAAGCGAAGGTTTGATGCGTGTGTGATGTGTGTAGCGAGGCAGCAGGCTGCCTCCACTTATTAGGTTGTTTAAAATCAGAAAGCCAAAGGTTAGCAAGTTCTGTTATGACACATCGTACTTGTACAGAGGCCCAACACTGACTTAGACTTTAAAATAGAAAGTGGAGATGCTGCAATTGACATCACATATGGCAGAGCTGTCTCCTTCACCACAACTTCTAGTTTCTGACATGGAAGAATTCACCAACCAATCTGTGTGCATCTGGTTTGCTTTTATTTGTATCTTAAATATGCAAGATTTAGCACAACGACATTTAGTCCTGGTAACAAAATGTTGTTTTGAACCAGAGTGAAGCCCGTTTGAAAAAAAAAGAGGCAATTAACACCATACCTATTGCCTGTGGTTCTTTTACCCTGTGGTGTTTAGTTTTTTTTCCACACCTGCATGAAATGTGATGTCACAAACACGCCAGAAATGAGTCAGAGGAAGAAGAAAACAACGACAAATTGTATATCACTAACAATGTTACAGTCACTACTACTTTTGTTCTTTTATTTTGGTTCCTCATTGAAATGAACTTCTCTACTGGAATGCTGTGAACTTGGGGGTGACGTCACTCCCTCTTCCGACTTATGAGTTCCAATATAAATGGAATGCAGGAATACTGAGAGCTGGGCCAAGCTCTAAACAGTAGCAGTAACAGCTTTGCTTCCATCGAGTGGAATGGTTCAGTTTGGTATGGTATGGTGTGTATTTTTTTTGTGTTTCCATTAGTAACTACCAAAATAATCAGCTCCAACCGCTCTATTTTTTCAGTACCTTTCCCTTAGCCTACCAGAGTAAAATGGTCCAGTATACAGGAGCTTGACCCACCTTCCATCGTTGTCTGTTGTGTTGTTGCATTTGATGTTGTTGTTCATTGTCATCGCACTGGTACTTCGTCACACCTGGTGTCCACTTCCTATGTTGCCATTAAAGTCAAACATACCGTAAAGCAGACGATGACTGGTCATGATTAATGTGTGTTTGACAGTAAGCACCATTCACTTGGTGTGTGGTTGCAGGTGTGGGGGGATATGGACGAGCTCTCAGTCAGGCGCCCCCCCCTACATTATTTCATTTGACATACAATAATATCATTTACCTCTTTTGATTTGAAAAAACAAAGTTGGTTGTTGGTCCACAAATTGCTTTAAGAATTAAGTTCATAGTCATAGGTCATAACCATTATGACCTATGAACTTGTCCCCTCACCTAACTTTGAGTAAACTACAGTATTAATCTAGAAATATTTTGAGCAAAAGGAGGAGCAGGATACACACATATGCAATGAAGAGCATTAAATATACAAATCATGAGAAAATGCAGTATCATGGAAAAACTGCTTATCATACAGATCAGTCAATTGAGCTCAGAGCCCAGACAGGTGCATGTGTGCGCACACTTCCTCATACACGCACACATCACACACAAATTTCCACCTGATTTCCATGACAATTAAAGTGGTGGTGTTGGATGCAGGGATGCGTTTGCTCAGCAGGAGGCTAATGTGAATGTCTGCATGCTCAGCCAGGTGGCTGTGTCCTCCCCCACTGCCAATGCCGCCCACTTTGGCTTGGGGAGGAGGGGTAGCAGTGTTTGTGTGTGTGTGTGTGTGTATATTTATTATCTAGTTAGGACCTTTTTTAGTCTTCATGGTGACTAAAACCTGGTCCTAATGAGACAGAAAGTCATTTCTAATGGTTAAATTTGGGGCTAAGGTTTGAATTGTGTTTAGGTTAAGGTTAATTGTGCAAACATCTGTGTGTATGTCTGTGTGAAAGAGATACAGGAAGCACAAACAGCTTTTTTTCCCCCTTGTAATTCTCAAAATGGTTGTGCTCATGAATGAACACTGCCTAACTATAACAGCTGGGCATTTTATGGGAATGGGCCCCATATTTTCCCAAATGTACAGAAATGGCCAGTCAGTGACTGATTTTTTTTCTCCAATTTAGGAATATAAAAGATGTCTCTGATCCAGTGGGTATGACAGGGTGATACGGATGATTCCAAACTGATCAATGTCAATCTTCTAGCCTTCGTGGTTTTCAAACTATGGTATGTATACCACCAGTGGTACATGAACTTCCTCTGGTGGAAAATCAAAAATAGTGTTCTACTATAAATACCAGGGTGTGTGATCGGAGTGGAGCTGAGGAATTTTGACCATAGTGCGTAGGAAATAAAAACAAATGACAAACTGCAAATTAATTAAACAATGTTAATTAGAGTCACCTCATCTCTCGCTCCATCCTCTGGCACTTTTCCACAAAAGAGGTCAGCACGGCTCAGCAAAGCACAGCATCAGTCTGTATCAGATAAGTTGTTTTCCATTACCATAGGTCCTCCTCAGCTCAGAACAACTGGTCTCAAAAGTCTTCAGCCACCATTCAGTTTGTTATATAATAATCTCTCAATTACTTTATTGGAACACACCCAGAAAATATGGGAAACATGGAAGCAGTTTTAACAGAACACATGTTTCCGGAGAAAAGAAAAGGGCTTCTACAGGTTAAAGTGTCAAGTATTTAGTGTGACCTAACCTAACCCCGGAACAAAAAGCACGACCATGGCTCTCTAAAGTCTGGAATTTAACCTTAATTAATGTTAATGTCACTGTGTTTGTCCTACTATTTCACGTCGACAAATATCTGCTGTGAAAACGGTCTAGTACACTAGGTTTATTTAAGACATGCTTCATCATTACATACATATGTATTAGCTAAATGCTAAAGATCCAAGATATAAAAACAACAAAGTTGGTGGTGCCCTTTGTGGAGATGTTTGCACAGTACTTTACTTTTTTTGTTTGCATCACTTTTTAATGAGTTTCAAGAAAAAATGAACTCACTAACATTCTGGTGACTATTTATTCTTAGTCTGAATTTAACAATTGTTAATTATCTCTGGTGTGACTGTGATCATGTTCTTTACATTTCACTTTGTTAAATGCCACCACTGTCTGTCATTATTAGCGTCTCCTCTAATATTAGATCGACTGCTTTAATCATGGTTCTGACAATAATTTGCAGATAATTAACAACTTTTGTCAGTTTTGTCGGTGGGAAAATCTCCAAATGCCGTCCTTGTGCTTTTTTTTGTAGACAGGGAATACACAACTTTGGGAAGATGATGATGTCATAGTGCCACCTCTTTCTTGTGCTGACATTCACTGTCACTATCTTTGCCACCGTTGTTGTCTTCCTCCTCTTGTGTTTGGAGATTGTTTGCTTTATTTCCTTCCTTTTCTCTGGCTTGCTTCATTCTGTTTATGTCACGGTATACATTAAATGTTACATTTAGCCCATATGCTGTTTACAATTGCTCCACCAAACCGTGGATCATGCTGAAACAGCTTTGAGGCTGGAGAGGGGAAAGTCACATGAATATTTGAAGTTAGTAGTTGAACGGCCATTGCAACCATTTTTACCTAACTGCACAGACTCCACGGTGACAGAGGCAACAATAACATCTAATGCTGAGATCGCTCCTCAAATAACATGTGCCATTTTCTGCTTCTTCTTCATGGGTTCATGCTTCAGATTTTTGTGGATGGAGCCAATCTTCTGCATTTGGATAAGAGAACTTCTGCTTGAAAACAACAATAACAAAAAAATGTCTGCTCTCATTAGGTTAGCTGCTGTCGAAATGTACCAGTTCAAGATGGCAACTTAAAAAAAAGGTTATTCTAAGGCTAAATAAAGCACATAATGTTACACAATGGATCTACAAAGCATTGTGAAATGCTATAATGAGGTGTTTCATTTTTAACTGCATGTCAGGGTTGCTTGTTAGTTCTGTTTTCAGAATACTTTTAGGGTAAGGACAGAGACTGCTTGACCGTCTTCACCTCACGTGACTCAAATTGTGATTTGTGAAAATTTAATTTATGGATTTGTTGGTATGACTCTGGAACATGCTAATGCATGAACTGGAGCTTCGTCACTGAAACTAGAAACAACATATATGTAGACCCTTTGCTCATGAATGAACACTGCCTAACTATAACAGCTGGGCATTTTATGGGAATGGCCCCATATTGCAAAAATGCTCCACACTACTCTGCTTTCATTCTTGAAGTGCAAATCCACTTTCCACACTACTTCCCCACTTTACAATCTCTGTTTTCATTTGAAAACTCCAGGGCTGTGTTTTAGTCTGGACTGACAGAATCTGAGACCTTTAAAAGGAATGATGCAGTTCCCCACATTTGCCTTCCTGACAGGTTCATTTCAGTAATGATTTGACTCTCACCTACAAATGTTTTGTGCTGTTTACACTTGCTTTCAGATTCAGTTACACCTCTATTCATTGGGGTTTCTGAAACAAATCAACTTCCTTGCAGGCAAGCACATGTTCAGTGTGCTTTTATAGTTAAATTCGAGTCCAGGCTGTTTTTTTTTTCCTGGTTTTTGGTCTTTTCCAAATTGTTTTACCTTTATTCACCATGCATTTATATTTGTTCTGCAGTGAATCATTTGTTCTGCACTGGGTTCAAACCAAGGTGACCATAATTCAAGTGCTCTATTCGCTGCTTTCAACTCAAATCAATCCATTATTTTTCTTTAAACATTTGCCCTCCAACCCTCGACCCATGGATAAAAGCATGACTCATGCAACTAGACCTCGTTTATACAAACAATCAAATCTAAATAAAAATGGCAAAACACAAATGTGAAGTCATTACTCAAAAAGGTAGACAGATGTTGCATAAATGTTTCCATCTGAACACGAGCGCCTCAGCGGTCACCGTTTGAGCCTCTGAGCATGTGAATATGATGGCTTTTCTCGACCCTTGACATTTCCAGTCTGCTTCTCATACAATTCTCAGGGAAGTGTAGCATCATGCCATGAGCTGATTGATCTCTCCGTTCCACTCACGCTGCTGTAATGTTGTTAAGGAGCCACAGTATAACCAATCAGGTGGTCATTTCCCATCCATCTGCTTCCATCCGAGGTTTTGTCTTGTTAATGTTTCAAGGCAGCTGCTTTAACCGGAAGAAATTCCCCAGATTATGAGATATGACAAACACACACACACACACACACAGCATTCTTTTCCAAACAATTAAATAAAACTTAAATTGTCATTGATTTTAAGTGGTTTACAAATGTAGGCTGGTTTCAGGCACAGTGGAATACCATCACTACTGACACAAACAACAGAGCATTATCCTATAGGAAGTCTGCAAGCAAACAGATTAGTTTTCTTTAAATATAAATACTGCGTTTCCTATACTATTACAAAAAAGAGAAGGAGTTTACCACCAAACTGCTTATTATGGATTCCTCCTATTCAGTGTTACGAAAACACAATGACAGTGTGAATAGATGTTCAACCGGTTAATCAGATTTGTTAGGAAAACCACATTTTTGCAATTTAACTAAATGGTCGCTGGATATATCTACACCTGTTTTACTCACATTACTCACATGCACATTATTTACCTATACTGAAAACTGTAAACGGCTTACTCTCCTCCCATCAAAGTTCATAGAGAAATTCAACAGTTTTAGCCAGCAGAGACATGTGAGCTGCTGGTCTACAGTACCACTGCCTCATTTGGGGTTTGTCACTGAGGTAACTTATAAAAACAGAAGCACAAAAAACTAAAAATCTTACACTTTACAAAGTGACAAATGCTTCACTTTCCAATGGAAGAAAAAAAAAAATCAACCTATTCATTAATATTAAAGCTAGATATTTAATGCCCAAAAAACAGATTCACACTTGATGCCTCCATTAAAATCAACAGAGAGCCAAATGCAAAACACCACAAAATGTAAGTTCCACCGGAGAAAATAGTGAGCTCTTAAAGTAACACCATTATCACCAACATTAAAATACGGAGGTGTAAATAGACCGAGTAAAGTCAGCTACAGACTTTTCACAGGGGGAGTTTTTTTATTCCCAATAAACTGGTATAGCAAAATTAGATTAAGATGGAGTGATATATTATTTGTTTCACTTTCTACGCACAAATCCTGCGGCTCCACTCTGATTACATAACCTGGTATACTGTTATACCAGTATAGTGACAGTATTTCGGATATTCCTCCAACTACCACCAGAGGAAGCTCGCGTACCACTGCTGGCGCATGTACCACAGTTTAAGAACCATGGATGTTGTTTATTTTCTTTGTCTACAGAAATGAGGATGAATGTGATTAGGTCTTGGCACAAAACGGACCTGTAAAATATTATGGTCTTACATATTACATTAAAACCTATAAAAAAGTGTAATTTTTTTTATATACAAGAAAACTATACAGTATACATAAATATTTATAGGCTGTCCACATTCAAATATCTCCTCTTCTTACTGTGAGGCTTTCAAGTTTGAGGCTACACCAGAGTAGATTTAGCTAAATTATCCTACTAGTCTTTTTTATGACCCAAGTCCCTAGTGCCAATAACTAAGATTTCTTGGAAAGAGCCACTTTTGATTTAAGGCAAAGTTGCATTGAATGGGGGCATATAATGCTTTAAATGTTTAATTAGGATTGAAAAGAAGGGATCAATCCCTGTGACCGCAAGGGTTCAGACAAAATGGATTTCTGACAGTGAATGGCATCATGTTCAGTCTGAGGCAAATCCCAGAAACTGAACAGCATTAAATTTTTATTTTATATTTGAGAAAAACACCATTCACTCTGACAACAAACAGACTCCAGTGTGACTCGAGATAGTACACCATGGTAATGAACAGTTTAATCACGCCCTTTGCAATTATACCTGGCATTTCTCCTCCACATTGTGATCATATCTCATTCCTCCGATGCTCTATGCAAAGCAGGGGAGTCAGCAGAAATGTGGCATTATCAACAAAAACAAACATGGCAGGTGCAGTTGCAGCAAGCGAGCTACTCTATGCGCTGAATTTAATTTTCATTTCAGGCAGAAAGTGTGGCATTTCAGTTACAGGCGCTGATACTGTCGAGCAGCTGCACAGGAAGCGTCAATATATGGATGAAACAGATTAAAAATCGCACATGCTAGGTTTCTGAGAGTTCTTTATGTATTTGTTCATTGCTATGAGGAAAAGATGTGGCACATAATCTCAGATCTGTCTATTAACTATACTGGGGGGGAAGCTGTGGACAATTCCACCTAACATGAGAGACAGGGTTTAAACTGGACTGATCACTAGTCCATCACGGGGCCAACATACACAGATACATTGTAATTGCTTACCAGCAGTCATGTGTCCTTTGTTGAGCACAACCATTCTTCACATTCACAAATGTACAGCAGTGTACTTCAGCAGTGCAGGGGAGAGTGAAGACCAAAAGCATTTAAAGCAACAAAGTGTTTTTTTGAGCAGTAGCATTCACTCATGAACATTTTTGTGGACGTTTTCTTGTGATTTCCGCTGTTTTCGCTTTACTTGCTCGATGGTGCTGTTGTCTCAATCTTGTTTGGCATGAAATGAATCGCTTCCTGTGTGCACAGTGGGAATGTTGCCAGGAAACAGGCCTAAACACCTCTTTACTGAGAAACACAGACACATTCTTGTGGAACTGAGAGTCTTAATGTGAGAACTCATGTGACAATGGTTTGAATCTAAAGAAAATGTATCTATATTGAAAAGCTGCATGCTACCAAATTCTAATCAGCACCTCCAATGGTCCAAGTTAGTGGTTGTGCCAAGTTTGAAGCAGATTCATTGAAGCCAAATGCATGGACAATAGTTGTGAGCCTCAAACCTGTGTGTACCAGGATGTTTTCTGTAATGTGCAGAACCTGCCCTGAGCACTCCTGGGCTCCATACCTCTTAAGTTTTGTTTTGTTCAGTTTAGACAGCAGCGTGACTCGGACAAAAATAAATACATAAATGAATAATCCGCAACCCCCTGCCTCCAAACTGAGGATTCCACAGGCTGAGCTCCTGTTTTGTTAAACCCCCTTACCCATATCAAGAAACTGTCAAAAAATTTGTTCCACCTCGATTCACTCTCACCCTCTTCCTTTTCCTCCTACCCTGCCTCCCCCCCCCTCCCTCCCCTCTTCTGTGTGATGGCCCATCGCTTATGGATAAACACTGCTAATGTGTGCCGGCAAGTAACAAAGAGCCAATGGAGCTCCAGCACAACTATGAGAAGAGCTGTGTGTGTGTGTGTGGGAGAGAGAGAGAGAGAGAGAGAGAGAGAGAGAGTAGGGTGGGAGGGTGCATGTGGGTGAGGGGAGTGTGTGTGTGTGTGTGTGTGTGTGCATGTGGGGACAGGAACCTTGACAGTTAATTATCTGGAGAATATGGCAATCAGAGCAGCAATGAGTGTTTTTGAGCGCCTTTCTGATATTTGGTCCTTCGAGACGTGTCGTCGAATCCTTTCGGCAGACAATCGGCTCTCGGCTCCTCTCTGCTCAGCTGTGTCCGTCGCTCTGATTATTCACCTTGATGGAAATGTCTCTCCAGCTGGCTGAAGTCATGCTTTAGCGCAAAAAGCTGGATGTTGTTTTTTTTTTCCCCTTCATCCTTACAGTGCAGATGAATGGGATTTTAAGTTCAAAGTTTGAAAACACAAACAAAGTAAATTTTCATCAGAAGAAGCTAAATATTACCTTTTCAACCGCTTTACATTATTATTTTTTTTTTCAAGTCAAATTTATTATAACATATATACAGCAGTAAGCAGGGGAGCTTACTTCTTGTGACTGTCCATACATCATGGAAAAACGTAATGACGTGAGCCGGCTGTTACAGTAATGATGAATTCAAACGAAATCTTGCAGGTTTTGCATAATTAAATCCAGTTACTTAGAAATAAAGAGATTGTTTAGATTGTATAAAGAGTAATTGTTGTCATCATAACATACAGATATCAAGAAATATTTACACCAAATAAATTAACTATTTACGGCTCTTTTCCAAACAGGATATAATATACTGTTAATTCAAGTGAGTCATTTTTCACAACACTGCTACCCAAATCTAATTTCTGCACATGTAATGCAAAGAATCTCACAATATTCTGACAGAATGCTCCCCATGTGTTTGATCCTGTTGAAAGCTAGTGCACCTGGTGAATTCTCTTCCAGCTCTTCACAGAAATAAATACATTTTGTGCTTTGTCTATTACACTTATGCGGTCAAAGAACAGAACAAAAAACAATGAATCATCATTCTGTTGAACTGATTAGCAGTCAAACTGTCTTGTGTTGTTGATGACAGCTTTTGTTCTTAAACCAACAAACCTACCTGATCTGCAAAGAGAATCCTGTCCTCTGAAGTCATAGTTTAAGAAGGTGGCAGAGATTTAGTGCCAGGTAGATAAAAGTGCCAGGTAAACTTCATTCATATGTGAGTAAATATGTGGGTTGCTCTTTAGCAGAATAAGAGTATGAGCGAGACCACCACAGCAGATCATCTGTTTTTCAAGTGTCCTCATGTTCTCCTTCACAACAGCCATCCACCTTCTCTGTGGTCTTCCTCTTTTTTTTCTCACCACCATGACTCCTCTGTACCTGACCAAATCATCTCAACCTTGCCACCCTTACTTTATTTCTGTTCCTTGAATATGCTCATTTGTAATCCTGTCCATCCTGGTCACTCCCAACAAAAATCGCAGCATGGGAATGGGGTCAGTGCGAGTTTTAAGCATTCACTGTGCACTTTAAATCCACCTGGGTTGACCGTCATATCCGAGAACGTGACAGACTGAATATATCTGCTCCTTATAATACCTCCAGAGTATGGACACAGCCAAAGAAGACATTATTTCAAGCCAACATTCTGATTGACTTTTGCTCATTCTACTTCAGATAATACTTTCATCACAATAAAAGCATGCAAAATAAATGGAGATTTGCAGCTTTCCAGTCGGAAGTTAAATAGGAAATTTAAGGGAAACTAAGGGAAATAAGGTTTTATAAACCTTATTTTGAGTGTCTGAAAATACAGTGAGGCTTTAAATTTCAGCGTAATACACTGTCACACCAGTAGCAAACGCTTCTGATGCATGTTTTCTTTTAACTGCCAAACAGAAAGCACTGCAGCTGGATGCCAACATCAGTGTAGCAATACAGTAACTGATATGAAGTCGTCACTTTACATTTTAAGTGGAATCCATTTCTTGTTTTCCCCTCATGGACAAATCATCTATGCCTGATTTGTAGCCTGTTTTATAGCAGTAATTCACCTCTGTCCTCCTCTGTTAATTTTGGTGATCCAGTAAAATGCTCTTCCCTAGACTCTTTCAGGTTCCTGGCGTGAGTGTTGCATGACCCAATTGCGTGTTGGAGCTCTATGCAACATGGATATGGTAGGGTAAGGGCTGGCACTGCCTTGCCTTTCTCCCTCCTTTGTCTGGAACCTCTAACTCAAACTGGTAGGGATCTCTGGTTCACCTAGATCCTAGGATCCATATAAATTGCTGTACGAATATATATATGTACATTCATACAGTGTTTCATTGTTTTCTCTATCTTGTTTGGTTTTTTAGATGGTATTTTTCAGTAGTTTATTTTATTTATCTCTAATGTATAGCACTTTGTTTCAGCGGTTGTTGTTTTTAAAATGCTTTATAAATAAAGTTGGATTGGATGGAGTTGGATAGTTGGCTAATTAGGATCTAAATGACCAGATAGAGAGGTAGAGGTGAGAATAACAGGTGCTGAGCATAAAAGCTGGTAAAATCACGGTATGTCTTGCAAACCAACTTTTCACACAGGCAATGGAGGGAGAAGACAGTTTGCCTCACAGCACTTTGGTTATATTTTCAGTGGCCACTTCTGAGGATGTAATAGAGGAAATTCTGATGAGGTTCTTTCTGATTCACTCAGAGTTTACTTGGAATATGAAGTAGTTACCCTCTGACTTTAATGCAAGCGTGCAAGTGGAGCATCTTTACTGGGTTCTGATGATAATTTGGGTGCTGTGGACAGAATGGCACATTACTGAGACCCTCTTTTCTGAGCTTTACCACTTCCCTTTTGCTATGGCTGTAATACTTTTTTTTTTTTCCTTAGTCTGAGCGTTAACTGCCAGTTGGGGCCAAGATAAAAAGGGTTCATTGCACCAAAGACAAAGCTGTGAATGCAATAACTTGTGATTTCAGTTACTATATTTAGTTCCTGAGGTCTCTCATTCCCACCTCTGTTGCTATGGTAGCAGTTGTCACATGTACTAACTTGGTGGGGTACAACTTGTGGTGGGAGCCCTCCTACACATTTTAATGCAAACCTCTAGGTGGATAATCCCTACACTCCCACCATGGCAGGTTTAATTGTGTGGCATCATCTCCAGTAGCCTTTTTAATAATTTGGCCACATCTTGTCCACTGAGCCTGACTGAAATAACCTATTCAGTCCTTCAAAAGCAAAGGTAGAGTTCTGCTAGTAGCTTAGTCTTGATCTCATCGCTGACTTTGTTTAGAGTTGCCCTTTACATGTTGAATCAAACATCTTCAACATGTAAGACTCCGCCCACCTGCTTCAATTAAATTTGAATTAAACCTAATTTCAAATAACTTTGGAGATCTATATTGCCCGTATGCGCTTTGATACTCACTTGGAATTAATCAAGAACAACAGCCTTAGCCAAGTACTGACTCTAAGACTGTCTCTTAGCTGACTTCCTGTTGACCCAAAGGGACCGTCCAAACGGAAATAGGTTCATGTTAGTATACATTCTCTCAGAGAGGCATTCCGTCAACACAGAAACGGCATTTTAGGGTGCCTGAAACAGTTTTTTTGAAAATGCCTCCCAGAGTTGAAAAATCTCAAAACACTGGCCTCGCGTTTCCATGTAGATAACAAATAGGCTGCTTTAGGAAAACAATGATAGTAAAGTAAGTAAGTAAGTAAGTAAAATTTCTTCATAAAGCACATTTTAAACACAGCTGCCACTGACCAAAGTGCTGTACAAGGATACAAAAAGGGAATAATAATAAAAATAAATAATGATGTCATAGTCCCCCCTCTCTCTTGGGCTGACATTCTCCCTGTCTTTGTCGCCATTGTCTCTATCATACTTTTTGTTTAGAGATTGTTTGACAGTGCCAACTACTAAAACTAAAGTCAGCCTGAAAAGATGTTAGATATATCACTAGAACACTTCCTGTCCTTAGAGACTTCACATACAGGGTTGATAAAAATGTGTCAAAGATTCACAGTGAAATGGAATCGTAAAGTCAAGTGAAGAGAAAATAAAACCTTGTTTCACTAAAATGACTGTTTTTACTAAAATGAACAATACAGAGGAGTGGCTGTAGCGCACGCAGTAAGCTGTTCTGCACATCCACAGCTCATACTTGCTGCTGCTGTATGTATGCCGTGCCTCTGTGTGTGTGTATGTGTGTGCGTGTCCAAATCTCCGCCCGCATGAAAACACAGTGAGATGGCATTCACTCATGCAGCAGAATTGAATATTTCCTTCTCTGAAAGTATTCAGGGTTATGACACAAACTTGCTAGATTTGTCTTTAGTCGCTTTTTGAGCCAGTAAAGTTGCTAATTATCCACATGTATACGGCACAACACGTGAACGTATAAAAACAGACCGTTTGTTTTGGGATAACTTTTATTTAGTTATTAAATGTTACAACCAGGCCTAGGGATAGACCTGATCGCAACAAGAATGTGGAGACTCCCTCTTCCCAACTCCCAACAAACCACCAGTTACACAACATTTTAAAGGTTTATTAAGAACAAGTACAAAATGTCTGCTGGCAGTCTGACTGTGAGTGGTTCAAGGGAAGTTCCCTGCAGCTGGGATATTCACGCCTCTTATACTGGAACCTCCTGTGCAGGGCCAATCAGCTCTCAGGATCCACCAAGACACTCACAAGCACGTCATTCAATCAGACATGCACACCTGCAACCCATCACGCACTCCTGACTCCTGTGGCCTAAGTACAGAGTGACTAAACCTGCTCCTGACACCTACTGATATAATATAATATACAAGTCTTTTGAGGTCAATTGGCAAGTTAAGTCTGAAGTTACTTTTTTTGGGTGACTTAAGTGCTTAATACTTTTTTGATTATTATTATTTTTAATCTTTATTGGTGATATAGTTTGACAATCGAGGACAGTTATATAAAACAGATAGATGCAAGAAGATTACTTAAAAAAAAGAACAGTGTTATATGAATTGTGTGTGACTGGTGGGATGTGCCTATGTGTGCACACACATATAGAGTAATAATGAACATATTGTCTACCTGGTAATTGCTATTCAGATTATTATGCTATGCATGTGGGGAAGGTAAAGAGACGTCAGATGTCCACTCATTACATTTTAAATGCTAATTGTCGCTGTAATACTTACTTTACATACAAGACATGGTCCCCTTTAAATTGCTAAGACCACAGCTTTTATTAGTCAGATTTTATTTCATTTATTAATTTTGGAGATCAGTTGTTTTCTCAATGCCACCATATTTTTTGTATTTACTTATTTAATTTTTCCCATGTTTGCTTTGTTTGGATAAAGTGACCGTGTCCTTGTGCTGCAAAACCTTTGGATCTTTCCTAGCATCTTCTTGTTATTTGTCTGCTTGTATGTTTTGGTATTTTATTGTTGGAGCAAATTTGATTTCCTCACAAGGATCGACCAAGTGTCACCTTTCATCTTGTTATATCCTGTGAAAGTCCTGCATTTAAACATATGCTCCTCATGCAGTGAAAGAAGGCACGGCTGATAATTGGGCCTTTCTGATTCAGTCTAAAAAGTGCCTGCTGCTTGCTGCAGGCCAGGCTGCCGTTCCCAAGGATTGCCTGTGGTCACAACCCTTCATTTACTTTCTGGTATAAAGCTATATTACACACACACACTGACACACACACTGGCTGTATAGATGGAGGAGTTTGCATGTTCTCCCTGTGTGTGTGTGTGTGTGGGGGGGGGGGGGGGTTTTTGGGGTGGGGGGGGGGGGGGGGGGTTCTCTGGGTTCTCCAGTTTCCTTCTACAGTCCAAAAACATGCAGATTTGGGTACCCTGCCTCTTGTCCTGTGTCAGCTGGGATTAGGATAAAGTGGTAGAAGATGAGTGAGTGAGTGAGTGAGTGAGTGAGTGAGTGAGTGAGTGAGTGAGTGAGTGAGTGAGTGAGTAATCTTTTAGACCAGAGCTTTACCAACTTTACCAACTAGAAAACGTAGCAAACTTAAACCTGATTCATACTGAATCATTAATTGATTTATGCGGTGGTGAAAGGTTTCAGTAGTCTCTGTACTAACCACAAGTTATTGCTACAATTGAGAAGTAACAGATTTAGAATTCTTTCACTGAGATAACAAAAATGTTATAAAATATGTTGTTCTATATATAGCGCTTTTCTAGTCTTGATGACCACTCAAAGCTGCTTTACACTATAGTTTTGCCATTCCCTCGTTCACACCCATTCACTCACACATTCATACAGCACATCTGTGTACATTTTTCATACCCATTCATACACTGCCAGTAGCAACGTGGAGTTAAGCATCTTTCAGAGGGACACATTATGTATGTAGACTAGTGGAGCTGGGAATCAAACCCACAACCTTCCAGTTGAAAGATGACTTGCTCAACCACTGAGTCACCATTGCAAAAGAAACTGAGGTGGTTGGTGCATTGATTGAAATAAGCAACAGGAGTGAAGATCTTTTTGTCTAGCACTTAAAAAATGTAATGTGTACACTGAGACAGTAACTTAAATAACACCGTATGACAAAATATGATGTGTCAACAGCATAGGAGCATGACAGGGGACAACAATATTATGACACTTTTCTGTCTGTTTCTTTATGGGATCAAATCTGTGCATTGTATTGCAATACATTTCAAAGTGCATTTCATTTGATTGAATAATTCAGCTCCCTAAATCGTTCTCGTATCACTTGTCTCAATTCAAATTCAGTTCTTCGTATTCAATTTTTGCTGCACAAATCCAGGTCCTGGAGGTAAGGCAAAACCAATCAACAGCAGATGGAAAAAAAAAAAACAAAACTCCTACATTAATCTCATGTTGAAACAATGTGAGATGGTCAGAGTTGATTCTGTGGTGGTGTGGCTGCCACACATTGGTCAATGTATGAAAAACACTGTGAAACGCTCGCGTAATCTCTGTGGGAGCAAAAGACCGATGGAACAACAACAGAGCCGGTATAACAGTCAGTTGAAGCCGACACATTGACTAAAGTGGATGTGTATCACTTTTGATGCAGCAATGGAGATGCTACATGACATACACTGAGTCCGTTATATATCCATTGGTGTCACTGTCAAAGCAGAAAGATGTAGGATTTCCATCTTCCAATTGTGTCTCCAATATCATTTACATTAACTTACAACAAGGTGAATGAGACCCTCATCAAAGCCTGAGCAGGTCCACTATGGCTCGATGGAACAGTGGTTTTTGGGTCAGCACCATGGCACAAAAAACTTAAAAAATTCAAATACTTTACAGCAAACGTCACAGTCGCATGCGGTTATAACGGCCAACCCTGATCACATACCTCATACAACGATACTTGGACTATCTTACAGTAAAACCTGGACTATCCCTTTAAGTAATAGAGCATTGCTTTCATAGACTACTCTCTGGTGATGAGTGACCCTGAGCCACCAAAAAAGTCCAAAAGCTGTGCTTCATTTAAGAAAAGAGAGCGACAGAGGTGTACTGAGACAGGAAGGACCTATGGCAGCTGGTCAAGGTCAGTCCCCAATATATGGACAGTTTGTGCACAAATAAACACAGAACAATTCCAGACTGTCCACCCACTCTCTGCAGCTCATCCACCTTCCAGCCGTAAATACAGACGGTGGCACCATAATTCTCCTCCGACTGCATGGACTGGGGGACGGAGGGAGGAGCGGGTGATTTGTGGGCTTGTGTTCTTCTTGAGAGTGATAGAAATCAAATTTACGGTGTCTTTTCCCTCACCTTTATTGCTGAACTCTCATTTGCATCTGTTTGTCTATTGGTTTTATGTCCAAAGCATATGTTGAATAAGAATGGAACCTCAGATACCCAGTGTTTTGTTGCTAACAATGCAGGAGTGATGTAATATTTTGCCCCTCATCTAAGAACAATGTCATCATGTTTCAAGATTTTCTGATTCAGTATTTTAATATGTCCACTTCTGATTTGTGTGCGTGGATGTGTCTGTGTTTGGTTGTCATGTATAATTCATGAAATCCCCTCTTTATCATTAAAGGCTTTTGCATAGCAACAGGAAATAAATATGGCAAATAAACCGCATGGGGCTTGTATAATTCAGAGGTGAGATTTAAAATGTGCTCACTATTCATATTAAGCATGATGTGACTAAGGGAGTAAATTATGAGGACAACCAAAAGTGCTACAGGAAAAAGCAGATGGATTTAACGTCTTTTGAATGTTGTCCATTGATATTGGTAGGAGGAAAAAGTCATAATGTTGCTCAGGGAGAGTCAGTGGTGGGGAAGCTTGCACTGACTAGATGCAGGTTTGAAAGATATTCGTAACATGCAACTAATGTGCATGTAACTTGAATGGACTTAAATGCTGACTATCTGCATTTTTGTAAAAAACATGCTTGCCAGCTAGGACAAACAGATTTTAGCCTCTTATCTAAAGGAATAACTAATGAAACCTACACCTGCCTAAGTCAGTGATATCTTTAAAAGTTGTTTGTCTCTTTATCTTACTGTTAAATTACATCCCTTTGTGGCTGGAAGTTGAGGTCACCAAATTCCATAGAGAAAACCAGGGTTTGTTTTGTTCAAGGGGACACAGGAGGCAGTGGTCTACTGCTGCTATAGTTGGGAAGGTTTGTGTCACTGAGGTAAATATCAATGACTGAACACCAAAGTAATGAATAACACCCTTGAACTTACTGATGGAGGCAGCAGTGGATCAACAGCTCCTGCGTGCTGTGATGTGAATTTGTTGATTTTCTGAATGGACTTTTCGGGCAGTGAGCAACAAACATAAAAACATACAAAGTTACCTTCAACTACAGAATATTACTATGCCAGATAAAAAAGCCAACCGTAGTTCAAGAGACCTAAAATCCTGTTTACGCTGAAAAGTGTCACAGCATCACATAATATTTAGTTGTAGAAGCCTGGTGACTTACTGTCTCCTCACCGTCTCCTTTTCATCTATCATAACTGCTGAGCTAAGCTCTATAACATCCCAGCGAGCTATATGACACACTATTGTAGTGCTTGTCAGTCCCCACAGGCTCTACAGCTTCTCTCTGTTTTCTCGCTGCAGCTCTGATGACTTTCCATTCCTTTTTTACTGAGGTCCCATTGCAATAAAACCACTATGAAAGAGAGACCTGGCCAAGACAACAAACAAATAACCTGTAGAATACAATATAAAATATCTCACATGTTAAATGAAGTCCGTAAATCTACCACAAACAAGCAATTCATTTGAAAGCAAACTGTAGAATTTGATTTAATTTCATCCAATAAAGAGTTTTTAACTGAAGAGTGGGACAAAGCTTGCAGAACTAATGGGATTGTTCTCTAATGGGATGTAGAGCTAACACAGTCCATTCTCAATCTACAATTGCACTGCTCTTCCCTGTCTTAAAACTGCCTGCGAAAAAAATAATAAATAAAATAATAATACCAATAATAATTTGTGGAGCAGTCTATTCTCTGTCTAAGGCAGTTAAATATAAGCCAGTGTACTAGAAAAGAGTGGCAGTAAAAACAATAACTGTCAGATTCACCCTGAAATGATATTTGATACAATCTGGATTTGATCCATTTAGTGCAACAACAGTCTAGAGGATAATGGTGAAATAACGATAAAAATAATATTTACATGTTTTGTGGCATTTGCTTTTATCTCCTCAGCTGGGTGGAGGAGGCCTTTAGTGTGATTCGACAGGAATGAGTAGGACACCTTATTTAAGTGTTATATTGAGTTTTCCCTCAATGCACAGCCTGGTCTCCAGGAAAATGTCTTAAATATTTTACTTTTGACAAACTGCAACTTGTATCATAAGTTCAACAACGTAGACTACACCTGAATCGTAAAAAGCCTTTGCTTTCTCTTTTTCAAAGCTGTAGACATGAGAAATCAAAAGTTTGTTTCAAATGTTTACTCAAAAATGTCCCACAGTGACCCAAGGGTGGTGCTGTAGTTCTGTATTATCATCCTTCAGTTGTTTTATTTCATCCCAGCTCTAAAAAGTAATATTATAAGAGCAATAAGATGCATCTAAGTGCATTAGACATTTATATATACTTCAGAACTGTAGTAGTTCTCTTTAAAAGGACGGATCATTTTATTATGTGTTTTGTATGAGGTACTGACACATATTCTTTGCGGACTGCACGGCACATACCCTGTGTGAAACAAAATATAGCTGCTGCCGCTGGTGACACTAGTTAAAAAGAGATCAGCTGGTTAATAAAAGATTGACCTGATAAAATCTACATCTGCTTAAGTTTATCTGCTTTTTTACCTACCGACTGAAAACTGAAAGATATCGTGGCTTGGTTTGTCGACTGCTCCCTCTCCTGCACCAAAGTTCATAGAGTAAATCAGAGATTTTCCATCACAGCTCATAGGAGTTGTTCATCTGTTCCTCCACCAGTGAGGTCAGCTGGGTTATTTTGCAACTTCAGCAAGGTTCTTAAAAATCCTCCGTATTTACCTCCCATGACACAAACCTACCAAACGAGGCAGCAGTAGTCCAGCCGCTACTGTGTCCTTGTGAGCTATAACAGTGATTTTCTCTGAAGAGTTGGGTGAGAGAGAGTGAACAGTATTACACATTATGTTTCCAGATGGAAAGCAGCTTGATCGGGCAGCGAACGTGTTCTTCACATATCATAGACAGCGTATATTTCAGTGGGTGAGCCGTGTTAAGGGTGTAAAATCAGATTTGCCTTGTGTCCCTGCTTGTAGCCATGTTTTCCCATCATGAGTGTCCATGCCTCAAGCCAGTTACAATCAGTGGAGGTAAGGTGGGGGGGTATTTTGCACAGTGAGTGCTGCTTATGTGCAAGTACCTCAGTTCAAAACACATGTACAATCATTTTAAGCGAACAAAAAACATCAATAAAACTAGAATTACTGACTCATAGCAGTATGCCTCTGCCCGCACTGTGTGCAGACACAGAGTATGTACTGCACTTAAAACAAAAAAGTTGTATATTTTGGATTTTTTGTAATAATCAGTGTATGGCTTTTTTGAAATACGGCCAGGAATTCATTTCACTGTGTCAGTTTATGCCAAATTAGATGAAATTCTCAAATGTGGCATCTACAGGAATGGGACCGGTGGGCAGACAAACAAATGGACAGACAAATGGATTCACAACATGACCCCAGCACAGAGGCGTAATGATGTCCCTCAGCTTGCAAATATTACTTTATGTTCTAAGTGGAAATCTGCTGATGTCCACTGTAGTCACACATATCTGCTGTGGGTCATCATTAGCTTCACCTGAGCATCATGAGCTTTTCATCTTGATAAAACATGCTCTGACATCTGTGTCAACCTCCCGATGCACTCGATCCGCACCAACTCGTGTCCCTCTTGCTCCCTGAACTCCCTCTGCAGCGCTGCACCCGTCTCCCTAGTTCTGTTGACCTTTTGAACCGTAAGCAGCGTCAGAATCCCAGGTAGACGTCGCAGTTATGCAAAGATCTGTGAATGAGGGCCAGAGGTCACACATCAACAACCCACACCGGAGCCTCTCTGCCTGGACTCAGAGGCTGATGCTTGTTAGCTCCTCCTTAGCTCCTTAGTTTTATAAGACAGACTGCTGTTCCTCATTAACAGTCATCTACAGAGGCTCCAGTGTAGCACTGACGCTGAAGCACAGCCCAACACCTGCACATGTGTTTAATGATCCTCCGGCAACATGTTCACATCTAGGGTCCGTGTCAACATTTGGGATCACAAGACATTCTATCATATCCATCGTATCCCTAAATAACTAATGCAAGACAGTTCTTATATACATTAATTTTGATTAATTAATTTTAATTTTAAATGAGTAAAATTGATTTTAGCCACTTTAACGACACACACAATAGATCAGTATATTTAAAATTAAATTATCTATTTTATAATGTTCTATTGAGAGAGCCAGACAGAGTTGATCCTTCGTTCCATTATAATTGTGAGAAAAAAGGACTGGTAACCAAGCAACAACAGTATATACTAAGAAAATATAATATACATATGGTACCCATGTACAATGAAAGCTTTCCATATAGGAATAGTTCTTCTGCCTCTCTTGTCATTTGAATTAAACTTTGTTCATTCTGACAAGATGTCGCCTTGAAGTCTCAAAGCACCCCTCACAGAAAAAAAAACAAAAAACCTTTGCTAATCAAAAATAAACACTTCATAGAGGGATAGTCATGGCAAAGCTAATGGACACAAGCTCCTAATGGACACAATCAGTATTACAAAAACAAACAATGCCGAAGAAGAAAAGAACAACTTATTTTTTTCCTTTGGAAAACCCTTAAAAGGCAAGTGAGAAATATATGTATCTTTTATTACCACACCTGGGAGCCAATCAAAACCTCCAAAAAATAAAAATAAATAAATAAATAATTTTATTATTTTTATTTTTTTCTCACATGCAGTTTTCTTCACTTGACAGTTTTTTTCACTGCCACAGAATAGGCCTTTTTTTTTTTTTATATATATATGAGCAAACTTAACACGTTTTTGAGTTTTGATGCTGACTAAAGGCTATGTTTTCCAACACACTTACAAAAGAGTTGGTGAGGCGAGCAACGTATGTTAACATTAGGGTTGTTCGAAATGTCGCTGTTGTGGACAGACTATCAGCTCTTTTGTGTGTGTGTGTGTGTGTGTGTGTGTGTGTGTGTACAGGTCCCTATGAGTTTGCAAAATGTTCGCAAATCATCATCTGATCAAAAGCGATTCCCTCTGCCACTCACATGCGTGAGTGCAAGTCATCATGCCAAGTGGAATGTTTTGACACTGTGAGAATTTGTTTACAGCCAGATGTCTTTTGTTTCTGGTTTCCGCTGCAAATAAGTAGACGCCACAAAGGGGTTTCACCACCGTGCGAATGAAAAGTGTGGGGTTTTAACTCTGCCTTGTCGATTCCACCCTCTTCCCAGGTTTGCAGGCGATGGAGCCGCAGCTCCAGCAGCACACAGTGGGTGCAGTGTGCAGCAAACTGAGCCTATATGTACAGTTAAGTGACAGGATTATTTCCTACATGGCCACTTCCAATGTATTCCATCGAACAATTAATCTTGAAAATTCTTCATGTATTTAACACCTATAAAGCATGAATCCTCAACAATGAATCCTCCTCCAGTGAACAAGTTTACAACTTTCCTGAGGCATAAATGTTGTTTTTATCCTATTGCCTCATGACATTCTCTGCACAATAAGCATCTGAACAAATCAAATTGCCCATCACCACTTTTCACTGACACTGACACTTATTTGATGTCAAAAATGACCTCCATAGGAAGCAAATTGCAACTGTATGTTCATCCAAGGAGCATTCTCATAGCCATTATTTATTTTCACACAGTTTACTCGAATTTACTTTACAATAAAAAAAAGGAAAAAAAAAAGAAAAGAAAAGTTAATATACATAACTATATGTTTTCCAAATATAAAACATAAACATACACAAATAATCAATGATCCTTGGTTTGCATCCTGCTCCTACTAAAATAATTAAAAAATATTTTTTTTTTGAATTATTATGTTAAAAAAATATATATGAAATGGTCCCTTACTTGTTTAAAGTTTTACATGACAGTACATTCCTGTAAAAGACATGCATTTATAAAGATTTATGAAATGAAATTGTACTTCTCTGCAGTCCTAAATTCTCCTTTTAAATTCCTACATTTCATCATTTATTTGCTTGTCCACATTTCAAACACCAGTTTGCAAATATTTGTGTACATTTGGGACACAACTTTCAGAAAATAACATTCTCCAATCATTTCAAAGTCTCTCGTAC
>JAFBJR010000137.1:5332856-5368900 GCA_016785285.1 Brachirus orientalis
CTTCCTGGAACTGGAAGGAGGAGGAGAGATCAACATCTCCCAGCTTGCTAAGCCCGCCGCGGAACCCTCGACAAGGCATCAGGAGAAGGGGAGGAAAGAAGGAAGGGAGGGGAGGGAATTTTAGAAGAGGTGCATATAGGGAGAGCAGAGGAAAAGGCAACACCCTGGGTTACAGGAGCGCAGACCTGAGGAGGAGAAGAAAAGAGGGTAAGAGGCTTCCACAGAGTGGACCTGTTGTTGCAGTTTCACCCTTTATTTTTATTCATCCCTCCTCCTTTTTATTTCACATTGTCCATTCACGCTCTCTCTTTTTTTTTTTTTTTTTTTTTTAAATCAAATTATTTTGTAGGTGTCTTTCCTCTCTTGTTTGAATGAATGCTTGTGCTTTGCCACAAGTGTGTTTCATCCCCCGATCTGTCCGGTTATCATCACTATTGTCATTAAACTTGAATCAGTGGGGATGAAGAGGTGGGTGTTTGAGAGGGAATGAAAAAAAAAAAAGGAAGAAGAAATGTCATTCGTTAGCATGAAGAGAAAGAAAGAAAGAAAGAAAGAAAGAAAGAAAGAAAGAAAGAAAGAAAGAAAGAAAGAAAGAAAGAAAGAAAGAAAGAAAGGGGCAGAAAATGATACCTGAGAGGATTTTTCACTCCCATCCCATCATCATCCCTGCTGCCTCTCCCTCCCCCCCGACAACCTGTGGTACTTTGTTTGCTGGGAGCCAAATTTCTAAGTGTGTGTGGGTGTGGGATTCAAAATGGAAGAAAAAGGAAAGAAAATGTTCCTGGTGTTTGATTTTAGCTTTAGCCCCTGCTCTCACAGTAATCTGATGAGTCCCCGGGGTGATTCCACTGAACAATCAATGATAACCAGAGCTAGCTGAGCTGCGCTGAGTGTGTGTGCGTGTGAGTGAGTGTGTATTTTGCTGCAGGTGGTAAATCCCAGTTGTCCGTGGCTTGGGGGGGGGGGGTTGCCTGTACGGGTGGGGGTCCTCCTGGTTTTGGCAGAGTGTATGTTTGTGTGTGTCTTGGGCCAAGTGGTCAGTGTGGAGGGGAGCTACACGAGGAGGAAGCTGGGAGGAAAAGAGGAGGAAAAAACAGAAGTTCTAATCTGCTTTCTCTATTCTCTTCCTGCTCCGGTCTTCATTCCCTCTCCCTCAATTCCACCCCTCCTCCTCCTCCTCCTCCTCTCATTTTCCTTTCTTTTCCTTCCATGCCCACACCTCCGCCCTGCTGTCGATTCCATCTATCAGTGTGTCCGTCTTGCCTCTGCTCTGTCTGCAGAGATATATTTTTTTTTTTGCATCTAAATGAGCGAGAGTCTGTGTGTTTTTTTTTTTGTGTGTATTTGCAGATTCAATCGCTTTAGTGTTTTTTAGTGAATTAGTTCATTCTCTCCCCGTCAGTTTCCCATGCTTGCAAGAAATGACTCTAATATTGCTCATGTTTGATGAACGCGTGCAATAAAATTGTAATTTGGCCTTCGGCATACACACACCCATATGCATAACCAAGATGCCTGTTCCTTGAACTAAACCATCTGCAGAGTAATTGTAAATATTGATTAGAGGCGATAAATCAATGGAATGATTTTGGATGGGCTTAGCTGGAGCATACTCTTTATATTCAGCTGGCTAGTTCAATTAGAATGGAATGGAATAAATTTGCTTGAATTTCTTTTTCATACATAATTCATGGCACTGCTCCAGCATTTAAAAAGCTTGTTGCTTTAATTTGAAAGTAAATAAGAAGGGGCGGGAAGAGAAGTCGTCATAATGATTGCTAAATGAACATTTAAGGGAATCTTCATACAATTTTATATTTATTTATTTTTACATTTGGAGGGGGTGTCATGAGCACAGACAGCGGCACTTTTTTAAATAATCACACAAATTTGTTCCCTGCATGCATGCAAGCACAAGCAGACCGCCGCGACCTCCCTCCTGTGGTATAATCCATGTGTTGATTTCTCCCCATTTGTTGCTGCATGGGGCAAGGAGGATGTGTTGGAGTGGGGGGGTTATACCAGCATAGCAGCTCCCGGGCCTGACCTTTCTAACCCCGCATCTCCCCTGTTATGTGTGTGCGTTCCATCCCCCAAATCCCAATTACACTTATCCAGGGCTGAGCAGGCAACGTGGCCGTCAACGATTTGAATGGGGACTTCCAGAAGACAGACCAGGTCCTGGCCGCGGTAAGACACTCACTGAGTGGGGGGTTGGGGGGGGGGTACAAGCTTTGTTCTTCCTTTTGTGTGTTAAAAAAAAAAAAAGCAAAAAAAAAAAAAAAAAAAAAGGAATAATAACCTCAGCTTTTACACAATGCTCTTTTCTTGTTTTCCTCTTTCTTTTCTATTTTTCTCTCCACCCCACTACGCTGCTGGCTCGGATTGAAAAAAAAAAAAAAACCATCATCAATTTTTCCTCCTTGGCAGAGGAGCCAGTGATGGAGCCTTGCCTCACGCTGCAGCGTGGCGTCTTCGATCAATGCCACTGTCACACTTTCCCTGTCTGTGTATGTGTCTGTTTGCCACTGAAGCCTGAAGGGAGGCTGCTCATGGTGCTCATGGTGGTGGTGATGTTGGTGGTGATGATGACCATGGTGGTGGTGATGTTGGTGGTGATGATGATGATGATGATGATGATGATGCAATGGCAGCGGCGCTGCACACGTGGTTTCTGGCTTAGCTTCCTGTGTTTTCTGAAAGACTCTCTTCGGTGACGGGTATTCTTGGGTGGATAATACGGATCACGTTGTTATTGCTTAAGAATACGCGTAGTCGAGGAGAGTCCGCTCTTCGCCCTGACCCCCGACTCCCCTCTCCGACACCCACCCACCCACCTACCTCACCTCACCTGACCCGAACCCACCCACCTAACCGACCAGGGAGGACTGTCAGGTTGGATGAAGCCACACCTCCACCTCCCACCCTTCCAAAAGAGACTTCTTCTTTGATCTGTGCTGCAGTTTCCTTTTTTTTGTGCAATATGCATTTCTTTTTATACCCACTTCCTGTTTGTGAGCCACGGTTTGACATCGAGAGTCTGCCCCACTGTGCATCTGTCAGTCTGTGTCTGTCTCTGTGGTCTTGGACAGCATAGTGTGTGTTCTGTCTCTGTGTGTGTGTGTGTGTGTGTGCGTTGCTTTGAGGTTTGTCTGGTCTGACAGAGGAAAAACTGGTTCATTGTCTCGTCAGCAATTTGTTCTTCTAATTTTTCTTATGATATCTGTATGAGCAATGGGTGTATTCACATAATGTGAGGCCAGCATGGCAGCCTTACCAACACACATGCATGTATTTACATTAAGAGGTTCAGGCCTTATTATTGATTTGCAGATACATTAGGGTCAATACTGGCTTAAACCCTTCAACCAGATGTGAATTGAACATGTACTGCCAGTCAAATGGAGCTATGGGGGGAGACAAGCTAGAAAAAAAACGAAATTGAAATTTGAAATCCCTTTCAATTTGGTGTCCTGATAATTCCTCTCTTAATTGCCTAGTGAAATACAAAATAATAATAACAGCTTTCTTTATATGTTACTAAATCAATTTAAAAATTAATATATTAATCATCTTTTTTAGTATCATTAAAGAACATGTTTGGGACCCATAGATTTTATTTAAATTAGCAGACTTTTATAATAAATGTATGTGTTTCTGTTCTCAATAACATGCACTAAATCAAATCAGTCTGGTTTACCTATTTGATGAAACAGAAATATTACAGGAAACTGTCAGAGATATCATTATATTGTGCACAAATTTGCCCTTGTTATAATTTGCATTGGGAATTGGGTCACAGCAGCTTGTTATCTTTAAAACACATGAACCACAGAGTGCTACTTACACTTCAGGAAGTCAAAGAAAAACAAAATTCAATGAAGGACACTCCAGATCCTTTACTTGACGGGCCCCAAGATATTAATGCTTTGACATGCCCCTGTCTCAGGCCCAGGTCAGCTATGTGCTGAAGTCACCTTTAAAAGTAATCACTACAAGTTTCGATCATATTTAAAATGGACTGGGAGCCAGTAAAGTGATTTTAGCAACCATCTTTATTGAGATGGTTTTGAAACTTAGAGATGTTCTGATGAGACAGGCAGGGAAAGTTAGACTAATATGACCAGACTGAGCTGCACAATGGGGCCCTAGTGTAATACTGATAAAATGGGCCACAGTTTAAATGCCAGTAACACCTTCCTCTTACAATGTGCAAACAATGAGACAGGTGTGTCATTTATTAACATGCAAAATTACAATTTAATTCAGAGGCCTCAGGGTTTGGAAAAAATGCAGCATTTGCCTTTATTTTACACATGTATTTGCTTAAATTGTTATTATTATAACTGATAATAGTAGTAGTTGTCGTAGCGGTACAATTTTTGGTGTACATTTTTTTTAGGTAGAAATATACAAAGAAACAGAAACATTATAGTTAACAGATAGTTAAAAAAAGAAAAGAAAAATACTTAATTCATACAGCTACAGGCTGCTATAAAAAGTAAGCTTTACTTATGTCAAATGAAACACAGTTTTGCCAGAACTACCTCTGAACATTTGGCAGTGGATGCTGTCAAGACAAGTCAAGAATGCATCATTCTGCAACTAATCATTGTAGGTTTTCTTTTCCTATTCATTGCTGTGTTCTGGGTAAATCTTGTATTGCACTATTTAAAACATTGCACAGCACAAACAATTTAGAACAGCAGTGGGAAATCCAAAGACAATCGAGATAAATGGGGCTGACTCTAACAAGACTTTGTATTTGTTGTCAAATAATTTGGTATTTACTCTCTCCCCCTCTCTCTCCCTCTCTCTCTCTCTTAGTCAGTTGGTGTAAAAGTGATTCATAGAGTAATAAGAACAGTTTTGAACTTTCAGCTGGTCTAGATGTGAAATACACTGTGTGCTTTAACATCAGCAGAGAGAGAGATAGAGAGAGAGAGGAAAAAAACAACAACACATTGTCACATCTGCTACTTTCATGACTACAGAAGAAATCATGCGTACAAAAAAAATGTTTTAGTAAATTAATCGATTTACTAAATATGTGGCCATGTACCTGGTATGATAAAAAAAAAATAATGATGGCCCTTTAGTTTGACTTCAATGCTTAGTCAGACAAATTATATATATATATATATATATATATATATATATATATATAATTTTTTGCTCAGGGAAACAAATGAAGACAACATTGAGTGTAACGCTTTGAGTCCAAAATGTGATCCATGATGAGGGGTTGACCAGACAGTATTGTGCTGTGGTTGCAGAGTGGAACCTCCTCTTACTGAGATCCATGTAGTGCTTTTATAGTGAGACCGAGCTGAGCCTCTCACGCCAAAAATCTCCTCCACTCCACCCCCACCCGTCTCCCCTTTTATGCTAATGGCTGCTGGAATGACATTTATTGCAAGGCGCATGTCATACACCTCCCGCCACCGAGCCGTGGAAGTACACACATTCAGTACGTATGGCTGAGGAAACAAAATGTCTACCACGAGCGACTCGACAGCTCAATTTGTGCATTGAGTAAAGAGGCTCCTGGATAAACAATTACTCCCCGGCTCAAATGCTCTACAACGCCCCCCCCTCCCTCCGCACTGAGCCTGTCTGATGGGCACATTCTGAACCTTAACACCCATATAAAATCCATTTCAACCCCTAATAGGATCAACTTGATTCTTGCAGCCATATCCTCACAAATGTCACTTCACATGATCATACGCTGGAGATTTCCTCACACTGTCTGCCTATAGTGTAAATTCATTTATTTATTTATTTTTTACACATTCTTGCCTCCCATCACTGCTATGGAATATAAAATGAGTCCATTTCTATGCCTGGGCCGGCGTCACATAGAATACTGTACAGCCAGGCAGGAAGAGTTGATTTCAAAGTTAGCTACGTGGCTTCTTGGACTGACAGTAATTATACAAAATCATCCCAGTCATTAATGTTCTGGATTATTATTCAAATAATACAATTATATGTTTAACACTTGGGTTAGCAGATAATTACGCCTCCTTGCCTTGTGACATGCTGAAGTGTGTGGAGCTGTTTCATTTAGTGGGACTGCTTATAAAGAAAAAAAAAAAAAAAATATATATATATATATATATATATATAATTTTTTGCTCAGGGAAACAAATGAAGACAACATTGAGTGTAACGCTTTGAGTCCAAAATGTGATCCATGATGAGGGGTTGACCAGACAGTATTGTGCTGTGGTTGCAGAGTGGAACCTCCTCTTACTGAGATCCATGTAGTGCTTTTATAGTGAGACCGAGCTGAGCCTCTCACGCCAAAAATCTCCTCCACTCCACCCCCACCCGTCTCCCCTTTTATGCTAATGGCTGCTGGAATGACATTTATTGCAAGGCGCATGTCATACACCTCCCGCCACCGAGCCGTGGAAGTACACACATTCAGTACGTATGGCTGAGGAAACAAAATGTCTACCACGAGCGACTCGACAGCTCAATTTGTGCATTGAGTAAAGAGGCTCCTGGATAAACAATTACTCCCCGGCTCAAATGCTCTACAACGCCCCCCCCTCCCTCCGCACTGAGCCTGTCTGATGGGCACATTCTGAACCTTAACACCCATATAAAATCCATTTCAACCCCTAATAGGATCAACTTGATTCTTGCAGCCATATCCTCACAAATGTCACTTCACATGATCATACGCTGGAGATTTCCTCACACTGTCTGCCTATAGTGTAAATTCATTTATTTATTTATTTTTTACACATTCTTGCCTCCCATCACTGCTATGGAATATAAAATGAGTCCATTTCTATGCCTGGGCCGGCGTCACATAGAATACTGTACAGCCAGGCAGGAAGAGTTGATTTCAAAGTTAGCTACGTGGCTTCTTGGACTGACAGTAATTATACAAAATCATCCCAGTCATTAATGTTCTGGATTATTATTCAAATAATACAATTATATGTTTAACACTTGGGTTAGCAGATAATTACGCCTCCTTGCCTTGCGACATGCTGAAGTGTGTGGAGCTGTTTCATTTAGTGGGACTGCTTATAAAGAAAAAAAAAAAAAAATATATATATATATATATATACATATATATATATATAAATCACACACACATACACACAAAACCTTGTTTCGATCACCTCAGGGGGTCCACTAGATTTTTCCCCCCTTGTTGGGTCTGCCCTCTCTAGTGCCCCCTAAACTATTGCAATTGTAATTACAAATATCACTTTGAGACACACACGCATACACTGAACATGTGTGTTGACTGTTGCGTTTGTGTGTTTTCTGTACATTCTGTGCGTCTCTGCAGGTCATGTGAACACATTATACTCACCTCAGCTCACACGCTGTAAGTCCTCAGACTGTATTTAGACACATTTACCCCAGGAGTCCAACCCAATATGTATTAAAGTGAAACTCATCTGTTTTTGAATGCAATAAGCAGACGGTTAAGGCCTTCGCACATCTGTGGCAGTGTGAATAATTCAGAACAACCCTCACAATTCACATTAAATGGGGGAAAAAAAAAAAAAGAATAGAGCAAATAAATTATAAGGACCAAATTAAAAATCGTGGGGGCAGAGGAACAGATGGAATCAGCAGTGTTTACCGTTTTATTAAAAAAAAAAAACAGAGAAAAAGAAATGAAATACCTGAGTAGTCAATACTAGAGGAGGAGAGAAAAACAGTTTGAAGATTTGTGCAAATTGGCATCTATGCATATTTGAAATGTGCTGCCAACGATGTGCGACCTGGCTGGTAGATGAGTACTATTTGGAGGCAAAACTGTAAAAAAAAATAAAATAAATAAAAAATAAAGATCTGCAAGAATAAATTACATGGAAAAAAAAATAGAAATAAAACACATGTGGGGAGGAGGCTTGACAGTGATGACGGTGTGGTATAAAGTGCTGTGTCACTGTGAGTCTGCATGTGTGTGTGTGTGAACACTTGTAGAGCTGCCATGCTGTAAAACACACTGCCAGTTAAATACAAAATGGATTTTCTATAAAATTTTCTATATTAACTAGTGACTGTGGGCTCATGTACAGTATAGTTGCTGATGGTGGCCATGGGATGTCTATAACTGTGAATGTCTCTGTTTCTCTGCAGTGACTGAACTGTTGTTGTGGAATAATGTATATGCTGCTCTGTACCAGTGTGATGCCGTGCTGCCACTGACGATGATTGTTTTATAGCCAACCAGGGATAAATGCTGCATGTGTTTCAGCCACTCAGCACGTGAATGTTAATTTCCCTTGTAACTGTATGCTATTTATGTCAACTGTACATACCAATAAATCCCGTCTCTTGGAATTTGAAATGTGAAATGAGGCTTTAATCAACATCGCACATGATAAGTATGAGGACAAGCTCTCTGTCACTTCAAGAAAAAAAAAAACACGAGATGAAAGTTGAACTTTTGTGATGAAGAATGTGTTGGTAGAAACACAGGCCTGTGGATAAAAATGTTGAAACTCTGAACATGTCATCCTTAGTCAGAGGAATCAGCCATGGACTGCTGCCTAAACATTTTTCGGTATTTTAAAAATCTCCTGGATCACACTCCAGAGGCTCTTTCCAGCGATCCCACAGACAAACTCAGAGATTATAAAAGTAAAAGCCATTTCCTCCTCTGCCTCCTCCTCTTCTTGACACCAGGCTGTTACAGTAAGAAGAGGGAAAAGGGCTTATGCACCACTTTTCCTTAAGCCGTTGTCAGTGTTCATTTAGTCTTAAAATCACTGATTTGTGATTTCTTTCTTTCTTTTGTTTTTGTTTTGAATTGTAATGAAATGTAAAAATGTAAAAAAAATGTAAAAAAAAAAAAGCATAAATGGCAAAAAATGGCTATCTTACCTGCCACCAACCTAAGGATCCTTTAACTTACATTTTTAATTACATTTATTTCATTAATCGCATACTTTTACCATGACCCCACGTACTTCATTTGTGCTGTTTTATATTTTAGTTTCTTTATTATATTTTAGAAGTTAGGTAGCCCAAGGATATAGGGACAATGCCGACCTATGGTTCAGACAGACAGCAAATCAGGTTTGAAATCATTAAAAAAGTACAAAGAGGCGTCACTGAAGACACATTTCTATGCAAACCCAGACAGGTCAGGCGTTAGCGACCACCAGGATTCCTGCTACAAAGACTATTTAGCTTCACAGGACGTGCCTTGTTAATCATATCCATTTTGGAAATTAACTGCACAGCCATTTTTCTGTTTCAATAATGTAGAAGATCAGGAAGACAGATTGGGTCAAATGGGGTGGGTCAAAGGGAGAGAGAGAGAAATGGACATGGGGAGGTAAAAGACTTTGAAGATCTCTATGTTTTTAAGTTTGTGCTTCATGCACAAAGTAATGAATAAAATCATTTGAGTTTATTTCATTCATTCACTGACAAAAGGAAAGAACAACTTAAAATTACTCAAAATTTTCACATTATGAATAAAAGGAAGAGGGAAAAAATGTTTTTTTTGTTAAATACTTTACAAAGACCATCATAGATCCAACAAAACAAAAAACCCCAGCAACCAAACAAGACAATCACACAAATAAAGCAACAAAAAAAGAAAATGACAGCAGGCAAACACAGCCTATACATTCTATTTAACCTTTTATCCCAATAGGTATTGATCTTAACATATTCTCTATAACTTCTTTCTAAGAAATGCATTTTTCCATCAGTTTAGTCCTGAATCTTTTTTTTTAAAGATCTCTGTTGATTGGTAAAGTCATTTCACCAATCAACCTTTTATCCTTTTAAACACAATTAGTAAAATACTGTAATCCACTAACTCACATTTTAAGTGACTAGATAATGGGTTTGTTGGATCTGTAAATCATGTTCTACTGATTATTCTTATTCGTTAATCATTTCTCCAGACTTGAACACAATAGGTCAGATATTGGACAATCATCGTTCTATATCGCAACAACAAGGCTTTGTTATCTAACAAATCCTTCACTTTGTTTGACACAGCAATTTATATGTGATTTCCAGTTCAAATTCTCATCCACCGTTCCCCTTACTCTACTGACCTGTGAAACATCAGTGCTTATATCTCTGTTAGTAAATATCACAAACTTTGTTCTTTTCCAGATTCAGGGATAGTTTGTGTCAAACCACTTTTTAATCCTTTTACATTCTTTTTCAAACACATTCATTACCTGTGTTAAATCTTCCCCAGAGTAAAATAAAACGGTATATAAAAAAAATGTTTGTATACAAAATAAGGACCTTCCGTCCAAGTACAGACCCCTGAGGTATTCCATATTTTATGGAGTTAGAGTAACCCATTGATGTGCCAAGCCTCCGATACCATATGGTGTTAGTTTATTAAGAGGTATATACTTCCATAGTGCAAAAAATGTGGCATTAAAGTAACTGGGCCTGCATTATTCTTATTCTGCTGATACTGACACTGACAAACACCTAAGCTCTGTGCACTTAAATTCAAAATGTAAATGTAAAAAAATTAAATGTGACTGCCTTTGTGAACAGACGTGTGAACTCAATTGTCCAGTCTTGTTTTGTTTCATTTACTGCTCAGCAAACTAAAGTCGAATCATATTTATTCCAGCCAAAACTTCATTAGACTATTTTAACTCCCTGCGTTAACATGTTTGAACTAATACACTCCTCATCTGCAACAGTGTTTCTAAAATACTGCAGTCAGATTTGAAGAGAGCACATTAGTTTCTAGTTTCCCACCTCAAACGATGTACCTGGCAGCAAAATGGACACGTTTTCGAGCTGAATCAGGAAACGTTACACCCATAAATGAGTTTATTCTGGATCATTTGATAACTGGTGTTCCTCGGAAAGCTGCTCAACCATGCTGCCTGTGGACTTTAGGGTGTTAGCTGGTAAGGTATAATTAAGCTGAATATAATATATTCAGATTCATCTCATGGTTTAATGTTCAAGTTCTCTCACCTGCTTCAGGAGTGGTGTTTTAATAGGGTCCTAAATTGATGTGATATAAGTGCAGGGGTGTTTCAAGAGACTTTGTGGACCCGTGGACCCAAGACAAATTGACTGGGGGGGGGGGGTCCCCACATCATACCAGACTGTTCCACTACATTAGCTCAAAAGTGAAAGCAATAGCCAACAATTTTTGCTCTACTAAAAAATTTGCAATACCAATTTAGACAAGAGATGGTTGGGCTGCTGCCTTACCTGGTAACAGGTAAAAAGAAAGTGAGCTTTAACTAATAATCTTTTTTAATTGATTAGTCTGTGAATTATTTTCTGTCTTTATTTCTTATTCAACCAGTTAGCTGTTCAATTTGTACAATGCAGAAAATAGAAAAACCAAAATAAAATAAATACATTACCAAGATGTCCTGCTATGTTTTTTGTTTTGTACATAAATCAAAAATATTAAAATTTAATTTACTGTCATAGAGAAACAAAGAAAGAAAGAAGAACATTTACATGATTTTTTTTTTTAACTCACCCATAATAGCTTGTCAAAATAGTCCGCGATTAATTTAGCACTTGTTTGATAATCAGATAATAATTGCAGCCCTAATTAAATTAATTAATGTTTCTGATTAAAAGTGGGTGGGTTGCAGATAGGTAAGATCCTACATAATTAATGAGGAAAATATTAATTATTATAAAGATATATCAGTGCAAGTGTGGGTCTCTAAATGATCTAATCTTAGAAAATAATAGGTGTGGGTGGATAATTATTATGCGTGCACAGTTTCGTGTGACATCCCATTTGAAGACAGCAGTTACTGTTACTGTTCCTGTGGCCTGTGAAACTCCATGTAAATGGTGACATAAATAATCTGACTGCATTACACTGTGTGTATCACTCTGTGAGATACTAGAATACAGATGGGATCCCTCCAGCTCATGCCTATCATGGAAATCAAGAGGACACCCAGAGCTTCACACCATTGTTACTCTCACCAGATTAATGATCCAGTGTCAGTGGCTATTTACATCCTCTTATCGCCATGCAGCAGATTAGCATATTACATCCTATTTTTCATTTAATCCCCCGTCCTCCAAACACACACACACAGTCACACTGAGCGTCTTAGTGCTTTGTATCTCATGTAATCCTGTTATAACAACAATCATTAGAATCCTAAAACCAACCTTGCTGAATCGCACACACACTCTGGTTTCCATGACTTCAGAGGACATTACATTTACTTCCATTTATTTACCATAACCATAACCATAATTACTGGTGCTCTAACCCTAACCCTGACCCTAACTTTAACCTAACCCTAACATCAGCCTTTAACATGTCTTCACCTTAAAATGGAGTCATTTACGTTATGGGGAATTAATTTTTGTACCCATAAGGAAGACAAGTCCCCATAATATGACTGTGAGAACAGATTTAGGTTCCCACAACATTAGAAATACCAGGTACACACACACAGTCTCATGCATCGTTCTTACAGAGGACACTCATGGACGTAATATATTCTCCAGCCCATTACACTAACCTTAACCATCACAACTAAATGCCTAACCCTAAATCTAACCCTAAATGTAGAATCCAGGTCTTAACCCCCAAAAGCCCTTTAAAGTTGTGAGGTCCAGAAAAAAATCCCCCTCCCCACCCAAAAAAAATCCCCAAATCTCCCCCTATGGTTTATACGCTGTTTATTTATTTATTTATTTATTTTTATTTTCCTCACAAATATATACATCTCATCCACAAATACTTAACAATAATTTCAATAAATATGTGAGCTCACGTTAATTAATCCAAAAATTTTGCTGCCATATGATGATATCCCATGTAGATATCAGTGTGTGCTGTTCAGTGAGTTTTTTTGAAAGAAGATGATTTTGATTTTGATGACGATTATTACCAAATAAAAAGCAATAAAGAAAGAAAGAAAGTTTTTTTGTTCTAAAAAAAAAAGACATAAAACCACACAACACCAAACAGTCTGCATTTCCTATAATTCATTTTGAACATTATCAGGATTAATTAGGTTACCAACATCTCTGTGGTTACACTAGGTGATTACAAGATTCCACATTTTTTTTAAAGAGTCTGTGGTTACTTTTAAAAATAAAAGATAACTTAAATAGAATGTTAACCTATTTTCAGGCTTTTATTTTCATTCAAAGTTGTCAAAAAGATTGTTTTTTTTTGTTTTTTTTTTTAAAAGTCAGGTTTTCACAAATGATGTCCTCTATGCAGCAGATGCTGTACATGTTCTGCTTTTGACATGGTTGACCATTTAAGTTGTCCTTGATTATCCTGCACACTGTCAGCGTGTCCTCCACACCAGCACTTATCACATGTGGGGTGCCACAGGGGTCAGTTTGAGGCACCCTTATTTTTTGTCTTTACAACCCCAACATTTATTTATTTATTCTGTTTATTTTTATTTTTTTCAGTGTTATGGAGATGATAGTCAGATCTATTTTTTGATCTATTTTTAGTTTTTGGCAGGTGTGTAAAAAAATGCTGTAAAGTGAACTTGCTCTCACAAACATAAATTCAGTTTCTGCAAAGCTGGATGTTTTTGGTGTAAGGCCACAGTACCATGTGTGCCATGTGGCCCTTAGTGGGTTTTATATTATTTTTAATTGTTTTTATTTATTTTACTATATATGTTTTTTTTTGTTGTTGTTGTTCTCTGAAGCATTTTGTTGTTTGCTTTTAATGTGTTATATAAATAAAACTATAACTGAAACTTAAAACTTACAAAAATATATATATACATTAAATTTTGTTTTGATAGTGTCAACAACCTCTCTATTAAAAGACACTAGAATGTCCTCAAAATACTGCAATATCTCACCAAGAGCTCACCAGACCCATGTTTGGTCTCAAACTGTGGTTGTTTGCTTTCTATATGTAGATATTAATAGTATGAAAAAAATACAAATGGTACGATTCTTTTGCCGTTATTGATCCATAATTTCACAATATCCTTTCTCCATGAAGAACACTTTTCTGCCTCCTCTTTTTGCATTTTTTTTAAATAATCAAAATCGGCTGATTATTATTGATTATTACACACAGAAACACATCTCTTTAACACTAAATAAATGTTGCTGCCTTTTAGGTAATATTTAGGTTATACTGTATATCATCTCAATTTAAATATATAAGTACATTGCAGTGCAGACACAAAATGGCAATTAGAGAGACAAACTAGAAGTGTTGTTCAACAAATGTTCATTTTAGTGGACTATATATATAAATATACACTGTATATAAGAAAATCAGTAACATATTGGTCACAGAACAATTTCTAATGTTCAGAATTGGCCATAGAAAAACGCCTGTTGGTTGAGTTCAGGACGGAATGTGAGTATTTTATTAACCTGCAAATTAAATCCATCATTCAACAATTCCTTCATTCCTTTTGGGGTGACGGATGCAACATTTACTTAGAAAGATCAAATCAAACCCAGTGGATAATTCACGCAGTTTTGTCCAACCTGTCCGATGCATTTCTTTGTGTAACTGACAAAATAAAGGAGGCGTTGCAGCCTGATGAAGACTCCATTGGTTACAGCTGTTTTCAGGCCACTCATTACTTATTACATCCTCTATACATACACTATTAAGGAAAATTGATGGTAATGATGGGAAGGATAGGACCCGGGCTCATTTGGCAGAAATGCCACAGGAAATATTCGGCTTTTGTACCAATTAATTATGCATCATCTTTACTTTGCTCTCTCTGTGGACTGAGACAGGGTGTAATGTAGCAGAGCATCGAGTGTGCAAAAGTGAAAAGAAAAACCCTTGTGTCTCACCATTAACAAATATATGTAATATACTGGAAGAAATGTTTTGATATGAAAGTAACATTTTCACTTTTTATTTTTACTGACTTGGCAATGGATACAAATCTGTCTATAATCTATGTTAATTCTTGCTAACCAATCCAATCTACTGAGCCAAATAATGGCTGCATCCTCCTAACAATGGCTGTGTTTGCATACTAATCCAAACTGTTATCCCCCTTTATTTTGAATTTTAGGCATTGACATTGACACATACACAAAACAGGGGATGGGGTGGAGGTAAACAGTACGTTACTATATTTTATACCGCACATGTGCAACATGTGGCCAGCCAACTCGTTTTATCTAGCCTGAAGTTGACAAGTTTCATCACAATATCATGTTTTTTAAACAAGAGTGGACATCTAAATATTTTTTTTAATAGTGGGTTTGAAGTCTTTACAGGAAAGGAAACGTGTCACCGAGGTTGCACGTCAGAAATGTTGAATTTTTAGTAATTTCAGTAATTTGACGTTTAAAATGTACATGTGTATGTTGCACAGACAGCTGGGTTTATTTATTATTGTTTCTTTTTGCAAACCTTTTTTTTTAGGGTAACTTGCTTCAATTTTGGCAGTGTGGCCCTCTGTTATAAAATAAGTCTTATATTTGATTATTGTGTTTAAAGTCAATGCCACACAGCATTTTATCCATATATCTCCTATATGTTTTTTTCATTTGTTCAAATACTAAAACATATCAATAGGCCACAGTGTATTTTCAATCAGTCCCAATCTCACCATACTCACCAAAATATTTATAATTGGACGAGGTTGATGTGTGAGTATAAGTACTGTATTTGCCAATATGTGCACTGTTCCTGTTGGCAGCATGTCTGTTGGATAATACAATAACATGTGAAGGTTCTCCATGATCCAGGTCGCATTCATCTTCAGAACGTAGCTGTAGGCAACTGGACTCATTCACGAGTTAAGGTGAAGATGTTTCACCCGAAGAAGAAAAAAGCCTTTTGGATTAAAGGTGAAACTTGTGTCTTTGACATAACTCAGGAAAAGTCCAGTTGCCTACAGCTAAGTCCTGAAGATAACACAGTAAGCAGCAGTTAGAGACGGCCTAGCTTTAAATTACTAAGTTATAAGTTTTCCACAAGTTTTCTTCCTATTGTTATTATTTACAGAACTAAAATAGACATATGCGCAACAATTTATAGTTAACACTAAACCCTAACCCAGTGACCCAATTATTATCAAAGTAGTAGATTATAATTATATAATGAGAGATGAAAGAAAAATGATACAAATAAATGGGAATATGAAAATGGGAAAAAAAAAGAAATCAGAATCACAGAATAACAGAATCATTATGGCACAAAAATGTCTAAAGGAATAACAGGTGTTCTCACACTTTGTCAGTGAAAGATGACAGTTCTATATGTACAGTAATTCCAACAGCAATTTTATTTAGTGGTTTTGAGACACTGAATCAAGAGGTTGCCAGTGAGGAGCTAATAACTTTTTTTTGTGGTCAAACCGAATAAACGTCCATGTTTTGAATGAATGGGAGACCTAGAGAAGAGGTATCATTTAAAAGTAACACCTTAGGACAGAAAGGGACATTGATGTTAAGTGAGTTAGATACTCCATGTGAAGAAGAACCTGTGTCACAAAGGTTACACTATAATTTATGTATCCCACCAGGGAGTGGGATACATTCTGTAAATGTTAATGAATTTTATGATTGAGGTTTTTGGAAGACTCTTCCAGACTCACACAGTTGACAGACAGTTTAAATGTGGACTTGGAAAACTCAAAACTGGAACTAGAGGGGGTTTATGAAGTATTAGGTACAGCTAATTATTGGCTACTGATACTACATGTGACTACACTCCTGTATGTGCTCCTCTGCTGAAATAAAGCAGAGGAAATCAGGTGAGACATTACTGTAGTGCTGATTTCAGTGGAAAATTATCCATGAATTATTTACTACACAATATTTACCACTCTTCCACATGAATGCCCTTGTGTGAGTACTCCAAATGATGTGCATTTAAATTTGAAGCAGTTAATTTTCTAGGCTTTGTTCTTTTACCTTATCTGGCCCTTGACTCCTGGCCCTTGACTGGATTTTTACAAGTACATGCCAAGGGACCCCACATGTTTTAATGGTAAGCCTGAGTTGAAGGTTAAAAAAAGGAAAGTTTTAGGGACATTATACAAAGAACACAGGCCCTAAAATGGTTTCATTACTTCCTCATCCACTAAGTCTAAAATATAAACATATTTACACTTTTTTGGCCCACTGAAAATTCTGAAAGGGGCCTCTACCTGTAGCAAGATTGAAAGTGTTCAATATGTGGCTATGGCTTTACCATTTTAGTTAGTTTGTGTGGAAAAATGGAAATACCTTATATTTGAGAGGTATTTAAAAAAAAACATATCTATATCACTAGTCCGCCTTTTCAAGTGTCACATCCCAATTTAAAATTAAATGTGTCAGCTACAATATACAAACACACTTCCTGATAAACCAATTTATTCCTACAGCAAATTTAGAAAGAACATTTAAGAAAAATTAGCCTTTTGTGTGCACAGAAAAGAAAAAATGCACAGAAAAGAAAAAATGCAAGTCAAAGAAATATAGGAGCGAAAACAAAAGTGTTGCAATTATAGTTATTAAATTTTAATTTTGCTTGCATTTTTTTTGCATTTTAAAAGTGCAGATGCGTTGTTACCATGACTATTGTGATTAGGAATTGTGATATGATTTGATTTGCATTACATTTTGAATCAATCATTATTTCAACACATTTAAAATGTGATGGCGCCTTATGGCAAAGTATCAAACAATTAGAGTCCATATTCTGATGCAGGGATGATAACTTGATTAGGACTTAACATAACTTAACATAACATAAAACCTTAACAAGCAAAGTATAAAGCCTTGGTCGACTACATTAAATAGCCTAAAATACAGCCTTTGCATTGTCTCAAATTGCACTATAAATTAGAAAAAGATTCACTGATCAGCCGTGTAGTGCACCCTGCAATATGTGGAACAAACCCTGGTTCACCCTGTGCAGCCATGATGCTCATAGATGAGCAGGCCAGGGAGAGTGAGCAGCAGCAGCAGCAGCAGCAGCAGCAGCAGCAGCAGCAGCAGCAGCAGCAGCAGCAGCAGGACTCAGAGGAAGCTTAAAGGCCCTATAACTGAATCGTGATATCAATTCTGGCCCTCTTCCTCCTCTCTCTTCTTCTCCACTGCTTCCAACCCACCCACCAACCAGCAGCATAATGTGATTTCTGCCAACAAGCGCTGTCTGCAGTATTAATCAATTGGAAATGTGCTGTATTTCCTCTCATCCTGAGACAAAAGTGCAAGCCCAATTCTCTATCCCCTCCCCATCGCTTATTTCTTCCTTTTATTATTGTCTCTAATGAAGAACTTGCTTGAGCTTTATTCATAAAATACAATGGAATTAATAACTATGCATATATATCTCTCTCTCATCCACTGACATAAGCCCTTACCCAGCTCCCTAATGTGTCCATAATGTATCTCTTTCACTCTCTTTTCCCATTTGTTTTCAGAGGACAAATAGGGGATGAGGGCTACACTAACAGTATTCCACACTTAATAACACCAGGGTAAGTGGCTCTGCTATCATGCTATGTGCTGGCTCTCGTTTAAACAAGGGCCGCTATGAAATGTATCCACATCAGTGGCTCCAAGATAGGGAGCTAAGCAATCTATTTAAAAAGCAATCTATTTCTCGCTGTTGTGGAGATTGCACAGATTGAATGGGGGAGTCCGATTCTCAGAGGACGGCCCTCTCGATCCCACCCTCCACTCTCCTCCTCTTTCATCTCACAGCTCCTCTCCAACTCCTCTGCTCTGGGCTGCTTACGCACACAGGGCAGAGGAGAGCATGAATGGGAAAGCAGTCCAATACGCGTCCAATTAAAAGAAATAACCTAAAAAAACACACACACACACAACAACAAGATATGTGAACACATTAACTTCACCAACAGACTCGGATCAGGATTCGGTCACGGCTGTAAAATATTTCAAATGAGCAATAAGCTATGGATTTTGCAGTCAACAGTCACATTTATTTAGATTGTAAACATGTTTACCGTTTGGCTGTGTAGAACAAAGTGTTAAAAGAATATTGGAAATGTAATGTTTTATCCGTGGTTAAATATCAGTGTTTGAAATTTAGTCTTCGTTATTATCAGTCGATGGGGTGCAGTGGAATCCATTACATACATAAGAACTTAATAAATGCAATACAGATAAATTATACGTTGTAGATGTGAGCTCCGCAACACAGACACACACACACAGAGAGGGAGCCTAAGCAAAACATAATCCCTAACTTTAAACTTATTTAAAGTTAAACTCAGATAGATAGACGGATGGATGAACGGACAGACAGACAGATAGACAGACATAGTGTCTATCTCATAAACTACATGACATAACAATATTGAATAACAATGATAATAATATAGAGTATCCAGAGATATAAAGTAATAAATAATATGACTTGTTCAATAATAATGCTAATTATATACGATAAAAATCCCACTTACTACAACAAACTATTATTTTTGACTCCCCTATACAATCCATAAGATATTACATAATATTACCAATACAAAATATTTTACATTTTGAAGCTTTTTAATTGGAACTGCACATGCATATGTACAATTTATTTCATTAGTTGGTTCATTACATAGTTGGACTCTCAAAACTGAAACACATTTATATTTTAAATGGGCTTTCATTTTACATGAAGACACATGAATACAATGAGGGGCGCTTTTATTAACTGGACTGGTAAACTGGAAAAAGTATTTCCATTAAAAACTAAAAATGAATAATTTATTTGGAGATGTATAGTACCATTTATTATCTTTTCTGAAGTTTAAGTATTAGGTCTATGTTTGTTTTATGAGTGTGTCCCCAAACCTCAACACCAAATGACAAATATGGTAATTTGAGTGAACAATACAATAAATGCAGACATCTGTTTATTAACAGGTCTCTTGATTTATAAGATAGCAAGATATTTCAATTATTTATACCAGAGGAGGTACACACACACACAAGTTCCCTCAACATCAACAAAAATAATCTGAGTTGTTGTCTGTGTATCCATGGTTACCTACTGCAAATAGCAAGTGTAATCCAGCTTGACCTTTTCATCCTTTTTGATGGTAGGAATATAAAAATGCACATGTATGGTTGATGTTCATAGTGTTGAGTCATTTCTCATTAAATTTCGAAATAAGCTCGTCCCTGAAAGGCTGTGGAGCTGGACTGATCCAGCACAGGTTCTATTTTCAGCTCACAATCTCGCACCCTATAATCAGTTTCCCCAATAAATAAAAATAAATGAATAAATGAAATAATTCAAATTGACAGATGGGGCAAAATATAACCAAAGGTCTTCTGAAATTAGACACAATTAATAATAAACTTTGACCAAAAATCAAATATATGATTTGATAAGAAATCAAAGTATACTTATTTTTATTAGAAAATATAGAATGGTTTATCTTAACATCAAGACCTGGAACCTTGTGCAGATGTTGAATTTGCTGGAAAGTATCTAATTCATTTGTTCACATTTTGTGGAATTTTAATTTAATGTTAGCTCTGAGTAAAAAAGATGTCTTAGTATACTTCTTTAATTTTGAAAACATTTTCAGGTTATAAATGTGAACACGTCTGGTTTTTGCCTGTTTTTATCTGGTGTGTCATGTGACAACAGTAATATTTGTACATTTCTGTCCACTCCCACCGCAGGTGTTGATTCTGCTTGTAACCCTGTCGGGTTATCAGCTGATTTGTTTCCAGCTCTCACTCCGGTACACTGGCATTTGGGCCACTGACAGAACTGATGGTGGATGCAGGTAACCACGGAGACGAAATGCCTTCTCTGATGTTTTCTGTCCTGGATGAGCTCAGACATCCAAAATGAACTCAAGTCTAGTTTGGTGGGATCTTGTCAACATTTATCCAACTGGATGATAACGGATGGTTAATTGTGATCAGAACTCATAGAGAGAACATAACTGCTAACACTTACATTACATATATTCTGCACCACAGGAAGAAACAAACAATCATTAGTATTTGTCCTAACATTTTATTTGTGGTTAAGCTACACAGGAAGCCACTCACTGTGCTTTGCATAAGAACAAAAGAACAGAAGTTGGAAACATTAAAATGTACAATATGAAGAAGACTCAATTGTAACAAAAACAAAATACAGCACAGAACAATAAAAAAAGAGAAAGAAGATAATAAGTTAAGAGTAAGTTGAGCATAAAATTGACTTTAAAATCATTAAAAGAATATACAGTGCAGTCAATCTAAGAGTTTTTTCACTTGTGTGCAGCATTAGGCCCTTTTCTCATATACCTGAGATTTTGAAAAACTTCACCCAGGTAAAAGAAGTACCTACTACCGAATAGGAACTTTTAAGATTGCCAGGAACTTTGGAGGGTTGGGGCTGTGTGCACAAGGACACTGGAAAAGCGGCTATTAATTTTAAGCTAAATTTTAGATTTTAGAGAACTGCACGGTTTAAATTCTTATTCTTATTCTATTCATATTCTGGACCTAAACCATTTAGTGATTTGTGGACTAGCCAGTGTAAAGCCAATGTGACTTTAAAACTGGACAAAAGTGCTCTCATGCTGTCATCTTCATTCTTATCTATTATGCAGTCTAATTTATTAACTCCATTAAAACAAAATGTGATGAATCCAGTGGACTGCATTACAAATATTAGACCTGTAACCTGATGCAACTAAAATACACATTCTGACTCCTAACCATCACTTACAGTGATGTTTCCCTCAATATCAACAATAATCTTGGATGTTGCTGCTGCTGCCACAGTTACCTACTGTAAATTGCTACAGTTTGAATAGCTAATGCAGTTGGAATTTTTATTGCAAAGATTAGAAAAGCACAGATCACAGAATGGTGTTCATTGGCTCTGTATAGCTACATTTCTTGTGTTTTGTAGTCCATCGTAGTCCACAATCTTTTGTTTCTTCACACAGAAACTGAGAAACTTTAAAAACAAACAAAAAAAAAAATCATCATTTATTAATTAATTTTCACGCCGACAATCAGATAATCATTCATTTACATCAACCTTTACAGTTACAGAATAAATAGGTTAAAAACCAACCTTTCGCATTTGGTATGATTTAGTGTGCATGTGTTAGTGTGTGTTTGTGTGCTGTATGTACTGTACACGTGATATGTAGAGTTCTGACGTCTACTTCCTCTTGGAAGTATCAACTCTCCCTTTGTTCTGATAGTTTGACATTATTACTCGTAGCCTATATAGAGACTCACTACTATTGCTTTTGTGTGCACAGTGATTTAAGATTTTTTTTAGGTGTATTAGGAGAGACTGACTCATAGTCAGTGCTGCACTGACACATACTTGGGAACCAGCTGCTCACCCTCAATGAAAACACAGCTAAGAAAAAACATGATTTCTATGATCTAAAATCTATGATATTGTAAGAATATGTTTGCTGCTGTATCTTCCTTTAAGACAGCCTCTTCCAAACCAAACGTCATAGAGAAATGTAACATTTTTACCTTATGGGGACATGTGAGCTACTGGTCTATTGCTGCCTAGTTTGTGTCATTTAGGTAAACCCAAAATGAAGAATTTTAAACACACAAAGTCACAAAATAACAAAGTCACAAAATAACATTTTAGACCTAACTGATAGAGGCGGCAGTGGATCGAAACTCCAAGTTTCCTTGGTGTGGTTAACAACAAATGAGTTAACGGTGGAATACAAACTTCGGTTTCTAGTCAGGAAAGGCTGTCTAAAGGCAGCATAAAACATACATCGTCATATTCTTACAGTAAGGTATTGTAGATCAAAACGGGAGTAGATTTTATTGGATAAGCTTTGAGGTATTAGTGGTTACATTTTAAAAAGGTCTGTATTTGAAATGAACACTTAATGTTTTGCCAGTTTAAACACACATTCACACATTATCTACATGTAGCACTTTTTATATCACACAATATCCCCACAGTGCTGGCACAACTGCTGCGAGCAATTTGGGAAGAAGACACTTCAGCACGTAGACGAGTGGAGCCAGGGATTGAACCCCCCACTAAACTTTGAGTTGGAAGACGACCCACTTTGCCCATTAATCCGCAGCTGCCCTGCTGTGTCCATGCGGGCAGTCATGTTTCAGTGAAAGCGAGCCTCAAATTCTCAGGTTGTTTCTCAGCGAACAGGGAACTAATATTCTCAACAGTACATATATAACAGCAGTATATCGCAGCCCTTTTCTACATTGTACCAATCACACAGCAAACCACCGTACCACCAAAAAAAACCCCCAACTCCTTTTAAGCAATAAAAAATAGGCTGTAAATGATAAAGGAAAAAGTTGACAAAAAATAAATAAAATAAAATAATAATAATAAATAAAAAGACAAAAGGTGAAGACATGTTTTAAAGTTAAACTGTTAGGGTTAGGGCACTAGTAATTTTGGTTATGGTTAATTATGGTCTAAAGTCATGGAAACAAGAATGTGTGTGTGTGTGTGTGTGTGTGTGTGACTGTATTTCTCTCTTATCTTCCTCTTTTCAAAAACCGCAATAAGTCACCATATGAAGTGAAGGTGGTCTGATGATTGCACTCACAGTTTGTGAGCACTGAGATAAACTTTACACCAGTCTCATCAGTGCGCACACACACACACACACACACATGCATGTATATGCCTGCTCTAATGGTAAATAGTTGTGTGAATATGGTGAAATATTGTGTAAATGTTTTTTCTAAAGTGAGATCCCTGGGTGACACACACACACAAACACACACAGATCCATTTTGCGAATCAAATACCCACTCAGTGATCTTCCATCACCACGCAGTCAACTGTTGCTCACAGTTTGGGTCACACCCCTCACGCGGCTGTCGACAGATATTTCACAGATGTACTCCTCAAGATGTTGGCTCTGTGTCAACAACAGGTTAGCTACTCGCCACAGAAGGCTTCACACTTCAGCTCTAATACCGCGGATCAGGCCGACTGAAAACTAAGGCTGCGTCCATTCTTCTAACTTGTCACTGGAAAACAGAATTTTCCCATCAAAACAATGCGGCCGGAGGAGCGTTTCACCTCATAATCAAGCTTATCTCAAACTAACACGCCTGAAAATGTGTGTCATGTGACCATTCAGGTCAGTATTGGAATTACACCGTGACATTTGGACTCGAAGTTTGACAGTCAGATTAGGGTTGCTGTGAAATGAAGCTTTTTCGCTCTCACAGCAGCAGAGGTGACAACACCTTTGTCACCTCTTGGCTGGATCGCTGTAATGCACTTTATCCCCACGTGTCTTTTAACTGGCACACACAGTAAATATGAGCACATTTCCCCCATTTTAGCTTCACTCCACTGGCTGCCCACACGTTTTAGGATTAATTTTAAAATTCTTTTATTTGCTTTTAAATCCATAAAGTAGCCTCTGCTGTTGTGACCCCTACACACCGGAATGATCTGCCTGTGTCTGTTTTTAAAACTCATCTCTTTTCATTGGCCTTTGACACTATTTAAGTTGTTGACATGTGTTGTATTGTATTGCTGTTACTTTTATCCATGTTTTATGATGTTTTATGATGTAAAGTTGGATTGGACTGGAGTGGGTGTCACACTTGGAAGTGTGTGGCAGCTCTGTCATTCGCAAAAGCCTGCAAAAAAAAAACGTGTCCATCAGCGCAGCCTATTTGAATGCATTGCCCTGTTGTATGGGTGGCAACAGCAAACATAGCACATATTGATGATTTTTTTTTACTATTATCAGGTTATTTATTTCAGGAATCTCACTGTGCAGAATCTCACTGTGCAGAAAATCAAAGTAACCTGTGATACAAAATGTCCCCCTCAATGTCTTAAAGTCTAGTCTAGGAGCTTGTGTCCTAGACAGGGTAGCCATGATTCACTTTGCCCCTCGCTAATTTGAACCGTGGTTCAGGTACACTGGACATGTTGGTGCCGATGTACTGTAAACACAAAGCTGACTCTCTCTGCAGTAGAGGGCGGCTCGGGCCACATTTTTCAATTCGAACTGGAATAAGCACAAGCGGATACTCGCCGGACCCAACCCGAACATGGCAGGGTTGTCCGAGCCCGACTTACGAGTCTAATAAAATGCCGGCATTGCTCATCATTAATGAGCATCATTTCTTCTTTATGAACTCTTGTTAAACTGTAACAGCTGACATTGTTCATTTTGAGTTGTTGTACGTGGAGGAAAAGGATAAACACCCACAACATGCGGCTGGCTTCAGGAGCCTCGTGTTGCATTCACTTGTCCTCTCGTGAAACAGCCATTCACTTAACAGTTCCTCCTTATGATCACTTATTTTTTATGTTAGATGTTTACACCTTATAACATTTTTATTTTACCCTGTGTTACACTAAGCGAGGGTGGGACAATTGTGGTACTGTGACCCATGCTGTAAAGTAGAATTTTGTAATTATTTTTGTGGTATGGACCCAAGACCAGAATTTACACAGTGCCAATACAGGTGATTCATAACTGCTCGGGCTTTGACAGAGGTCTCATTCAACCTTTTGTACGTTATTATACCATAATGAATAATCTGGGAGACATTATTTGAAGGTTAAAATCCCACATTGTGTCACTTTAATGACACTTGAACAAAAAGGTAATTATTCATCTACAAGTTAACCATAGGGATTATTCACATGCAGATAATTTCTTTTTTAGGTAACACACAAACAGATGATATATAGTACATGGTGGGGACATGTATGCTTTGAATGAAACATTAAACAACAATTTAATATTGTAGGTTGTTTATTTTGTGTTGGCACTGTTAACTTTTCATGAGTGTGGGCTCTTCTGTAAGATTGTCCAACTATTATCAACTTTGTGTCTCAAGTTTTTGACTGATATATATATATATATATATATATATTTAGAGATCCATGTCTGTTATAAAGAGCAAAAATCACATATGTGTCAAAACTCATCAGTATATGTATGTAGGATCAGACAGTCATCAGACCAAGTATCATCTGCTTCTGATCCAGATGAGAGATTCTTTGGCACTTAAAAAGTAACATGTTTCAGTCTCACCGAACAAGTTTAACAGCAACATCTAAACAGATCAGGAGCAATTTCGTCTTGAAAATCTGGATCCAGTGGATCAAAATGCAAACAATTCAGGTATAAACATTTCTGTAAAATTCAGGTAACAGAGACTTTACGCCTTAGTGAAGGACACTCTTGCATTTGTTTTTTTTTAAATTGTGTTATTTAATTATTTGATATTTAATATCTTTAGGAACCTTCATAAACAATATGACACATTGTTTTAGGAATAACCCCTTTGGGAATTAACCTTAATACACTGTGTCAGCTTTTGCGACACACATTTATGCATGGCCAAATATGGACAGTCTTTGTGTTGTTCTCCTGAGATAAGTGACGATGGATCACATCCAGTGTGTCACTGTGGGCGCTCATTAGTGCCAAGTGACCCCACTTCCAACATCCCCAAAGTGATGACGACAGACTGACTGACAGCATCGTTTGCAGCAGGTCAGTGTAGAGCGACACACACACGCAAAAATTATGTGTTTAACGTCCTTTGAGATAATAGAGGTCTGGAGTCACTGGCCCCATTATTTTGAGGGTCTGGAGTTTAAATGTTTGGGAACCCCTGAACCAGATGTGACACATCAAAATGCATCAGTTCTACACTGACCAGTAACCAATTTATTAGGTATGTAGGGCACCTAATAGAGTGGCACCTGGTGTGGTCTTCAGCTGTTGTAGCTCATCTGTTTTAAAAATTGACATGTTGCTCTGCTCTTCTTCATGCCTTGGTTGGAAAGAGTGGATGTATGAGTTATTTGTTTTCTTCCCATCGTCTTCAACCAGTCTCGTCATCCTCTGCTGAGCTCTATAACATCAATGAGACATTTTTTTCCTCAGAGAACTGCCACTCACTAGATATTTTTTTTCCCCCTCATGTTTAAAGTCACTTAATTCATCTTTCTTCAGTCTGATGATCTTCAGCAGCCCACTTTCACCATATCTACATGTCTAAATGCATTTGATCGCCGCCATATGATTGGTTGATTAGATACTTGTGTTAATGAGTAGCTGCACAGGTGTACCTAATAAAGTGGCTGGTGAGTGTATTGATGATACAGCAACAGGTGAATTAGAAATGACAAACAAATGAGAATTAGGACACAGGAGACTTTTTTATATGAAAACAATAGAAGTAGTAGAGATTTTAAAGAAGTAAAGATCTTCATTTTTGATTTGATTTTGATTGAGAAAACCAAATCTTTATGCAAATATGTTACAGTGTTTATACTTAAGATTCAGGTGATGAGTTGAAATTTGAAAGTACACGCAAAAGTGAGCAGTATAGTAGCAGAATAGGTGTCATCTAAAAAAATCCTCACCAAGATGTCGGTTACTGTGTCAGCTTGGAAAAAAAAAATTACTCTCTTCATAGATATTCCCCAAAGAGGAAATGAGTTTGTTCCTCTTGAAAGCATTAATTTCTCCAGAGGATAGGTACGTGAACATCATGTTATTGCTGTGGTTACAAATTTACAAGAGGGATATATTGCTGTTATACTTGCCGTGAAAAGGAACTTGGTGACCAGCATCCAGGAAGGCAACGCTAATCACTTCAAGTGGCTATTTTGGTAAGATGAACAACAGGTAGACAACAGCACCAGCAAGGGCTTTGAATACAGCTGACACTGGTGGGTTTGTGCAACTGCGCTAACTATTCTCATGAACTCCTATGTCTAATTTCAATTTTGAAACGTTTTAAATTAAGTTTTTAGATTAAAATGATACGTTTTTTGTACTGTCGTTTTGCCTGGGAAAATGTCAACAGTGCCAAAATGATGTGTGGCAACCTGTTGCTTGTGAAATGATAAAAACATAAACGTCTCCGCAAAATTAATACTACAAGGTTGAACTCGTCCAGACTTAAAGGTGGTTAAAGGCAGCTCAGTGGTGTGCGAGTTGTCTTTCAACTGCAAAGATACGGGTTTGGGTTCCCAGCACTGCTAGTCTACCTGCCGATGTGTCCTTGGGCAAGACACTTAACCCCACTTTACTCCTGATCGCTGTGCCAGTAGCGTGTGAATGGGTATGAAAGATGTGTGATAGAAAATCCACTGCACGTAGATGCACTGTATGAAAGTGTGAGTGACTGTTAAATGGAAAATTGTCTCTTTATTTCGCACTTTTCTAGACTAATCAAAGCTGCTTTTACGCTGCAGCTTTGTCAGAGGAGAGATGACTGCTGCACACAAATAAACAAGGCAGACGGATTTTATTTCACATGAACACCACAATTACACTGGACAAACTAGATGCAAATTAAAGAGGCGGACAGAATGGGGATGGTCATGGCAGGGTAGAGTAAGAGGGAAAAAACAAATCTATATAGAAGAGCACAATATTTCGCTGCTAGGAAGTGGCTCATACGGGCCATTTATAAGATAAGATAAGATAAGATAAGATAAGATAAGATAAGCCATTCCTTTATAAGTCCCACAGTGGGAAAATTTCAGAGTGTGAACATCAGTGGGATAATGATAAATAATAATTAAGTACTATATAGTAGTGTCTGTTCTTTTTTCTGCTTATTGTCTCTTCTTTTCTGTTCCTTCTTACCTTTCTTTAACTTTCCTGGCTGTCTTATATGGGGACAAGTGAATGAGCAATAATCTACCAATTAATCAGTAAGAATCTATTATTTTATTCAACATAATTGACAACTCTTGAACCTAATCAATGATTATGTGATTATAGATCTAAAATGTAAGGGAACATGACCGCAACGTAGTGTATTGTCAATGAGAAACTTTGTGATGTTACAGTATTCTTTAATCCACCTCTCTTTTGGGGGCATCTTCAGGGCACTGAAGAATAAAATATCATGATAATTAATAGAAAATGGATGAATGAATGACATGGGTACTAAATGCCATCATTTCATTCATGCACAGACAAGCTCTTGCCAGCTAAATCATGTTATGTACAGCAATTAAAAGTTGCGGCTCCCAGCACAAAAAAGTAAGAAAACCTTGCATATCATACATTTTGTCTTCATTTGGGAAGAAAAAAAAAATCAGGTGAAACATGACACCATCATATTAATTGCAGATAATTAATAATATTTGTTGTTACTGAAGTCTTTTGAACATAAATATATATAATACCTTTATTTCTTAGTGTTGTCCTGTCCATCATTTCCATCATTATAAGCTTAATTTGTTTAGTGCAGAATTAACTAATAGTGGATGCATCAGATTCAAGCAATTAAGGAAAAGCCTTGAGATTTCATATACATACATTTATGTATATATATATATATATATATATATATATACACACAAATAAAACATACAGTTTTGCCAACTAATGTTGAAAAATACTTGAAATTTATGCTATTTTAAAAAAAATTGCTCTTTTCTTCGTTAACTTGAATACATACATACTGTATATAGCCCCAATTCAAAAAAGGTTGAGACACTGTGTAAAAACAGAATGCACTTATTTGCAAATCTCATAAACCCATATTTTATTCCCAATAAAACAAACATCATATCAAATGTTGAAAATGAGACATTTTAGTTATTTATTTTTTTTTTTTCTTTCATTTGGAGTTTGATGGCAACAACACATCTCAAAAAACTTGGAACAGGGTGATGTTTACCATTGTGTAGCATCTCCTCTTCTTTTAACAACTGTCTGTAAATGTCTGGGAAGTGAGGAGACCAGTTGCTGGAGTTTTAGGAAAGGAATGTTGTCCCATTCTTGTCTGATGCAGGATTCTAGCTGCTCAACAGTCCTGGGTTTTTGTTGTTGGGTTTTTTGCTTCATCGTGCACCAAATGTTTTCTCTTGGTGAAAGGTCTGGACTGCAGGCAGGTCAGTTCAGCACCTGGACTCTTCTCCTGTGAAGCCATGCTGTTGTGATGGATGCAGTATGTGGTTTAACATTGTCTTGCTGAAATATACAAGGCCTTCTCTGAAAGAGACACTGAGTAGATGGAAGCATATGTTGCTCTAAAACCTGTGGCATCTCAGGCCTGAAGATCATGAGCATCCAGTTTTCACCTTCAGCCTTGTACCTTGTGCACAGAGATTCCTCCTGATTCTCTGAATCTTTTGTTGATATTATACACTGTAGATGGTAGGATCATTTTTCTCAATTTTATGTTGAGGAAAATTTTTTGATTTGTGTCATTTACTTTTCCAGCCTTTTATTGTCTAACTTTTTTGAGATGTGTTGCTGCTATCAAATTCAAAATGAGTTAATATTTGTACATCTGATATGTTCTACTGGAAATAAAACTTGATTTATATTTTACACAGCTGGACAACTTTTTGGAATTGGAGTTGTATATATATATATATATAAATATATATATAGTTTATCTGCTGTAATTCTTTTTGCTGCTTTTTGCACAGCTACTACTGTACTACTACTACTGGACTATACAGAACCTATGTTGCTGAGGGATAATAGCATGACATGTAAAAAAAAAAACCCAGGAGCTAATAAACTGCTCCTACTTATATGGTTTGCCGTAACGAAGTACATACAGTACACAGCTTAACAACAACATTCACCACTTTTAGAAACAACACGCTCACATGTTGCCATCAGGCAATTACTGATGACATACTGTCTATTTTTATTTTCCTACATTGTTTTATGTTTATCTTTTTAATATTTTTTTTTAGCTTATTAGTGCATAGATTTAATGTGTCACAGTATTTTCTACCAAAAGTACAAAAAGGAATAAATAAATTACTGGGCCTGAAATGAGCTTTCCCTTTTTCAAAGAACAGCAACTGTAGGGAAGGAAGGAAGGAAGGAAAAGCTTTTTCGATCCCTCTGTGGGTCACATACAGCAAAAATTAACAATAAGCTTGACTTGACTTGGAAAAAACAAACAATGTGTCCTCAGATCAAGTTATTTCACTCTAAACCATGGTAGGCAACATATTTGACAGAAAGAAAACTGACACAACCAGATTGCATTTGTCGACATTCCTGAGCGTGAAAACTGTAATCTGTCTTCAAGATGGAGGAGAGACTGCTGATGTCTTCTGACCAGTTGAAGTTAATGCTTATACATTCATGGAGTTATAGCCACTACTAAAACAAGAGCAAAAATAAGAGATGATCTCCTCTGATTCCTTTTCTCTCTCCCTCTCTCTGTCACTTGCGTTTGTGTGCACACACAAACTGGTTTCCATGACTTCATAGGACATTGCATTGACTTCCATTCATTTCCTGGGGACATTAAAACATGTCTTCACCTTAAAATTTAGTCATTTACATTATGGAGACTTAATTTTTGTCCCCATTAGAAAGACAAGTCCCCATAATGTGACTGTGGAAACAGATTTAGGTCCCCGCAGTATAAGTAAGTCACACACATACAAACACACCTGTACAGTCTGACTTGCTTTGAACAATATTTGGTCAATATTTTGTCCCTGCAGACGGACATGACATCAATGTGCCTTTGAATATTTTAATTCATTTAATATTATGAACAGTATTAACTGTGGATGAATGTTAATACCAGCTCTGTATGTCAGTACCTCATACAGTATTAATGTTTTGTTTTTTTTTCCAATTATGGAAAGAGGTTGCGGTCGTCTGTGAAGAATAAGTGTGTTTGCTTCAGCACATCTACCCTGGACCTGTTGGCAGATTTTGCCCTCCAGGTTACGCTACCTTCAATTCAAATCAGTCTTCAAGATGACATATATAGTCATCGGTCCAATGATAATTCATTAGAATCAGGTAGAAACTAACACTGAATAAACACTAATGGCTGACTGAGAGTTACAGAGTTCCCTAATTAAAAGAGATATAACGCAAAATCTACTATACCATAGAAACACACATTGGTAGAGACCACCACTTTTTTGTTCTCTTTAATTTCTTACTCTGTGCGTGTGATAGTATGTGGTGCAGGGGAGAGAAAAGAATGTTGAGGCATTTGAGACCATAGACTGTTTTGGTAATTATTCAAAAGTACACAGAAGGGTCACACTGGAGCTCAAATACAGCATTCTGTCCTGCCCAACATGGAATTTCACCAAATCTCATCTCTCATTTCGAGCTACTTTTAGTAAAGTAGCTCTAAATGGAGAGCAGCCCAAACACATGCACTTGCAGCACAATCAATTGTCCTTCAGTACACACACCAATACAATGTGTGGCATTCGAACATTGCAGGAGCGTTTAAGGACATTTCATCATGTTACCAGAAAGACATCATAAAGTGCTTGGTGTTGTAGGATAAGTAGTAGAGGGAATAATTCTTGTGTAGTGTGCTTTTTAAAGGCAAGGTCATCTCTGGGTGCACTGAGTTAACTCAGACACACATGCTTTCATGTGCTTCATACAATTTCACTTTTATTCATTTTGTTGTGGTCTTTGATTCGCCTCTCTATGGGGGACATTAACAACAAATAAGGTTGTCTTTGTCCAGCAGTATGTAAAAGAGAACACTTACTGCAAACAGTTTTCTTCCAAGGACACATCTATATTAAATTTTGAAGCAGGGTTGTGTGAGGTACTGACACAATCAGTGTTGACTGTGCCATGGTCCTCTTTATCTGTACCAAGAACCAAACTGGGACATGGGGAGAAACATGTCCAGGTATGCCTGTTTAAGTCCATGATATCTTACGAATATGTTCTATTGTTTATCTTGCCTTTAGACAACCTCCTTTGACATTTGTAAAGTGCTTTCTCTCCTGCACCAAAATCCATAGAGAAAATAAGCATTTTAGCTCATGGGGACACAGGAGCTGCTGGTCCACTGCTGCCTCATTTTTTGTGTCACTTTGGTGAATCCAGAGAAATAATTTGAAACGCTGAAATCACAAAATAACAGATTTCAAATTACTGATGGAGGCAGCAGTATATCATCAACTGTTGTGTTGCCTGGAGTATATTTACTGATTTTCTTTATGGAGTTTGGTGTGGAAGAGTAGGTGGTTTGCAAGTCAACACAAAAAAGCAGGAAACATATTCTTAAGATATCATTGACTTACGCAGGCACATGTTTTTATGATGTAGGTTTTTTGTTGAGTTACTAAATGTGTTTGTCCTTGTCTCCCCTCTGGCAGCCGTATTTTAACTGAGAGTGTTGACAATGTATCGGGGGCTTGTACAAAATGTGCATTTTGTCTTTTGCAAGTGCGATGGTAAACACAATAAAGTATGTTTTCCACATCTTCAGTGTTTCAATTCTTTTTGTCTGACATACAAAATACAGCACATGTTTCACCAGTGTCACATTAAATTCTACAAATTTAAGTGTTTGTATACTCATTAGACTGAGTCTAATATTGTTATCCTAACATGGTTTTGTTAAAAAAAAACAAAAAAACAAAACATAATTGTCCATATGAGGACACATTTGCTTTATTTGGTGAGAATAAATTAGTTAATTTTTAAATCAACAAAATTAATTATACACTCAGATTGACATTTATTCTCTTTGTTTTAATATAACGTTAAATTTTTTTGACTGTACAGGAAATGACTGAAAATTGTACATTTTTTTCAGTTTAAATGATCAGTTGAAAACGGCTTCAATGTTGAGAACTACTATTTACACAAAGAAAGGTTAAATTAAAAAAATGTGAATTTTGAATATGAATCCCCTTGTTTGCAGTAATATTGCATCAGCAGGTTAGCAAATCCTCAAAAAAGATTAAAGAGACCGACAGCATAAGATGTCCAGTAGATCTCTGCTGTCTTTAATCCTTCTGTTGCCATCATAATCCCAAGTCACTTAAACAGCAATATGTCAATACATGTGATACATTCCAGGCCAATTGTTTTTAACTTATTTACATCACATGACCCTAAACCCGAATGGAAGTTAGGAAGGTGCCAATAAATGGCACCAACACAGGGCAGAAAGACTTAATCTATGAAATGGACAAATAAGTGGCAGCAGCTGTCGAACAAAATCTAATGTAAAAAAAAATTGACTTGAATATCGGCATTCAAATAAGCTCCTGAATTTTTTTTTTTTTCCCTCTAAGTGATTGTGACAAAATGTCTTTAATTAATGGACAACACTAAAGGTTTTGCAGAGCACTGTCATTTTACAAACTTATTAAGATTAGATCATTAAGGTCAGAAGTTCTGCAGTGAAATGTTATGATCAACATCTTTAATTAATGGACATGTTCTGCAGAATAATACCTTTATTTTCTTACATTATCACAATCAAAAATATGACATAGATATATATATATATCTTTTTTTTTTTTTTTTAGAGAAATAGTCAATTTTACATATTTTCATTAATTAATTTTTGCAATCAAACACTCACTCTCACTCATCTTCTACCAATTTATCCTCCACATGAGGGCGATTTAGAGTGTCCAATTGGCCTAATCCCCAAATCTGCATGTTTTTGGGAGAAAACTGGAGAAACCAGTGAAAACCCACACATGAGGAGAACATGAAAACTCCACGCAGAAGGGCCCTTGTGTCCAAACCTGGGTCTTCTTGCTGCAAAGCCAAGAGTGCCAAAAACTCTTGGCTTTGCAAACACAATAAACCATAAAAACAATTTTAAAAGACTGTCAACGGTCAAAATTAAGATAAAATATCAACACTTAAAGCATCTTCACAGTAAAGCAGTAAAGCATCTTCAATAAACCACAATAGCATGAATTGTTATTGTTGGATTAAGCAAAAAAACAAACAAACAAACAAAACCATTAAATTTACGGAATAAAATAAAGTAAAACTACTTCAAGTAGTGCAAAGAACAAATACAATAAGCTTATTAGAGAAACTCAAATAATAGAATATCCATATGAAAGCATGTACAGAATGTCAGTAAAGGTATAAGCAGTGAGGTATGGCAGTATTTTAGAATAATTAATCATTTTAATAATAATATTAATAATAATAATTAACTACTGCATATAGTGTTTTAAAAAAAATAAATTACAAGCTGCTTTAACTTCCAATGTACTGTAGTGAATTGTTGAATTGTGTGCAAAAACAGAGACAAATTTCAGAAGCCGAAGGAGATGGACATTTCAAAAGAACAATATATTTATCACAGAAACATACAAATGCTTTTCTGTGCAGCTCTTTAAAATGACTCAGCTGTTTTTAAAGTGAGGAAGATAAACGAGTCAAATCATGATCTTTCTTTTGCTTTTTTTTCTCTCTAATGTAGACAAGTGTTTGCTCAACTGTGCGAACTGTTTTGCTTTTCCTTCTCTCTATAAAATAAAAAAGTATCTGTTTTATTATGTATATTGCCTCTAGATAATGTACTGTAGTGTAATTTGGTGCTAGACAAATAAAATGTGTATTTGATTCTAAGCCTGGATTATAGAACTTTTATCATCTTATATAATAATAATAATAATAATAATAATAATAATAATAATAATCATCATCATCATCATCAGAGAAGGATGAGCCTGGACAGTAATGATCTAGTAAATAGGAGGAACTTATATTGATTTTAAACTTATATAGAGCCTGAAAAGTAATTATTAAATTATGTTGAATGCGTTCTATATTTAAGTGGGAGCAGGTAAAATTATTTTTAAGACCCTCCTGTTGGAGCTGTTTCAAAAAAAATCATGCAGTGGCATTTGGAATTGACAGAGGCTTACTGACGTTTTGAGGAGCGAGGCAGGAAACGAGCACACTGCTCACAATAAAGTGAGCCAGAATGAAATGAGAGCGAGAAGGTCCGGAAGACTTTTGGAAAAAGTGCTCTTGTCCTTGTTCATCTGATGAGATGAGCTCAGAACAGAAAGAAGAGAATATTCACCAGGCATTCCAAATATCATCTCATACTTTTTATACTTCTAGTTATTCATTTATTAGTATTCATTCTTAATGTATTTATTTATTTCCACTTCTTATTTTTACTTATCATTGTTTTACAGTGGTAATTTCAAGGAAATTAACCCTTAATTATCTACTAATCTTCTACAACATCTATTTTACTCAAAGAAAGAAAGAAAGAAAGACACCTATAATTTTATTTAAATGTCTTATGTGTCCAAAATTCATTTCTGTTACAGAATATGGTGTGGTGATTCCAAATTGCAACAGTTTGAAGCTTCTTTAGCTGAATATTAACAGGCTATTTTCTACTAA
>JAFBJR010000137.1:5368911-5400579 GCA_016785285.1 Brachirus orientalis
ACTACATTTTTAATGCTGCTGACAATAATCACAGCTAAATCACATAGTATACTCTTAACTTATTGGTTCAATGTTGCTAAAAAAATTCAATTTTCTTTCCCTTTTTTTTCTCCTCACAGAGCAGTAGTTAGTCTTATAAAGGATGGCTCTTATTTGGAGTGAAGACAGTTATTAAATCATAACTTATGGAACACAATATGGCCCGCAATTCAATATCTTCCTCAAACAATTACTGGGCCTTTGTGAAATTGGTTGGCCGACTAATCTGGTTGAGCCATTTGCCTGAGGCCTAATTCCATGCAACGTGATATTATAAGCAATAAGACTATTTAGAGGCGTCACTGTAGCTTTCAGATCAGGCGCCTGCTATTGTGTTTATAATAGGATTGAGGTATTATTTAGATTTAATGTGGGAGGTGAGGAGACATTATACATAATGGTTATCTATTCTTATCATCATTTAGAAGACTCCTGAGACATTTAGGTCTTTTTTTTTTACAACAGGGTGATGAGAGAGAGAATCCCATCCATCTATTTGTCTTTCTATAATCCATCCATGGTCACATTTTTAGAGCACATTGCAGGCAATTAAAGTGAGAGTTCAGGTTTTATTTGTGTGTGTCTTCCACTGTCCCATATGCAGAGAGAACCCTCCCAAACAAAAAAAAAAAAAAAAGCCTGCAAAGACACACAGAAAAAGTGGCTCTCATAATAATAGCTTCAGCCTACAATGTCTTAAGAATATTCTTCCAGACTTATCTTGGTGTTAAAAAGCCTTTCCTGACTGGAGAGTGAAATAAGTTTCACTTTGTCACTTACTGAACCAAATTCCATTGAGAAAATAGACGAGTTTACATCGCAGCACGCAGGAGTTGTTGATCCACTGCTGCCACCGTCATTACCTTCAAATGTGTTAGTTTGCCACTGTGGGGTTTGAAAACCTTAATGCACATTAACCTAAGTGACACAAATTTACTAAACGATGCAGCAGTAGACCAACAGCTCCTGTGTCTGAGCAAGCTAGAAACATTCATTTTTCTCAATTGATTTTGGTATAGGAGAGTGAGTGAGGTTTTTAAACCCCAGTTTCCAGGCAGAAAAGATTGTCTAATAGTAAGATATAGCAGTGAGCAGCTGTGTGTTGCACGGGGTGGCTCATGGAGTAGGGGACAAGCACACCTCAGTACTGTCAGTACAGCACTGACTATCCAACCACAATTCAATCAGGAGTAACTAGTAAACAAAAATATTCATTTATTGCAGGTACAACAGAATAATGTGCTGGTGTGCAATGTCTTTGGACTCGCGACATATTTAAAAAGACAGGCACAAGATGATTGGCTTATGAGTCATGAGGTATGTTGCACTACTATTGTGACAGACGGGACAGAAGCTGAATGGCCGATCGTGGCAAAATGACAGCTAGATAGTGATAGCGTGCAGACTTGAGAGATGAAAACAGGAAGTATGAGCTAGAAAATAGTCTTCCTGACTGTGCCTGTGTTAAAGCTTCATTTCAAAAGTCGTAAACTAATTCTATAACATATCTACAAGGCTAAAGACAGGAATGGGAGGTCACTGAGACCTTGACTTTTGACCCTAAGATCTTGTTCTTTGCTCATAAATTGATGTCTGTGCTAAAATTGAAAGGATTTTTTTCCAAGACATCTGTGCAAGCAAGGGATGGTTCGAAACCCTGAATGCTTGGTTTGAAACCCTGTTACACTTCTGTCATGTGTAACACTTTCATTTTCGTGCTATCAGTGTCTTTTGAATGACTGATATGATTTTCTTTGACAGAACTTGAACTCAATCAATTTGTTTTTACAAATAAAAGGTGGGGACGTCGGCCATTTTTATAAGAAAACTACAAACCCCAATTCCACTGAAGTTCAGTCATTGCCTAAAGCATGAATAAAAACAGGATACAATGATTACATTATGAACACAAGATATTTAATGTTCAAACTTTTAAACATTATTGCTTTTTTTGCATCATTTTAAATTCAATGCCTGCAACACTTTCCAAAAAAGCTGGGAAATGGTTCTGTTTTCCACTGAGTTTTCTGTTTAACAACGCTCAACTGAGGACACTAATTGTTGAAGCTTTGTAGGTGGAATTTTTTCCTTGCTTAATGCCCGGGGTCTCTGTTGTCTTGTTTTGTGCTTCATAGTTAGCCACACATTTTCAGTGGGAGACAGGTCTGAACTAAAGGCAGGACAGTCTAGTACCTGCACTCTGTTTCTACAAAGCCACGCTGTTAGAATGTGCCTTGGCATTGACTTGCTGAAATAAGCAGGGACGTCCCTATAAAAGACGTTGCTTGAATGGCAGCACATGTTGCCCCAAAACCTGTATGTACCTTTCAGCTACCCTCCATCTCAGATGAGCTCAGGCCTGGGTGTTGTTGATATATGGCTTTCACTTTCCATGGTAGGGTAGAGTAACTTGCACTTGTAGATCTAGAGACAAACTGTGTTAACTGACAGTGGTTTCTGAAGTGTTCCTGAGCCCACGTGGTAATGCCCTTTACAGAATGATGTTGGTTTTTAATGCGGTGCTGCCTGAGGGATTAAAGGTCATGGGCATTCAGTTTTGGTTTTCTTGCCACTTATTTGCAGAGATTTCTCTGGATTTCCTGAATTTTTTGATGATCCTATGATGGAATCCCTAAATTCCATGCAATTGTATCTTGTGAAACATTGTTCTTAAACTTTCAGACTATTTGCTCATGCAGTTATACACAGAGTGGTGAAACTCGTCCCATCCTTGCTTGTTAATGACTGAGCCTTTCGGGGATGCTCCTTTTATACTCAATAATGACACTGACCTGTTAACAATCAACCTCTTCTTTTGTGGCATGTTCGAAACAGGTTCTTTGAGCTTTTCCAGTCTTTTATTGCCCCTGTCTGAACGTTTTTTTTGAAACCTGTTGCAGGCGTCAAATTCAAAAGAAGTGATTAATTGATAAATAGCTTGTGTCTGAATTGTTTTCAGTTGAATATAGGTTGAAAATGATTTGCAATCTTTTCTGTTTTTATTCATGTTTTACACAACGTCTGAACTTCGGGTTAGAGTTATTGGAATTCCGTTCAGTGTGAATACACAGACATGCCTTTGGCTAATACAGCTGAAATGTGACGGCGGTTCACATAATGTACACCAATAATGTGGCACTCTCTTAATCACAGACAGTTGCCTGTTAGTGTTTCTTGCATAATCATAGCAGATTACAGAAAGGTGCACTGCTGTTTCACAGAACTCCTTTGGAACGTATTTGATATAGAGCATACTGTTCATGATTTTAGAAAGAAAAGAGAAACCCTATTAGATCTCACTGTTATCTGTTATTGTTAGCTGTCAAAGGCACTGTCGGATCAGAGGACTGATATCAAGTTAATCTCTGTAAGACAGCATCCGTCACATAGAAAAGACAACACCTTTCAACAAGTGCGTCTATCGAACAGTCACCTGGGTTTGTTCAACAGTGCCTGTCTCATCAAGACAGTACCCACCATGTATACACAGAGGCATATTTCCTATTTTTATTCTAAAGTTAAACTGTTATTGTGTGTTGTCTGACACACAATAGCATGTCCCAATATATTGATAATTAATATTGATAATTATAGTTTTTTACCTCAGTATTTGTAAGTTTGTCCTTCTGTTACTACCTACTTGTCTACATTTTTTTGACACATTAATCTGATTTTTTATTTATTTATTTTTATTTTTTTTTGTGATGGGTGGGTGATCACCCAGGTATGTTCCCATTTAATTACCCATGGATGGATAATTAAAAACATTAGTTTCATTTTGATAATGGACAAAACTGTAAAAAAAATAGGAAAATAATAATTTGGTTGAAATATAAATTTAAAACCCACAAGACAGTAAAATAAATTTAATAAATTTTACCTTAATTTTAAGGTATGCATTTTTACATTCAGCTTAATCAAGCAAAGGATGTCTCATTTTCAGTTAAAAAAAAAAAAAAAAGCCTGTGATAAGTACAGCTTTCGTAAAGTTTGGACAATTTTGTCTTCTTTTTGGCCTGTTTTTCATTGTATTAAGGAAATTATAGACTGAATATGGCTGTAGATTTACAAGCTAAGTATAGTATCTGAGCAAAACTTGCTAACTCCATCGGCAGTTTATAACAATTTCCAAGTTCTACCATAAAAAAAAAAATAAAATAATTGCAGTGTTCCTCACCTATCATATACATGAAGAAAAAACACATTACCATCATGTGGATTCACATTATCTTATCCATGGCCTGGAGACTGGTCACCTGTTGATGCATAATCAGACAATTTCCACGTAGAGAAAATATTGTATATCTAGAGTACGTGGATAGGCCAGAAACTATGTCTGCACCAGCTGAGCACAGTGACTTTTATGCAATAAGATTCACTTCTAAAAGCTCTTCAAGGGCACGTCTTTCTGTGTTCAGTCCTTCTCCAACCTGGAGTCATCCTCGCCTTACGAGATGGCTGCTGTTACCTCTGTGTGTCTCAGCATAAAAGCAATCGCTTCTTGTGTGTGGCATGGAAAATGTCAATGCGTGACTCAACTCCTCAACATACTGCTATACTGAGAAACACGGGATTTGAGTGAACTCATTTGACAAAAGTTTGAATGTGACACTCATTTGCTTACATCTCTAAACCACTCACGCAGCTTTAAGATACATTTTCTGAAATAAAACAGGTGGAATTCAATCATTTTCCATGGCGTGTTTGACAAGGGCGCCGCTGCACAACGTTGACAGGTTTTACAGGTCATACGCCTGATGGAGAAGAGTAGCTGCTTGAACATTCCAGTCACCTTTTTGTTTTCAGTGCAGTGTACAGTAGAGGCTGTGGGCCAGTGTCAGAAGCCTGGACAGACAAACAGAGACAGTCATAGATGTGTCAATTCAACATTAAATGGGTGTTAAGCGTGGTGCTCTGCTCGCTCTGGTTAAACACTCTGAAAAATGAAGGGGGACAACTAATTAATTTTTAAGGCAGTCAAATGAACATCTCCTGACTCGACCCAAAGGTCCACATTTTAGTCGGAGAAGCAGATGATGGCAGTAACAGAAAGAGGCCGCCTAACTTCAGACGAGTGTGGCCCCTGCTGAATTCACTATACAGTCACAAAGCACACAGTCACCTCAAATCAACTGAGGCACTCTCTTCGCTTGCAGCTCTGCCGCCTCACAGGGATTAGTTCAAAAGGTACAGCATTTCTCCCCCTGAGCTCTGGCTTCATGGTTTACCGGCAGCTCAACCCCCTAACAAGGCTTGACACCATGCAGGCTGTCAGCCTCCACTGCGGCACAAATAGCACCAGCACAAGCAGCAAGCTCCGAGTGTTGTTTAAAGACTGGAAATAGAAGAGAAAGAGAGAGAGGGAGAAGAGAAGAGAAGTCTTTGCATGTGTCAGCATCTCCAGGAAATCGGTTTTCTAATCTGTCTGCTGTTAGGACTACTACGCTACGCCCACTGTAGGACATACACATAAACACACACGCTCAGCAGTACACAACAATGCACAGGAACTCAGACTGATGCTGATTTCTGGTTCTGGCTCTGTGATAGACCCATTCATCATGGAAGCAATTGTGCAGTAAAGCCACCATCTAACATGACACTTAATTCCACTGCAGCTACAGTAGTTTTTCCCAATGTGAAACTGCTGTATTATATTTGTATTTAGACACTAACCTCAAATAAATGTAGTAAGCAAATGTGGATCGGGTCTGTCCAGGTTAAATTGATCATTATGAACATAAATATATTTAATCTCATGAATGAAAAAATGTCCAGTTAAAAAAAAAAAAAAAAAAAGTTCCAGTTCAAATTTTCTTTTTTTTTTTTCCAGACATTCACTTACTGAACACATTGTGGCCAGTGAGTAAATGTCTACAATATTTCAAGAATATGTTTAGCACTTTACCACGCCATTAGACAGACTTTTTTTAAATGGAAACTAAAGTTTGTTTTGCTTCTTTACCACTCACCCATGAGTATAAACACTGATTTTCTCTGTGGACTTTGGTGTGTGTGTGGGGGAGGGAGGGTTCATTTTACAGACTCCTGTTGAAAAAGGTTTTCCAACAGAGAGATAAAGCAGCAAGCATGTTCTTAAGATATCATATATTTGAAGTGTAAGGTAGATTATATTAGGTGGGCCTTATTTCAAGTGGCTAAAATCTGTTTTTCTTGTGTCCCCACTGACAGCCATGTTTTCACTGAGTGGAGGCGTCCAGGTCTGAAGAAGGTTCCCAGCACAGTCAGTAGTGACTTTGACCCCATGCAGATGTGGTATTAACATCTATCACGAGGACATTCACATCTGACAGTAACAGATATGTGTTACTGAACAGGGCCCATGTGATACATACTGTACCTAAACATAAAACATTAGCCCTGGAGAACCCAGCCAAGGCTGCCAGCAATTTCATTTTGCTTTGCATAAATCTAGCAAGGATGCTGTTTTGGACAACTTCAGAATCTCGTCAAAAGGGAACCGATCCCAAATGTAGATTTCCATTCGACTGTTGCTTCAACAAGCATTTTTTTGACTCATTTTCCAAAGCTCCTCATACGTCATCTGGATCGTGGTCCGATTGGTTGTGGGTCTTTACGATTGCATACAGCGTCATTTTCATCTAGAGTATGTCTGATGGTCACACCTCTTGCATGTGGGAGGTGACTATACCCCTTTTCAAACTCATATCCAATATCAAATAAGATTGAGATGGAGTCTGGCATTAACCAGGCTAACCTAAGGTAAAACATTCACAAGAATGGGACAGACACACAACCACAGCTGTCTCTGCCGCAGAAACGTATAAATGAGAGCATGATGAAATGTGACGGTGTCACAGGACCGTGTGTAGAGGAAGATATCACATGACAAAGTGGAATCCAAAAGTCTGGAACCACTTGTCAGCAGAGTGTAAACAGCACTCATGTTGTTGTTGTTTGTATAATCACTGTCATTTGGTCCTTTGACCTTTCAGGAAGAGGTAGCACATCATTATCAGTGGCTTAAATGCCAAGTCACTCAGTCAATGGGCACAGCTTCCTGTGGTCACACAGAGAGAGGCTCATGGAGAGAAAAATATGATGACTTGAAGATCAACGCATGGTGACAGGGTGAGGGAATATAAGCAGCATCTTTACTGCGTGGCTCGGTAAGAAATGTTGTCATGGAGATGTAAATCTTCAGTCCTTAACAATAGTGTCTGCTGGTCAGATGGTAAGTCAGATTGTGGTGCACGTTATAGGGAAAAAAAAAACAACTAAATAAATAAATTTTGCAGTTGTAACAGTATCTTAGATTCAGATTTTACTCTTCTTTTAACGTTCTTTATAAGGATAACCTAAACGTAAATTATGAAGCGCAGAAAGTTCTATTAAAGTAAAAGTAATGATAAAAAATACTATTGACAACCTAATTCACAATGTATTATGAAACTACAGTATAATCAACTGGGTATGGGTCAAATCTTAGAGCCTGTTCAAACCCTGGTTATCTTTCACCAGGTGACAGCAATGACCAAATATCTGTTTATCATGGGGTAATTAATTAATAGGCAGATTTTCTCTTTAAGCTCTAAACTTGGTTCCTTTTTTTCCTGCTCTTTAAAAGTCAAATGAATGACTGTCTCTCTGATTCCAGGATGAACCTTCTGATTGTTAACGTGAACCTCTTAGGTATTCAAGCGCATATCTAGGCTATTAGGGATGGAGGAGAAATGTGACTTGCCAGTAAAGGGGGTGGGGGTGTAGGGGGCTTTATGGAGCTGCCAAGCAATGGTACAAACGTCAAACCTTTTATTAGTGTCTTCATTTGGGGACTGGTGACAACAGTGGCACGACCTTTGTGGAACATTGGGCACTTAAAGGCTGGGGAATGATGGGTGGTGGGTGGTGGAGTGCCATGGATGACTCCCTGAAGCTGCTGCCACTGTTGGGAATATCTTTTGCAATCTCATAATAATAGCTATCTTTGGTGCAATTAAATCGCTCATTTTACCCCCTTATGGCCTTCACCTCCTGTCACCTACTGTACATGCCTCGGTTTTAATACCAAGCACAGATACCAAGAGAAGAAGAGGAGGGAGACAGGAAGGAAGGATTCTCGGACAAGTGGAGCACACGTGCAGGAGGGGGGAGGAGAGAGAGGGAGAGGGAGGTCAAGAGAGAGAAAGAGAGGGTGAGACAGAGAGGATGAGACAGGCCTTTTGTGTGTGCAGATTAATTAGAATCCTTCTGGACCGCCATTAGAGCTCATTAAAAGGAGCTACAGCCAGATCAAACAAAGAGCCGGGACTGAACCACGGTACAACCCCCCACCACTCAGAGACACAAGGTGTGTGTGTGTGCGTGTGTGTGTGTGTGGTGTGTATGTACCTGCATGTATATATAGGACCCAAGGACATTTTGGGAAAGTGAGGTCACTTTCTGTCACATATTAAAAAGGCTGTTCATTGGTTAGGAGCTTGTTTTAGGGTTAGAATTAGGTTTATGTGAGGATTAGGTGTAAAATTATTTAAGTTGTGATGGTAAGGGAATGCATTTTATGCAGAATACTTATTTATATAATGTGTGTGTGCACATATTTATAAACACACATATGTTAACCTTAAACTTGCCTTTTATGTTTGGTAATGTGTATTAATTTGTATATTTATGAAATATAGAATTTTGCATTATATAAAATCCCATGAATGTATTAGTGCACAGACACTTCCTCTAAATTATAACAACCTATAAGCATATATACTGTATGAACACAGTATATATATATATAGCTACATATTGTCTGTGTCTTTCTGTGGGGTCAATGATTGGTATGTAAATTAAGCATTATGTTAATGATATTTCTCCTGTCTTTTGTTGGCAGAGTCTCCACAGGCCCTGTTAGCATTAATGATGCTCCCCCAGCTAGCTGACTGAGGCTCGTCCATCGCCACTAAAGGGATGAATTAGGTCTCTGAATCCCAGATCATATCCTTGTTCATTTTCAGTAAGGACTGGACTGGGGTTCCAAATGCATTAGGAGTGTTTATGGGTGCTTATTAGTGGGCGCCCAGGTAGCAACAAATGATAATGTATATCAGCAATGTAAAGATGAGGAGTACTGCTTAGACAATTGGGATAATATGATCTGATTTTTTTTTTTTTTGGTCTGTAAATTTGTTGGTTTTATATTCAGGTTATTATATCGGATCTGTGCATGTCCTGTATGTGTGAAGGCTTGTGGGAATCTGCTGTGTCAATGTTTTCTCCAAAAAATTCATCAGCCCAAACAAACTTAATTTTCTTAATTTCAGTCAGGGAAAATATTTTGTTTCCTACAGAGATAGAGAAATGCTTCCTTACAGAGATAGCTCGGGTGTTTGAAGTGCGGTTGTATAAAATACTGGCACATAAGCTACATCCATACTACTTCATCATAAACTAAAAAATATATTTGTTTTATTTTTGTTGTCTGGCCAACGGTTTCACTGCAGATTTTAATTTAAATCACTATGACAAACAATCACACTCAGTTTAGTTACATTTCAGTGGATATTACGGAAGTGTTAACCTACAACCTGAACTCATTTGTGAACCGTTAAATCCTTATATCAGTGTCGGTGGTGGTGATCTCTCTTTTCACCAAATTAAAACAGAAGATGCTTATGTTATGGAGCATTTGCCAACTACCTCCAAATTTGTAGAGGACGAAAAATGACATTACAATAAATAAATAAATGAATGCATAAATACATGAAAGAACAAATACATAGTTAAATACCTAAATAAATGAACAAAATGTATTTATCAATAATTTTTTTATTCATTTTTAAATGTATTTATTTATACTGTACATTTCTTCATATCCACATTTATATATTTTTACTTTTCTGTGCCACATGCAAATAAGGCAGTAGGGTCTGGAGCTCGGTCTGAACCAGGATTGGCCAGATAGCGTGTGATGATTCAATTTGGCTACTCATTTATTTCATTTATTTATGGATTATTTATATGTTTATTATTTTATTTATTTCTGTATTTATTTATTTATTCATTCATTCATTTATCTATTTTGTCATTTTTCGTCCTCCATAGAGATTTACCAGTTGCATGTGAAAAGTAGACCGATAGAAAACATCTTGCATGTCTTTAAATGCGATGTATGTAATATACAAAAAAGCCATTGTGGAAAAACATACATATTCTCACAGTAAAGTAACAAAAATGTACATTCAGTTGCAGGAAGTAACAATAAACTGAGAAAGGACAAGCTGTGAATGTCCTGGGAATCCTTGTTATGAAAAATGACATGTTTTGCAGGTTGTCTCCATCTCTAGAAAACCCACTGAGCCTGGTTTTTGTCTCCTGGATCCTGACCATCAGGACCATTAGAGCAGAGCACACCAGCAAAGACTGTGCCAAAAAATGTTTAGTCCCATATAAGGTGTAATTTTACATTCACACTAATATGGCCAAAAAACATATCACTTGACTATTCAGGTGCATGCTGGTGTAAACTGGAAACTGATTCTCTTCACTGCAGCTAAAGAGAAATAACAACAGTGGTAAGTATTTTGTTATTTTAAAAATAAATAAAAAACTAAAATAACAGATATATTAAATGCTGACAAATAAATTAATTTATGAACCTTTATGTATGTGTGTCAATACATCACCTGTTCTCGCAGATGAGATCCTGAGCAAGAGAATATTTGGATTCATTGTCTGCTAAAGGCTTGTATGAGATTTAATTACTCGCAACAATATCACATTTGACTGTTTTTGAAAATAAACCACATCATGCATTTTAGGAAGTCCGTGACAAAGTACTTCAAGAGTACCAAGCATCCAACACCCGATGCAACAGGACGACAAATACACTGACAAACATACTGACAAACATACTGGCGGCTGAGATGATCAAAAACCTTGGGGTATGTTAGTTTCATATTTCTTTTTATTTGTGCCAAATATCTGTGGATGCTTTGGATGGAAGTAATATCTTCTCTCAGGCACCTTTCCAGTGATGCAATCAGTGAAGAGTGTGCTCTTGGGATAGTGACACTGTTCCCATTCCTTTTGGATCCAGTTACTCAAAGATGTGATGTCATCTTTATCATTTATGAAGTGACAGGAAGCTGTTTGCATTAAATCATCAGTGTTGTGCAAACTAATTGTTGTTCAAGTGAATTAGTGGACAAAAGAGGTGGGACTATGACATTATCATCAAGTAGTATATTATTGGTTGTGTATATGAAAACGCAAGGGTGACATTTTGAGATTTCCCCACTCTGGGACCCATTTCAGAGTGTGGATGAAAATGCCAATATGACAACAAACCTAGACAGATTCACCTTTTCATGTGGACAACCCCTAAAACACTGTTTTACAGCAACCCAGTGTTTAGTTGCAACAATGTCAATGCAAATTCAGGAAAGATGCAATACAGTGGAACTGTTTGTTTGTTTTTGCAGGTTATTTACCCCATGCTAATTATTATCAAGCAAAGGGCAATGATTTAGTTTTAGCTGATTCTCTATCTGACACATTGACACCACTGCTTGCATTAAGATGACATAGTGTCCAGTGTTGACTAAACACTTGATGATTTTGCACTGTTGCAGGTACAGTATCATATTCATTCATGTTGAAGTCATGGATAAAATAATCTGACAGGCCCACACTGTTATTCATCGTCTCAACCCCCTCTTCCTTGTCTCTCAGCAGAATCCATGCCGCTGCTTTAAAACACTAATATCACCCTCAAGCAGCAGAACATGTCCTGCCAAATCTCACTGTTACACCTATTTTGTTTACATGCTGATTTTTGTGTCGCAGAGTTTTCTTACTAAATCCATAATACCAGCAGTATATGAGTCTACAGTATCTTAAGAATAAGTTCACTGCTTTATGTCACCATCAGACAGAAAACTGACGTTTTTAAACGCTGAGTGAGCGTTCAGCAGCGAGACAGAGAGAGAGACAGAGAGAGAGAGAGAGACAGAAATGAGAAAATGTACCTGTGTCTTCTTCTGACTTTGAGTACAGTATGTTTCCTCGTTGTGTTATCTTTGCATTCATACATTTAAACATTTAACATGAAGAGCTTCAATATTAAGAAAAAAAGGACAACATTCATACAGATTCAGCTGCATTCCCTCTCATCTCCATGATGCAGACCTTTGCAAAACTGCCTGTGTCCAGACCAGTAGTCTTCACAGAGACCAAACCCGGTCTCAATGAGGCAGAACCTCATTTCTGAGGAACTTGTTGAGTTTAGGGCTAAGATTTGCTCTGTGGTTAGGTTAAGGTTCGGGTTGACCTGATTATGGTTTGGTTAAGGATAATGCTTTGTGTCGGCAGTCCAAAACAAATGTAGTGTACCATGAAGAATAGCTGCACAAACCTGTGTGTGTTTGGAGCTTGTGCCAGCTTACCTCACTAAGCAACATATTGTAGCAAGCCTGCCAGTTGGCGGGGGTTGATGCAGGACCATTGCCTCTGATTATCTTTAACATCTTGCTGAGTGCACTGCACTGTGCGGCTGGCACAGTTTCAGGCACACACACACAAAGACACACACACACTGATATGTGTCAGTGGAACCAGTGGACTGCTTATTACTCTCTTGGTGGATATAAACAGGAGCTTTAATAAATTTTAATAAATCAGCAATAGTGATTCTCTCTCTCACTGCTTGTGTGTTTGTGCTTGTACAAAGGTGTGGTTGCATGAAGCACTGACACACATCCACACTTCGATTCCTTTTTAAAATGAATGTTTTTCGATTAATAAAACGATCCATGGCGAGCTCCATATTAGGAGTAAACTGTACCTATACATGTGTGCTGGTGTAAACAGGAAGCTGTTTCTCTCCTGTGCAGTTTGAGACTAAAGATTTTTGTCAGAGGACCGATGTGAAAGTGAAAGTGAAAGTGAAAGTAAGCAGCTTTTCTTTCACAGATGATAGTTTGTGTGGCTGATAGGAACCAGTCAGGAAGCAAATGCAGGTAACTGCATCATTGTTTTGAAAGGTCTCAGTATTTGCCCACCAAGACTAAAATGCTGAGCAACAGCATTTTCAAACTTCTCCATTCTATAGGGGCTGTAAAACACCAGGGTAATGTGGATGGCAAGCATATCTGGAGGAGAAAGTATGCATTCTTAAACAAAAAATAAATAAATAAATAAGAGCATAGTCAGTGTTGACAATGCCGTGCAAAGCCTCTGTGCCTTGAACATGAAAATATGATTTCAATGCCAGTGGGGACACGAGAACAATCTGACTTTATTCTATTAGACATTATTTTGTGACTGAAAATTGAAATTTGTCTCACTTTGTAATCATCTTAAAAGTCCAGGGAGATAATCTGCATTTTTAGATCATGGGGAGATGCTGGTCTCCTGCTGTCTCATCTGGTAAATATGTTTAATTTAGTTAAATGTGAGTAAAGGATCTCAAACGCTGAAATCACAAAATAACACATTTAAACCCACTCATAAAAGGCAGCAATGCATCAACTGTTCCTGCGTGCTGTGATGTAAAATCCCGTTATTTCTCCTTGGACAGTGCTGAGTTTGTATTAGTGCCTCGCACAACTACAATTTCAAAACCAGAACTATCCCTTAACCTGGAAGACCTGTATCCATGCCAACATAATGTGTGTGTCAGTAGCTGTACAGCTCCAAGCTGAACTCTTTCTGTCGCCATGTGCTGTTATGGCAAGCATTTCTGGGTCATCAAGTTTCTATTTCCTTTCTACTTCATTTAACTTCCTACCTCCATTTGTAGCTAATTGTTTTCCGACCACCAACATGGCCAGGGACCCTCCACTATAACAAATTAATTCTTGGACCATAATCACTCTCTCACTCTCTTGCCTTCTCTATCACACACATTACAGCCATGTTTAGGTTATACAGTATGTTTTATTGCCTTTCATTACTGTTTCACTGGGAAAATTATGTACACCAACCCCCCCCCCAAAAAACACCCCCCCCAAAAAAAAACAAAAAAAAAAAACAGTTTCCACTTAATTTGCAGCTGCTTGGGCATTCTGGGAGCTAGACAGGAACTCTGTGATTAACATCATATAAATCAAGGCAATTGGTTAATAAAACATTCACCTGAATTGAAATATAAATGTTGTCGTCACCAAAAGGGATGAGGAAGACATTTCCCTTGTCATCCAAGAAGCTTCTTCAGCTCTTCAGGAGGCTTGGAAAAGACAGTCAGTAAAACAAGCCAGGGTTCGAATTACAGGGGAGTGAAAGGGAGTGTGGCTCCCCCGAATAGGACACAAACTCTTCTGAAAGCCTACTTTTGAGAAATTGAGGGGGAGCTCAGTCTGAAACATAGTCCATTTTTCTGTCACAGGGCTCCCTCAAATGTCACGGAGTAATTTGAACACTGGTTAAAACACATTCAACCTTTGGTCTTGAATTGTGGTTCACTGCTTGCCTACTTTTGTTGTGACCTACCCGTCCAACTCAGGTTGACAAATGGTCCCACAAGCACTTAAGAACTCTTAGTTACTTTACAGATGTTGGTGCAGCTCCCCTCCAGTAACAGTTCATTGCAGACAGAAGGAGCTCTTTAAGATTAATGGCATTTTTGTAACATTTTTGGTGTCACATATTAAAGTAGTTGTCTGCCGTGTATGGCTGTGTTTGATCCCGATTTTGAAGAAAAGTCATCTTGATGCGCTGGAAATCGGAGACTGTGCCTTGTGACCTAATTAACTGAGCTTACTAGCATATCACACATGGAGAAAGTCTGATATGAAATGATTGACAGGCTCCATAATTTTTTTGATATTGCACTTTGCAATACAGTCTCCAATTAATGGAAAATTCAGTGTACTGTCCATTTTTTTCTTATATATATATATATATATTTCTTTTTTATTTATTTTCAAAAGGTTTGTAACTTAATGAGCTGTGCTGTTGGTGCAGCAAAACGCTTACATTGAGCTTTTTTTTCCCCTTTCTATTCCTGTTTTGCATTTATTTATTTCCAACAATATGCTATCATCATGCCGTCTGAACTGAATGAATGAATAAACAAATCTAAAATTTGTCCAGTTCAGTATGTAGCTTCAAACACAAAAAATAGCTTGAAAAATACATCAGCTCAAAAAGTATAAAGACGATATATAAGGATAATTATATTTATGGGAAAAAAACTGAGAAGGCATTTAAAGTGGATCTAAGGCCAACCTGTGCTCACAGTGCTCTCTGCTGGTCCAGGTTAGTTAACAGCCTTATTACAATTTAATATTTTACATTTAACATAACAAGCAACTTATTTTTTGGAGACCAGGCTTTCAAAACCAGGCTTTGGGTTTTAAAAGTGCCACTTTTTATACCTATTTTATATTTTGTTCATTGATAAGTATTAAGCTCTTCATTATATATTGTGAATTTCAAAGCCGACAGTGCAGACTTCTTTGGCCTAAGATTACAGTGTACCACTGAATTCCTATCACCACCTCCTCTTCTGCTCTTTTGCTCTAGCTGGGCATCACAGCAAGTTACCAAGACACCAAAGAGGAGGAAGTCAGCACAGAGCGCTGCAGGCAAATACCACCTCATTTTCTACCAGACATGCTGGTCTTTAATCAAAGTTAAATCATCATGCAGTGCAAGATATTTTGCATTTTACACTCACTCCACATTTTCTTCACTCGTTTGTTTTTCTTTTTTTCAGTCTTATAGTCCTGGACTGTGATTAATTCTCACATTAGTAATTGTGCAAACATCAGCATTATTATACTTCTGTGGTGGTGCAGAGGACCTACAGTGTTTTGGCTGAAGTGGCATATACAGTAGGTTTTGACTTCCTCTGTGAGAGCCAGCAGTGCTTGACACAGAGATCAAGGTGTGCTTTGTGCTGCTGAGCTGCAAGAATACATACATGATTTAGTGCCCCATTATACAAGAGCAGGTATCATAGCTCTCCACTGATCCCACTCTGTGTATGTGTGCGTGTGTTTGTGTGTGTGTGTGTGTGTGTGTGTGTGTGTGTGTGATCCCACTCTCCCTGAGTCCAGGAAGACAATATGTCTTTCACCCAAGAAACCCAGAGAACAGTGGACACACATTTCACTTTAGTCATTCACATCATGGAAGTGCTGTGGTAGTTTATGTAATGGCAATGTTTCTACAGGCTATATGGTGATCTTGTGTTACCGCTATAAGCTAAATGTCTGTATAATATAAAGGCTGCTGTCCAGCCTCGGGTCATGGAGAGGACAGATATGCTTGATCAGATTTAAAAATATTCTGTGCAGCACTGGAGCAGAATTTTTTTTGTCACTGCAAAGAAGATACTGTGTTGTTTCTGTTGTCAGCTACTGTGTGAAAATTCTTGTAAGCAGAAACAACATACTAGCCCTTAACTGTCCTTTACTGAAAATGGACTCTGTCAGGCAACAACATCACACCTGACAGAGGGATTTTTGTGTATGCAGCAGCAGTGCAGGAGCGAATGGGGCAAAGAAGCTTTTATCCCATCAAACTGCTGCATGACTGAGATTTTTAAGGAGTATAATTCACTTCGTAAACATCTTAAAGTGATGGTTCACTTATTTTATATGTAATTGTATAAATTGAGCAGAGGGCAGAGGGGAAAACAGGTGCAGAAACATAGAGACAAGAGTGGGAAGATTCAACACAGTGTGTGGCTATACTGCATCAGTGAAAAACATTAATATAAAAGCTAATTGTAAAATACAGCATATTGGGCAGAGTTTTCTGTGTCACAGCGTCTTTGGAGAACAGTCACAGTCTGTATGTGGCAGCCTATTTGTTTGCAAATAACAAATGAATCACATCCCATAATACTGGTGATACTGGTGACGGATTTTCTCTCAAATGAGAAGTAAATAAATATGACAAGGCTATGTTAGGTTTTCATTTAATACTAGGCTGCATCAGCATTGTCTGAAGTTTGAATGTAACAGCTATTTATTTATACCATTTATAAGGGTAGTCACTGGCAAAGAAGGAAAGAATTGGGCCTGCTACTAACTATCTGGATCAGGAAAGGCCCAAACTATGGGAGAGAAAGAACAAGGTTATGTCATGTGGTAATATGGTGGGCAAAAATGACTGAGGCCACCGTGGAAACTACAGACAAAGCTACTTGGGACCCATGTTGCCAGCCCAAATATAAAAATTATGAGGCCCACGTGAAATCTATGAAATCTGTGAACCTAAGTTAGGGTCCAGCTGTGCTCATGTCTGATGCTTTCCTCTGTTCTCCTCAGAACTGTCTAAAATGAGTTCTTCACAACCTAACTCACCACTGACTCCAGAGCCCTCACTGGAAACAGAAAACTCCCCAACAAACTGTTGTCATCACTTACATTTTGACAACTTGAGCACATTGTTTAATTGAATCAGATCTTACTTTGCCCTCTCCATCTTCATTTTCCTCTCCATCAATAGCAGGCTCCTCTAAATGGGTTTCTGTGAAAGTCACACAGTCAGCTCCTTGGCTGGGCTTTGGCAATTCAGCTCATGCCTTTAGAAAAGCTGTGTTTTGTTTCAGACTGTTTCCTCTTATGGCTGAGTGACTGTAGACTATAGGGCTGGGAAATGAATGAAATGATCCACTGTTCATTTTGCACTTATTGTTGTGATAAAAGATATAAAAAACTCCATAATGATTCACCCACTGTTGGTGCCTTTTACACCTGTCATGACAGGTAACATGACAGGTAACTGGTTTTAAAAGCCAGGAGGGTCAAAAAGAAAAAATGGATTTTAGCAACTTAACAGATGCTTCACCTCATAAGTCACTGATATCTTAAGAATATGTTTGATATTTGTTACTTAGGCAGCCTTTTTCAACAAGAAATTCGATTTTGGTTAGTGTTGTAAATGCCTCATTTACAGCACCAGAGTTGATAGAGAAAATCAGTCACTTTCATCACAGCACACAGAAGTTTTTGATCCTCTGCCGCCTCAGTTAGTTCAAATGTTATGGTTATCTTATTATTAATGTAATATTATTTTGTCAATTTGGTGTTTGAATTCCTTCATTCAGATTTACCTTAAGCCCTATCCTCATGGAAACAAAACATCAATAATGCTTTTTTTTTGTTTGTTTTTTGTTTTTTTTTTTTGTCATTTTGAAAAAGTATTTAAACACGTCTGTGTACAAACTTTTTTTTAAAATAAAGCTTTATTTGAATAAATATTTATGACAGAATTGCAGAAACAGAGACAATGAAGAAAGGAAGGGTGACTCAAGAAAAGGATGAAAACAATGAAGATAAGCAACAGTGAAGACAGAGGTGGGACCATGACATCATCATATTTCCAAAGGAGGGTATTGGTTGTCTACATGACACCACAAGGGTGGGGTTTTTAGATATTTACACAGGTTAAATACAGGTTCAGGGGTCCCAAAGCGCCTTTTCCACGTGGATAAAAAAATACAATACAATAAAAAATTTTGGATTCACTTCATTTTTATGTGGCCAGCCCCTGACACAGGAACTGATGATTAGACCAGCAGTTCCTGTGTCCATTTCTCAATGGGCAGTGGATGATTTACAAATGTCACTTTCTAGTCAGAAAAACCTGTATTAAAAAAAAAAAATAAAAAAAAAATAGATTTTTCCTTGTGTCCCCATTGGCAGCCATGTAAGAGCACTTTCACTGACCCAACTAACAGCTTTGACTCTTCCCTTCTCTTCCCTTCTCACTGTTGGAAGGATTGACCTTCTCCAAAGCTTTTGTGTTAACATACATTGCATTTCTCCATCCACATAATAAAACCACAGAGTGAATCACAAGCCTTTGGATGTTTGCTTTTGGCTTAGTTATTTAATCCTATCCTACTTTTCTTCTGTTGCATTGGTGGTCTACTGCTTATAGCTGAAATGGCTAATCTGGCTCTTACTAATCTGGTTCTCCTTTTTTAAGTCTGTTTGCTAATTAATTATGGTCTATTTACATTCCCAACACCATTGCCTTTTGTCTTACTTTGCAGGTGCCATTACAAAAAAAAATAAAAAAAAATTGTGTGTGTCTCTGTCAATTTGGATCCACAAAAAAGTCAAATAGGGACAGTATATCTAATTAGAGACCGAATGTTTAAGGGACAAAATACATTATTTGGTTGATTCTAGAGTATAGATAGAAGTCAAAAAAATATGCCAAGGGAATCTCAACTTTGACCCTGCTGATTTGAAAATGTGTAATATTTTATGGTATATCCAGTAACTTGTATTTGTAAAATTAACTACTATTGCTCTGTCCACTATTTTATTTGAGGAGGCATGGTAAGATATGAAAATGTCATATCGTGCTAGCTTTAACCATTTTTTACTGACATCAATCACAGTTCAACTGACTTATTCAGCAACCAGGGAGATGGTGCCAAATATGCCAAAAAGCCAAACAATACATACACAAAGACATACACCTGTCTGAACTGGGCATAGTATGATGGTGCCATATGGGCCCTGCATATTAAGTACTAAGTAGGTACTAAGTGGGCACATGGTTTCAATAACTTAGGCCCTACAAGAGAAGCTCATGTGGCCAAACATGGGTTGGGCCACCAGAGAAACCATAGACAAACCCGCTTAGGACCCATACTGACAGCCCAAATGTTTATGGGGCCCACATGGACATGCTGGCTAGTCCTGTCCTTGTCTATTGGCTGGGTTGACTGGAGACTCAGATGAGTTGGGGAGGCACCACTGTATTTTACACTTATAAGGACTGCCAACTGCCAATCATGAGATGATTAGTGAGCAGTTGACCTGGAACTGTAGAATGCAAAATCATGTAGCGTGAACAAGCCTTTACTGTCAGTAACAGTCATTCATCAAAAACATCCTGCTCTTATTCTCACCATTATTCATTCTCATTTGTGAGTAAACGCATCATATTCTGTGACTTAACTCACACCACTACAGCAAACTCCTCTTCAAGACAGCCCACCTCAGTACATTTACCCCTCATTCAGGCAAATCCATCAATACTATCAGCTATTCCTTCTGGTTCAGATGCTTTAGTTAAACACATAGTATATTACAGGATATAGAGGGCAGGAATAAAACAATGGACTCTGTATTTTCAGTGAATTTAATGATTGGTGTATCACTGCTTCCAGTGTATCACTTTTTCCTGACTGTCTGCCAGTGTTTGGTTTTTAACCACAATCCACAAATCCTAGCTACTCTTCTTCCAAATAAATGGTCTCTCGACATTTGCATCCCCCATCCAACAATATAATCTCAGTACTTTCCGTCATCACCCTGGAGCGTTCTATTTCAAACATCGATGAACACAAAACTGCAAAAGCACACTAGTGTCACATCTCTTGTCAGAAAAACCCAACTAAATTTAGAAAGTGTGGCTTTATTGTTGCAACCGGATGCCACGCTGTGCCCTCCAACAGCACTTTATTACCTGTGAAATAAAAGGATTAATAGGGTGATGATGACAGCCGTAGCATTAAGAACGGCTGGACATTCCATGCAACCAGGGCCAAATGGTGCAATGTGAGATTCAGGTTTCCTCAGAGCCCTGTGTTGCTGTCAGAATTTAATCTTTTTGCTCATTTTCCTACTGTGAACAGAATAAACAAGTTGCTTTCCATTTTGCCAAATAGTCTGTGGGATGCTAATGGAGATTTGCCTCTGATATTACAAACAGAGGAAAAATACCTGAAGAATTCTCTGTTGAGGAACGTAAAAAGAAAACAGTCAAAATAAGCTTTGGTATGTTTGTATCTGGGCATCAGTGAACTTACTGTATGGTGCAGGCAGGGTGATTGCAGGATGCGGTTGGAGAGTCATGTGGAGAAGTTCCTTCTCTACTCAACAATAGCATAAAGGGGATAGTTCAAGTTTTTAAAAGTGTGGTACTAACATGTAGTCATTTATTTATTCGTTTAATCTGACATGTCCAGCAGGAGTCTAGCATGCTCCTCCTGGTGTTAAATCTATATTTTTATCCCTGATTGTGTGATGTTTGGCCAGTGGACTTTGGGAGTGGGTTCAAGGGTGTGTGATTTGGGAGGGAGGATGGGCAACAGACAAGGGAAGACAGATTGCAAGGGGGAGAGAGAGCGAGAGAGAGAGTGTGATTGCAATTATAGACAGTAACGGGCGGGACAAAACAACAACTAGGCACTGAACTGGCACTCGCACCCATGTACATAATTTAGTTATGTCAGAGTAACAGCAAATTTGGATTACACCCTAAAAGATTTATATAAATTAAATGCTTGTTACTGAAGGCATACTTCCTGTTGCAATTAGGTGGTGCATTGACTGGCTTTGCAAGTTATCACTGTGGCCCAATTAGCTCTAAAAAGAAGATGAAAAAGTGTCTGGGCTAAAGCCTACTGAGTGCTATTTCTGCAAACATATTTTTGCCACTACCATGGTTGCCATGGGGTAACCAGCATACAGATAGAAGGAAGGTGAGGGGGGGTGTCCATCTGGGTAGAAGTCTACTGAGTGGCTTGTGGGAACATAAAATGTAAAAATATATTTTTAATTGTAATTCCGTCAAAATTCATCAGGTCAAGTCAGATCGCTATCACTCCCGGTCTTAATGTGCACACCAACTTTCGTGCGTGGCAAGGCCCTGGCTACAATAGGTCCCTAATAATAACAACAGCAAAGCAAAACACAAAAAAACCTATGCTATGACAACTGCAGCAAAATGAAGCAATTAATTAGAGCAGACTGTATGTGATCATGCCTGTGTATGATGGTTTGTTCCTGGATGTGGTTGGGAAATACAGTGGGGGGGGTGGGGGGGTCCCAACAATGTGTGGTCAATTCCCAGCGGCAGGTCCATCAGGATCTACACAGACTGTTCAGCAGCCCCAGAGGGCAGGAAAGCCCCAAGGACAATCACCTCAGGGACAGATGCCCAACCTGAGGGAGACTCGGCAGAAGTTCTTTAGGCAGGTCTTCCCATGCCCAGAGCCACTCCCCAGAGGACAAGCGATGACAGAGGCCCAGGATTGTACTAGGGTGATGATTTTATTAAGTGAGCCTTTTGTTAAGTGGCTAAGGGCATATGGCCCTGCTGGCATCCACAGCTTTTCAGATTATTGGGTTTAGACATGTGTGTTCACACATTTGGGCTCTGCAGCAGTGACAGCTCATCAATGGGGGCACTAGGGCACCGCCCCCGTGTAATTGAATTCATTTTTTTCAGTTCAGTTTTATTTGTAATAAAGTCATATTCATACCCTGAGTATGAGAGAGTGAGTGTGAGTGCACCACAGGAAATCCCCCAGCAGTCTAGGCCTATAGCAGGTGGTTGCAGATTTCGCTGAGTGAGCTCTAAGAATAATCTTTATCAAAAAGGAAGGTTTTAAGTCTAAATTTATCGGGAATCTACCTTCCAACCCGACACTGAGAGCTGGTTCCACAGGAGAGGAACCTGGTAACTGAAGGCTCTGTAACTCTGAATAAATTGCAGGTGGAGGATAAAAGTAACTATCAGAACCGGTTTCTGTGATTTTAAACTAAAATAAGGGACTAAAATAATGATAAGATAAAAGAAGATAAAAGATAAATGTTCAGTTTTAGACTTGGTTGATTAATAGACTGGTACATATTCTTCTTCATGTAACCATGTTTCAGTTACACACAATAAATCAAGGTGATTAGCGATTAGGTCATTAATTAAAACTGAGTAGAGGAGAGGAGAGTGATCTTACATTTAATAGTCCACATTTAAGGGTGATATTGTTAGAATCTGTTTTATTATTGGTGTTGGATTCTGTTTATTATTGATTTATTCAATTTAGTAGGTCGGGGGACAGACACTATGGGGTTTTGAGGAGATGACTGGTCAAAAAGAAGCACAGAGACAGGTGGAAGACTACAGCTCTGCCTCCTGGTCTCACCTCTGGCTTGTCATGGTGTTGAAATTCTAATAAACTTTGCTATATTTCTGTGGCTCCATCCAAAGTGGGATGGACGCCATCTCTCCTCATGGGACCAGGTTTTCCCCAGAAAGTTTGCCACTTATCTATAAAAGTAATGTTGTTTTCTGGACACCACTGTAGACGGTGATTGAATGACGACATGCGTCACATCACTGGTCATATTATGACAACGTATCTACAAAGAGTTTTAACATTAATCTTTGTGGCCTCCGATTGGCATAATCTGGTGTCATTATTGCCTACATGAATAGTAACTTACTGAATTTATTTTATTTATCTTTAGCCAGCAGTTTTAGATAAGACTTGATGTTGCCCGCTCTGGCCCCTGGTGCTGCTAATTTCACATTACTTAAAACATAGTCATCAATTACCAGAGTTTGCTTCTCAGCCTGTGAGTCAGTGAGTGGGGAAAACTTATTGGAAGTGTGAACTGGTTGGTGGTGAACTGGGGTTTTCCTGTTTAGAACCACATCTCTTATTACGACAGTCATGACAGTGTCATGTCTGATGTTTCTGACAGTCACCCAGCTACCTTGTTGATCTCCTGGCTGCACAGGAGCTGTTGGAGCTAATGGACTCCCGCTACGTGGGCCGCACCGGCTACAGGGGACTGGCTAACTGAATTAGCTTCTATGTTGTGTAGCCGAGTTTCTACTTTGCTAAGCCTTCCTTCATCATGGCAAACAAGCTACACTTATTACAAGTACTGTTATCGCTAAAGGGGAGAGAGCAGCTTATCGCTGCTAAGCTAACTGTTAAGCTAGGAAAACCACCGTGTGAGTGCTTGTCCAGTGAATAGATTGTAACTCTTAATAATTAAAAGCAGAGATTGTCCAACAGTCAAGAGCAGCTACACACAGTACAATGCAAAAGAAGGCAACTTCTGTTAAACATAAATAATGAAAATAATTATGACATTTTAATGGATTACTCACACAGTGTATGTTGTGTACTTGGATGTGCAAACTGCTGGTTGTTTTTAGTAAATTACTTTCTGTGTAAATATATAAGTATCATAGGCACGAGTGTGTACATGTGTACGTATTAGTAAGCAAGGTGACCTGGGGCTGTTTTCTCATTAGTTATGTCCAGATCCTCTCCACCAATCAAATTGCACTGTCAATTAAGGCTTCATATAACAACTTGTAGAGTGACCTTCACGACACACTTAAGTTTCCATTCACCATCATCAAATTTTGGTTGAATTTGTGCTTTTTTTTTTTTTTATCACCAGCCGCCACTGGTCTCGAGAAATGAAAAATGGCAAAACCATGCAGGGATGTTTCATTCTCACTTGAATTTCAACCACAACTGTGAACATTTGGAAGTATAACCCTGAAGAAATCTGTAAGTCCTACAAAATGTCTAAATTATGGTCACAGTTAAGATCCATGCATCTCCCTTCAGAAGAGTGATCGTAAAATAAAATAAAATAAAAATAAATAAATAAATAAAAAAACACTACTGAAGTTAAAATGTTATGTGCTATCAACCCAGTTTGGGAAAATGGGACTGTTAGAAAAACAGCTTTTATTTATGGGTATATGGCAAAGACAGATGTGGCTGGAGGTAAAAGGTTTTTATGTTATTTGTCCTGTTCTTGTGAATACAATATCTTAAGAGTGCCATTTCTCAGAAATGTTCCCTTGGACTCATGGATGAACTGGTGAACCAGAGCTGAAACTAAAGAGCTGCAAGTATTTTAACAACCTATGAATGAAACTTAACAATTGACTATTTTCCCCAACAATTCTGCCTGTTGTAGCTTTGGCTCTATTGTTGAGAGTAAGTGTTAATAACAATGAGAAATTGTTTCATCCTACAGCTAGTTTTTCACGTGTGATTCAACCATGGTAGTTGATGTGAAGTGGAGGAGTTGCTGATTGCTGATCAGTGTTAAGCTAATGCTAGCCTACAGCCTGGCTTGCTCTTTAAGGCTGAGTGGGGCCATGGGTGATTGCAATGGAGGAGTCCAGCTCTCAACATTCTGTTGGCACAAGTGCTTTTAGATTTAATAGCTTTTCAGCACAGAAGTACAACTCAACTGGAGACAGAGATTTTTTTTTCATTCAGACAAGAAGATCACCTAAAAGGTTAAAGGTAAACTTGAGTTGGAATCTGATGGTGGAGTACATATAATGTACGCTAGTTTGTACATAACTTGTTGTGTCTATGAGGTGTTATCTTTTATTTATCTCAGAAAATGTATTTTTGGAACTATTGCTACTTTGTTCATCTCTGTAGGGGAATTCCTCTCCGCAGTTAACCCACCCTCTACTAGAAACCTACCCAGAAATAAAAGCAGTGGTCAGCCACTGGGGAGCAATGGGTGTTGGGTACCACACCCATTGCTCCCATCGTCTAATTTAGTAGACGATGGGTCATTAGTGAATCGTGTGTGTCCCACAGCATGCAATGCTATGCCAAAAAATGTTACACCCTAGCCAATTAAAGTAGCTCAGAGTGAGACATCTCACTTTTGCCAAATCTTTGATGCACTGACAGCAGAGAGACACATTAATTTTTTGTGCAGTTCATAATCTGACTAGTCAACTAGTCATTACAGTAGTGGATGCCTAGTCAACTATTGAAATAGTCAATAGTGTCAGCCCTACTGTTGCCTCACAGCAAGAAGGTCAGAGTTCACAACCCAGGCCTTTCTGTGTGGAGTTAGCATGTTCACTAGACACTCGACACTAGAAGTTAATTGGACACTCTGTATTGACCGTAGGTAGAGACTGGCTTTATATGTTGACCCATTTGATGAACAGGTGAACTGTCCAGGGTCGATCCCACCTTTGGCTCTATGTCAGCTGGAATTGGCTCCAACGGCACCTGCAACCATTATGTGTAGACAATGAATTGATATGAATGAAGTGAGTGTGTGAAGGATGCATCATAGAAATGCTCAGATTTATGAATGCGGGTGTGAATGGGTGAATGACAAAACTGTACTGTAAAGTGCTGTTAGTGGTCGTAAAAGTAATAGTCTTGTTAAATGATAATTAAAGGTCTCCTCCTCTCCTTTCCTTTCCTTTCCTCTCCTCTCCTCTTGGCCATTAGTGGCTTCTGCTGCAGAGTGTTCGGCCTTGGCCCTGTTAGCTAAAAGCAACAACAAGCTGCACTTCACTGCTGTCAGGAGAGAAGAGGAGCCACTGGAGAATGACTGAAAAGTAAAGCTGTAGAATGAATATAGTCAGTATTTACTATAGGCTTTGGACATTAAATCTCAGCCTGAATCTACAGGACAGTAGTTGTGCCAATGAGCATTAAGGCTAGAACAAATTATTATTTTCAAAATGTATTCATCTGTTAATACATTTCCAGATGACTCAATTACTTGTTTGGTCCTTAAATTGTCAGAAAATGATCAGTGTTTCCCAAACCTCAACATTTTCAGCTTTCAGAGGTCTTGTTTCATCCACAAACCAAAACTAATCAGCTTTAATAAATGTATTTGTTATAAGGTGCAAAAATTTGAAACTATTCACATTAAGAAGATAAAAATCTACAGAACTTGTTTTAATCATTAAAAAAAAAAATAGAATGATCAATTATTAATCAATTCATAAATTAACCATTGCAGCCGTATAGAGCATAAAACCTGAAAACTAAACTGCAGCCTAAGAAACATCATTTTCAGTCTGGCCCTTTGTGTTCTTTTGTTACGACCAGGCCTGGGGTAAACCTGATTGCAGCTAGAGTGTGGAGACTCCCTCTTCCCAACTTCCAACAAAACCAGCAAGTAACACACTAAAGGAACCATTTTAAAGGTTTTATTAAAACAAGTACACAAATGTCTGCTGGCGGTCTGGCTGAGAGTGGTTAAAGGGAAGTCCACTGCAGCTGGGATGATCAGGCCTCTTATAATGGAACCTCCTGTGCAGGACTGTGATGCCGCGACTCGATGTCGCGTCATCACGGGGCGATCACGTAAGCCCCGACTCATGGGGAAACATTTGTTGCGTAGGGGAGGAATGTGCCATAGTATTATACCGGACAATACTATCGTGTCTGCCTACGGACGGGCTGCGTGTCTATATTTCTGCTAGCAGCGCGGAACACATTGCTGTTGGAGTTTGGTGAGTGCACGCGCTGAACCGCAGCAATGTGTTTAAGTAGTAACGCAGCTAAACAAAGAACTCAGGTCGCCGGTCAGGTATAATTTCTGTGCAACATTCTCTTCCGACAGAATAAAACACGGTTTAGAGTCATAATCACAAGTTTAGAAATAACTTACGTGTTCATGGAACCTCCTGTGCAGGACCAATCAGCTCTCAGATCCACCTAGACACTCACACACACCATGCAATCAAATATGCACACCTGCAACCCATCACACACTCACATGCGACTCATACATACAAGGAAAAGGAACACACGACCCTGGGGTCGTAACAGTTCTGTCAAGCTTTGATCTTTGTGATATATAATCAGGTGCAGATACATGGACACACTTAAAGATTCATCATACAAGTCAACAGTGAAACTGTCGGTGTGTAAAGGGCAAAGTGGTAGTGTGTGCAAACAAGCAAGAGATAAACATGTATGAAAAAATAAATCATACATAAAAGATATTTTTAAAAAGCCAGTAGAGAGTAAAGGTTAGTGGAGCAGTATGATGATGTATTTAGGCCACAAGTGTGTGTGTGCATGTGTGTGTGCATGCTGTGTGGACCACTCCAGCCTGCTAACCTTCGTGTCTGCTCTTCATAGATGATAGATGGAGGACAAAGTCGTCACAGGTATAGTCTACTGATCTTTGAACAGACAGACTGTGCTTTGTAAGCAGTTTCCATTCTGAAGACTGATGTAGTGAAACCAGCAGGTTTTACAGCTGGTTATGATGTAGGAGTAATAAAAACTTAACAGAATGCTTCTGTTGACTTCAAAAGGAATATTAAGATTTGAGCTCTGTAAGGCTATAACTTCTACTGCAGCATTATAGTTCAAATCCCGAAGTGCCTGTATGACATCCTGTGAGGCTCATGGACAGAATAATAATAATCACTCTGGTTCTGCAAGCTTTTCTGCTCATGCTAATAATAATAATGTTTGTTACCAATCAAACCAAGATATTCACATAATTGTTCAACAACTTCAAATCCAGGTTCATGTGGAAGCCTGTTTCATTCACTTGGGGAATAAATACACGACCAAGTAATAATTTTGTAATAGTTTGTTTTTGAGGTACTTTGTCATACTAATGATATATTATTTCAAATATTCAGTATTCAACAAAGGTACTTAAACATATTTATGATATGCTAAGTCAGACGAATGACATATGTCAAACTTATCATAATTTTGAGATACAGAGTCATACTTATGAGATGTTTAGTCATAATTATGAGATACTAAGTGATAATATTGGTACATCTCAAAATGATGACTTAGTACTTCATAATTATGACTTAGTATTGAATAGTTATGTGGTACTAAGTCATAATTGTAAAATGCTTAGTCATAATTATAAGATACTAAGACATACTAATGATATATCTCATAATATCCAATCCAAATTAATTTCTGTAGCACATTTAAAAACTGTTGACCAAAGTGCTGTACATCACATAAACACATAAAGTTGAATAAAACAAGAAAGCAAAATAAAATGCAATCTAAAACCAATAAAACACAGAGACAATGTCAATAGACTAGATAAATATATAGTGTATATGTACATACAGTATATACACCACCAGCCAAAAGTTTGGACACCCCCCACCACTGAATTCACTGAGAAAGTGTATCCAAATCCCCGAGAGTGCATGTATGTGTATAGATATATATATATATACTCATTCTTACACACACAAATATATACATATACACATACATATACACATACATATACACGTACACACATAAATAAAACAATAAAAGTGCCAACTCGTATACATGGTCAGGGAACGCCAAGGAGATGAAGTGGATTTTTAATCACGATTTAAAAACAGGCAGTGTGGGAGCAAGTTTAACGGGGGTGGGGGGGGGGGGGGGAAAGACCATTCAGTGACTTTGTAAGTTAAAAGCAGAAGCTTAAAATTAATTCTAAAATAAACTGGGAGCCAGTGAAGAGATGCCAACACAGTGTGTGATATGCTCTCGCTTGCGTGTTCCAGTCAGCAGACGTGCAGCAGAGTTCTGGACTTACTGAATGTGAGAGAGGGCAGCCTGGCTAACACCAACGTAGAGGGCATTACAGTAGTTCAGTCTGGTGGAAATGAAAGCATGAATGAGTCTCTCAAAGTCATTTAAAGTAAAGAAAGTCCTAACCTTCGCTAAAAGCTGCATAAAAAAAAGCCAGATTAGTAACCACAGGTTTTTGCAATAAGAGAATCCAGATCCACTGGCACACCGGGAACACCACTTGGTCCAAACAGCATGACCTCAGTCTTGTCCTCGTTAAAACTGAGGAAGTTCCAGGTCATCCAGGCTTTGATGCCTGCTATACAGTCAAATGAGTACTGTACACAGCTTGGGTCATGCTTTTTCAATATCATGTAGATTTGAGAATCATCAGCATAGAAATGATAAGAAATGTCATGCTTTGAATTACAGCACCTAGAGGGAGCAAGTACAATGAAAATAAAATAGGCCCCAGAATGGAGCCCTGGGTGACTCCATGTGGGAGAAGAGTGGATGATGACCTACAGTCACCAAGACCTCTCTCTGATAGATAAGACCAGAACCACTCTAAAGCAGTTACCCTGATGCCCACATAATTCTCCAGACGGGAGAGGAGGATGTCATGGTCTACTGTGTCAAAAGCAGCTGAAAAATCTAAAACAACAAAAATAGCTGTATTGCCAGTGTCAATGGTTAAAAACAGGTTGTAAAAGTGCTGACTCAGGACCTTGAGGATGCTATTTACATTTAAAAAAGGCTGCAATTGGTTAAGAACAACTTTTTCCAGTATTTTGGAGATAAAATGGAGTTTAGAAATTGGTCTAAAATTGTTTATAATAGGGGTTAGGTTAGGTTATTTTTTTATTAGGGGCTGGTCCACGGCCTGTTTAAAACACTTTGGTACAACACCAGTAGCAAGGCTGCTGTTAATTATGGCAAAAAGGCTTAAACTAATGGTGTTCCAGATCACTTTAAAGAAATGTGCTGGAACAACATCAGCTGGAGAGCCCGATGGTTTCATCTGAGTCACAGTTTTTCCCAGTTCAGACAGTGACACTAGCTCAAACTGGGCTAAAGCAGCAGGGGAAGTGACTAAGATAGATGGATCATGAGAGTGAGGTGAAATGTGAGCTCTGATGGTTGTGATCTTATCTACAAAAAGGTTGAGAAACGCTTCACAAGTTAAAACCAAATGGTCAAGATTACTGAATTGGGGGAACATTCAGTAGGTTCTTATTGGTTTGAAAAAGAAACCGGGGTTTATTGCAGTTATTGGAAATTAGATCAGATTGTTTTTTTGGCATAACGGTTGTCTGATATTTACACCAGGAGTGGTCTTATTTAACCATGGCTTGGACTTTGTTTTATGACGAACAGATTTAAGAGGCGCAACGGTATCAAGGATGGTTTTACAGGTAGTGGTAAACAAAGTGACCAGTTCCTCTGTATCATTACTGTTAGTAGCAGAGAAGTGAGCAGCAGTGACAGGTCTGAGCATGCAACACATACACTGACACTGTTTATCAATTTTACATGAAAGAGTAAAATCAAATAAAACTGGCTGGTAATCAGAGATGACAGCCTCACAAATCTCAACATTACATTTTACAATTCCGTAAGAGAGAACAAGATCAAGAGTGTGTCCGTGTACATGCATGGGACCACAAACCGACTGCACAAGAATAAAACCATTAATAAGAGTTAAAAAGTCTCACACCAACGGCATGTTGAGGCAGCATACATGAATGTTAAAGTCCCCCAAGATCAGAACACAGCCATATTTGGACATAATTCCAGCGAGAATACTGGAGAAGTCATTGATAAAATCTTTGTTATATTTAGGAGGCCGATAGATGACCACACACAGAACCGGATCAGAATGATCCAACTCAAACGAGTTAAGTTCAAAATGAGAGCTGCTTACAGTAGAAGCTTTTCTTAAAAACAGTTGCGATCCCTCCTCCTTGGCCAGTTGTTCTCGGACAGTTAAAATAAACACCGTCAGATGGTAAAAGTTTGGAGAAGGTGCTGAACTCACCCACATTGAGCCAGGTTTGCGTTATTCAAATAAAATCCAATCCACAGGAAGTGACGAAGTCATTAAAAATAAAAGTTTTATTTGCTAGCGATATAATAATCAGATACTTTCTCAAAGAAACTATGAGATATCACGTCATAATTATGACATGGTAAGTCGTAATAATCAGATGCTTTCTCAAAATTATGGCTTAGTATCTAATAATAATGTGGTACTAAGTCATAATAAATACATAAGATACAAAGTCATATTTATGAGGTGCTAAGTCATATTAAATATCTCAAAATTATATGCACAGGTAATTGCATAATATTCACTTCATAGTTATGACATATTCAATTCAATTCAATTCAATTTTATTTGTATAGCACCAAATCACAACATACATTATCTCAAGGCTCTGTACATAGTAAGGCCAAAACCTTTACAATATTACAGAGAGAAATGAGAGAAAAGAAACCCAACAGTTCACACAATGAGCAAACACTAGGCATCAGTGGAGAGAAAAAACTCCCTTTTAACAGGAAGAAATCTCTGACAG